>LPNX010733484.1:39072-73855 GCA_001517045.1 Pseudotsuga menziesii | reverse complement strand
AAGTTGAATAGAACACAGTTTGTGGACGTAGCCCCTACACTGGGGGTGAACCACGTTATATGCGGTGTTGTGGTTTCTTGTGTTGTTTCTGTTTCTGTTTCTTGTATGCATTAATAACTGTTGACATCTGATAAATTAGATCGCTGCTAATATTTAGCTTCGCTGTGAATTCCCTGTAGTGGGTTGAGCAAGTCACGACTGTTTATTTATCTGCGAAGTTGTATGTCAATGAATGGTAAAGCTTTGTAATTATTGATTAATAAGGTTATTAAAAGGCTAAGGTACAGTAATCCCCCTCTCTGCTTGCAGAAACCTAATTCTGCAGCACCCCCATAGCTGTTTCGGGTGAGACTACAACCTGCGCGTAGGTTGTTGCCGAAAGGGCCAACTCTGTGGGTCTTTTGTTGGTGCGACATCAAAGGATTAAACCCGGGTCTGCCCTATTGCCCAACAAATTGGTTCCGTTGCCGGTTGAACTCAGTACCTGCTCAAGAGGGGTTTACATATTACCTCAAGGGCTATGTTATGGAGGCCCTCTGTGAAGGAAATCAGTGATTGGTTTGCTGGGATCTGTTTAAAATTTGCGTAGCAAGAGAACGCCAATCCGCGGTGTAGTGCAAGTGAATTTTTACAAAGGTATGTTTTTTGTGATGCTTATGAAATTTTTTTTGGTAGTATCCACATAGAGTTGCACCAGTGGTTGTCTAGGTTAACAGAGAGGAGGACGAACTTTCAAGCTCGACGGATTCCTGTGTGGACCCCCGCAAGGGTCAATCTTGTGCAACATGTGAACAACGAGGTATCCCACGCTGTTGACTTCTGGACGACGCGAACGTTGGAAGCCTTTGTGACAGAGTTTGCCATTGACACGAGCACCTCCTTCAGCGAAGCTGAACGGCAGTTTTTCAGAGGTCCTCGTGGTAAGTTTTTGAATTTATTTAGCTTAAGGATTAAAATACTATTGGCTGAAAAGGGTATATTGTTGTTTGAATCGGACCATTAGTTTAGTTGTACTAACATATGTTTGCAAGTGACACTCCCTTCGACGAGCAAAGTGGGTTGCTGCGGAACGGAAAAAGGTATAAGAGAGATTTTGACCCCTCTTCCTTAGGTTAAGCTACTGCGTCCACCCCTATAAACCCTGAGGATTCAGATTCTGAAGAAAACCCTTCGGTTCGAAACTCTCCGGTCACCCCGCAACGCCGCTCCGCTACCCCTGAAAGTCCATCGCCGTCGGAGGGTCAACCAGGCCCGAGTATTCTGGCCACAGGCCAGTCTGCCCCTGTAAATCCCCCCCCATCAACGTCCTGTCCCCCTCCCAACCTCCCCAGAAACTCCATGGCCCACCTCGTTGATGAAATTAAACTCCCCATTTTTAAAGGCACGGGATCAGAGGACCCAGAACAGTTCTGATTTCTCTGCGAAGCAGTATGGAACGCGAAGAAAATTACAGATCCGGATGTACGAGCTACGCAGCTCATTACTTCCTTTCGGGACCGGGCTCTGACATGGTTCATGAAATTTTCCAGCACTCAGAGCCCCACTTTAGGCGAGATTAAGGCGGCCATAATCAAATAATTTAAGAAGCCTAAATCGGAGTCACAAAGCATCACTGAACTCAAGGAGATTCAACAGCGACGCGGCGAATCAGTGTGGGACTTTGATCAGAGATTCAAAGTTCTACTCGACCAAGTCAACTTTACTATTAGTTCTGCGCAGCACAATGAATGGTTTATTGCAGCATTGTTACCACATATCAGAACCCCACTCATGCAGTAGAAGGTTGTTGACCAGCAGGAGGCTCTGGAAATCGCAATGAAACTAGAGACTACCCCTGTCGGGGATGACTCTGGGATTGCTCAAATCCAAGTGCAACTAGCTGCGATGGCCCTAGAACTTCACGAGATGAAAAAGGGAAAACCTGATCGCGAAGAGGTTTGGTGTACGCAATGTCGGACCGAAGGTCACGACAAGGAACGGTGCCCCCTGGTAAACAAGTACTTGCAGACAGGTGCGTCGAACCCCTTTCCACCACAAGTTCTCTATTGTGAGCTCTGCAGAATGACAGGTCAGCACTGACCTGAGCACTATTACCTGCTGCAAAGGTATGGACAGGGACCTAAGAACTCCTACTGTAATTTTTGCAAATCTGTAGGTCATAATGAGGATGTGTGTCGCACCTATGAGGCTTACCGGGTGCACACTGAAGGCCCAAGTAACGATAGTTATGGTTACCAGGGGGGTGCCTCTGGATGAGGTACTTCTGGAGGCCGTGGTGGCATGGCCAGGCGAGGCCGAAGCCAATTCGTGTGTTACAATTGTAACCAAGCTGGGCATTTGGCTCGCGATTGTCGGAACCCCACTATGACGTGTCGGTATTGCCGCACAGTAGATCATGTGATTGAGCAGTGCCCCCAGTTGATCTCTAAGATTCAGGCACGACAGACTACCCCTACTCAGAACCTCCAGATGATTTCTGTGGAGCCCCGCCCTGCCGCGACCATCAATGTCATTACAAGAAGTGGAGTTATGACACACCTCCAAAATACGTCAAACCGACCTGCCGAAGCTCTAGTTCGTAAGGCTCCTGAGAAAATCCATGCATTTGATATCATCAGAGAGAAAGAGACATTGATGGAGGCCAAGAAATATTTTGCTAGCCCTAGCCCACCCAGCGCGCCTGCGCAGCCTCAGTCGCCACCCCGCGACGCGTCGCTGGATAAAGTAAGTATACTATCTACCTTTTTGCAAAGTTGCCTCAAACTTTTAAGAAATCAAGCTGCTCTGAATGAGCTGCAGAACGTCATCGCTTCCTGCGAATCTCTGCAAAGTTGTGGTCAGGACAAAACTGTTCATCGAGTTAGCAGGACCGACAGGGAAATGCGATTGAATGCTCAGATAGGGGCATATGATATGACCGATGTTATTCTAGACTTAGGGTCCGATGTAAATGTTTTAACCAAACAAACCTGGGAGCAAATGGGGAAACCCACCCTTGCCTGGTCCCCTATACAGTTGAGGCTATCCAACCAGCAAAAGATTGTACCTTTAGGAAGATTCCTGGATCTCCAAATAGATATTGACGGAGTCAGCACTTTCACGGACTTCGAAGTAATCGAGATCATTGATGATAGCAACCCTTACCCGACCCTATTAGGAATTGAATGGGCAATGGAAAATGCCGCAGTCATCAACCTAAAGAAGAGACAGATGGTCTTTGAAGGGAAAGACTTCAGGGTCATCCTGCCCCTGGATCCTTCACAAGGGGGACGGTACACCGAGCCACTCCGCCATGAGGATCAAGCTGATGTGGAACCCATCTCTACTATCACGATGCAGGAAGAAGGTTATGCGGATCCTCCGGCCGTAGGGTGAGAGTCTGGTAGCTCCTGTATGATGGACTCTGAAGATGAATTAGAAAGCTGGCAACACCGATTATCTGAGCACCATAGGGGCAGCAATGTCTGCCTTACCCAGTCTATCAGATGGGTCGACTCACAACCCAGAACTATACTTGTGTATGATGGTTCGACAGATCCTGAACCGATTATTGCACAATTCTTGGATTAGATACCTGACCTACAGAAAATGGAGGCCCTGGAGTTAGCATTCAGAGCCACAATAGTCAGATGGTGGACGAGCCATAAGAAGCAGATCCCTACCTGGGAAGCATGTCAGAAGCTCCTTCACCTGCGGTTCTCAGACCAGTTGGAAAAGGTACGAAGCAAGTTTGATGGAAAAACTTGCCCCAGGACCACTTAAGCAAATGCTACGAGGCATGGAAGTATGTCCCTCAGGATGAGTGGGTACATATATTTGTGCACACGCTGGGAAGAACTGGTACGCGGAGGCTGAACTTCGCCAAGATACTGTAAGTTGGGACTGTCTTGTTCATAGCTTTGTCAATACTTTCTCTACTAATGATGTCTGTCCAACCCTAGACGCAACTATCAGGATAATCAATACTAAGGTATTTAACGAACAAGAAGTGACAGAAAATCACCCTGATTGGGCCACACAAGAATCCCTCGCAGTCGAATGTTATAACTTCACAGTCGACGAAGAAGAGGACCCGCGCCGTCTTGATATCCCTGAGTCAGAAGGATATTGCAACGTGCATGGACCGGCAGTCGAAGTTCCCGAAGTGACGCACCCCTTGAAGACGCGCACAGTTAACATTGGATCCGAGGCACAGCCTAAGTTTTCTACCATTGGCGACTATTGGGATGACGAGATGGTAAGCAAGGTAACTCAACTTATCCACGAATACCAAGATCTTTTTCCGACAAAGTTCTCTGAAATGAAAGGTATCTTGGGAGATATCGGAATAATGAAGATCCCCCTGAAGCCTGATGCGAAGCTTGTGAAACAGCGCCCTTATAGATTGAATCCAAAATACAAGGAAAAGGTTAAGCTAGAGTTGGATAAGATGCTTGCTGCAGGAATAATCGAACCTGTTGAAGAATCTGAGTGGGTCATCCCTATGGTCATCCAGGAGAAGAAAACTAAGGGTGAAATCCGAATCTGTGTCGATCTAAGGAAACTCAATGATGCCTGTCTGCACAACCCTTTCCCCACTCCCTTTACAGATGAAGTGCTCGACAATGTCGGAGGTCAAGAAATATACTCTTTTACCGATGGTTTTTCGGGCTACCATCAGATCCGAATTGCTCCAGAGGACCGACACAAGACAACCTTTGCTACCAAAATGGGATCCTTCCAGTATACTGTCATGCCCTTCGGGTTGAAGAATGCACCTGCCATATTTTCTTGAGTAGTCATCTCCGCATTTAAGGAATACATACATAAATTCTTAGAAGTTTACTTTAATGACTGGACTATTTTTGGGCTAGTAAAAGACCATATAACTAGTTTGAGACTTATGTTGGACAAATGCAGACAGCACCAAATCTCCTTGAATTTGAAAAAGTGCATCTTCTGTGCACCCTTTGGCATTCTACTTGATCATGTGGTATGCAAGCAGGGATTGATGATGGACCCTGCGAAGATCGCTATTATTGTGAACCTGCCACCTTCAAAGTCCGTCAAACAACTTCGCACAACGCTTGGTCACACCGGCTACTATAGGAAATTTATCCAAGGATATGCCAAGATTACTGCCCCAATGGAAAGGCAGCTAAAGAAAGATATTAAGTTCGAATGGACTCCAGAATTCCAAGAAAGCCTCGACATTCTGAAAGAAAAAATGGTCACTGCCCCTATCCTAGTATTCCCTGACTGGAACAAGGAGTTTCATGTGCATGTGGATGCATCCTCTATTGCTTTAGGTACTGTTCTCGCTCAGCCAGGCGCAGGTAATATCGATCACCCTATCTCTTTTTCCAGCAGAAAGTTGTCTACAGCAGAGAAAAATTATACTACGACAGAACGTGAAGGTCTTGCTATGGTATATGCATTACAAAAATTTCGACATTATCTTCTAGGATCTCATTTTAAGATGTTTACTGACCACTCTGCTTTGAAGTACTTAGTTAACAAACCTGTGCTAGGAGGAAGAATATGCATATGGTTAATTCTATTTCAAGAATATGATTTTGAGATCATTGTTAAGCCTGGACGACTTAACCTAGGACCTGACCACTTGTCGAGGCTCGAGTCAGGCGAAGAACCTACCAATATGGATGAAGGGCTCCCCGATGCACAATTATTTTCTATACAGATAGTTGATGAATATTTCCAGGATATTGCTCAGTATTTGTCTACAGGTATCCCCCCTTCAGAGATGACCACACAGCAGAAGAAGCAATTGGTGGTTTGAGCCGCGGACTTCACTTTAATAGCAAGATAGCTGTATAAAATGGGACCATATGAGATACTGCGCATATGTGTTTTGGAACATGAAAAACCTCTAATATTGGCTGAAGCACACTCTGGTGTAGCAGGAGGTCACTATGCAGGAAAAGCAACAGCGCAGAATATTTTGACAGCCGGTTTATGGTGGCCCACACTTCACAAAGATGCAAGAGAATACTGCCACAGCTGCGATATCTGTCAGAGGACAGGTAAACCATCTAGGAGGGATGAAATGCCCCTAGCTCCGCAAGTAACATTACAGGCCTTTGACAAATGGGCCATTGAATTTGTTGGTCCTATCAACCCCCCTACGAAAAAGTCAGGAGCCAGATACATCATTACAGCAACTGATTATCTTACCCGTTGGGCCAAAGCTCAACCAGTCAAGACCTGTAGCGCTGCTACTGCTGTGAAGTTCATCTTCGACAACATCTTATCCAGATTTGGGTGTCCCAAAGTTCTTATGAGTGATCAGGGGTCACATTTCCTGAACAGGACTATTGAAGTATTGACTGGAGAATTTCAGGTGTATCATCAAAAGAGTACCGCATATCACCCACAAGCAAATGGTACTGTCGAAGATTTTAACAAAATCCTTGAGCATGCCTTGACAAAGGTTTGTAACGCTAACAGGAATGATTGGGATCTTCGAATTCCAGCGGTGCTATGGGCTTACAAAACTACTTGCAAAAAGTTGACAGGCCATACACCCTTTCGACTAGTTTATGGGAAAGAAGCTGTCATGCCCATGGAATACATTGTTCCCAGCCTCCGGATATCTGCTTTCACCGAGATGGATGACCCAGCCATAATCACAGAGAGACTGAAACAGATATTAGAACTTGAAGAGGATAGATTTGTTGCAAGCTTCCAACAACAGGTGCAGAAAGCTCAAGAAAAAGCATGGCATGACAGACACATCAAGAGGAAACATTTTCAGCAGGGTGATCTTGTGCTCCTTTATGACAGCAAATTCATGAAGATCCCTGGAAAGTTTAAGACACATTGGAAAGGACCGTATGTAGTACAAAAATTTACTGACGGGGGCGCAGTCCAGCTAGCTAAGTTAAATGGTGAGCTTTTCCCCTCTATGATAAATGGGAGCCGTTTAAAAAAGTACACGGACAGGCCAGGTATTCAGAATAGGAGGTAGCACCAAGCAAATAAGTGAAGATGCTTGTAGCATTATGGATTATCGTAGTCTGTTTTGTCTACAGGATGCGAAGCTACAAGTTGGTCGTAGGTCGCAGGGTCAGATTGTGTCGAAGTCGAAGGTTGTCAAGGTGTGTCGCAGCCCAAAATGTGACGGATGGGACATACTGCATTCGGCGGCCCTGGCACGAGAGATGCTCTCATTACTGGTCATAATGAGATTTTGGGAAAATCCGGCACTGTGTGGAGAAGATTTCCGGAACTTCGTCAGATTTGGCGTCATTACTGCACCATGATGACAAATTCCGCCTCGGGATTCTATAAGGAGCCATCTCGACCTGTGTTTTCTGCCTTAAGCATCTGTGAGATATTCAGCCCAAACCATGTCGAACGACTGTAATGTTTAGGAGCTATTACCGAAGTAAGGGACAGAGGCCTGTAGCACCTTCTGAGTACTCCGCCAGTACAGCCTTACCTGGCTAAGTACATCGATAGGTAGGAGTTTGCTCTAAATTTGAAAAGACGGATAGGAGTTTGCTCTAACGTAGAGCAACAAAGGGCATGAGGCCTCGCAGAAATATTTTGGGGAATCCCGCCATGCAATCTTTCGGCGTAGCAGAACCATGGCAGCTATATTCCTTCTGCAGTGGGACACGCAATCCCAGGGGACCCCAAAGTTGTAGATGGTCAGGCATCGGCAATTGGAGTGAAGGATGGTGTTGCAGGTGGATCGCGACGGCTTTCATCAGCAAAACTTCTGCAAAGGACAGAAGTAGGTAGCCGGTAGCAGCATGGAGAGCTTCAGCAAGCAGTACACTATGCTTCGTCAGCGGAAGTCTGCCACTAGAGAAACTGAAGAGTGTCCCGGGACGGGCCACTAGTGAGTCTTAGGGGCCTGTTGGGGCGCATACTCCATGTTTGGGTAACTCCGCGGTTAATTAGAAAATTTGTAAGCAGAGTTATGGGTCAAAACAGTCTTAGGGGTATCGGGGGAAGGTAAAACACCTTTTTTGTAATAAAACCCTTGGTTGAAATCCAGGGTTTAGGGTTTTGGGTGCCCATGGTTTAATACCATGGTTTTGTAAAAATGCGTAGTATAAATAAGCGCTTGTGTAAAGAAGATAGGTTAGGTTTTATGATGAAAGAAAGATTAAGGCGAAGCTAAGGTTGATTTTGTAAGGAAAGGTTAAGTCCCAGCTATGTGCATGGACGGCCTCTGGAGCTATGTACGCAGAGGGTTTTTGTAAAGAAGATTGAGGAAAGACCTACAGCTGTGTGCGCAGGGGCCTTCTGCTGTGTGCGTGGCCTTTTAAGGACTGAAAGGATCTACAGCTGAGTGCATAGATCAAACTGTGGTTTTTGTAGCAAGTTGAATAGAACACAGTTTGTGGACGTAGCCCCTACACTGGGGGTGAACCACGTTATATGCGGTGTTGTGGTTTCTTGTGCTGTTTCTGTTTCTGTTTCTTGTATGCATTAATAACTGTTGACATCTGATAAATTAGATAGCTGCTAATATTTAGCTTCGCTGTGAATTCCCTGTAGTGGGTTGAGCAAGTCACGACTGTTTATTTATCTACGAAGTTGTATGTGAATGAATGGTAAAGCTTTGTAATTATTGATTAATAAGGTTATTAAAAGGATAAGGTACAGTAATCCCCCTCTCTGCTTGCAGAAACCTGATTCTGCGGCACCGCCATAGCTGTTTCAGGTGAGACTACAACCTGCGCGCAGGTTGTTGCCAAAAGGGCCAACTCTGTGGGTCTTTTGTTGGTGCGACATCAAAGGATTAAACCCGGATCTGCCCTATTTCCCAACACTGCATGGTTTTACTTTTTCTGTCAAAACTCCATGCATTCACCTAACCATCCACTTTAAAATTAATGGTAGTTATAGGTTAAAATTTACATAGCAATTTGAGTGATAGGTTAGGGACGTGTTCGGGCATCGTTAAGCGTAGGAGCTGTCGTTACTCATCCGCATTACATCCTAGGACTCGCATGGTTCTTCCACGTACCATTGGTATATTGAACAACCTTTCATGTACCCTTGAGGTATATAGAAAGGTACTTCACGTACTCGATTGTATATCGGAAGGCCCCTTGTGTATAGTTATGCATTAGACAACACTACTACCGATTTGAGCTCCCACGTACCTTGTGTATATCGAGAGACCCCACTAGGATACCTTATCCATCTGAGGAAATCCTTTTGGCCATATTGCTTGGAGCCATACACCAAAAATAGCATTTGGGGAGATTACTTCACGCATACCCTTCAGGTATATTGCGAGTGGCACCTTCTTGAAAATCCTGGTGACAGACCTGACTATTTGATCTCCTCCTGTCATTTAAGTTTTCTTGTTTGACCTATAGCTTGAGTAGGGAAATTTTTGGTGTGTTTTCTAGTTTTTGAGACCTTAGGTTAGATAGGAATTGTACAAATTGGCTGAGATAAGACAGTCCAGAAGAGTATGGGGCTTGCCACCCAATTTTATTCCTATTTCAGGAGGAAATCCAATGGAAGCTATTGACCAAGGACCTGCTACCACCTCCCAAGTGGGAGATAATGTGGTTGCAGAAAGTGGAGGACCATATCATTCACACTCACCTCCCTTGGTCCAACAACCTTCTCAGGGTAATACTTCATTCCATTCTCCCATAGAAGGTCATGTTGATGATACTACCCATCTGGATTATGGTCCTAATGCTCCATTTTGGGATACCTCTATAGGAATAGCCATTGCCTCATTTGGCACCCGTTTAAACGTTTCTGAAGAAGCTTCTCCAGATGAAGAAGAACGTAGACAATACCACAGAGCCATTCTCTATGCACAGGAGATTGAAAAGAAAATAGATGACATATTGGGCACACCACCATCACATTCCACAGTTGTTCCTGTGAGATATCGTTCACTTTTCGATTCTATGAGACCCATTGAACCAATTATAGATTGCACAGTAACCCCACACAACCCAGGTCAAACTACCAACACCACCACCTCCCATATTATGTTTGTTCCCAATCCTCCTAGGTCTTCCGCACCTGGGGCTTAAACTTCAATTCCTATTTCGTCATTACCTTCTAATGCCGGGGAGAAACCCTCGGCACGACCTATGTTATCTGGCACCAGAATTGTACCTAGTCAAGGACAGACCTCTGGTATAGAGAAATCTATAGTTTATGTCCCTCCCACCCACACTAATGTGGTTAATACCCCATCTAGTTTAGGTCATCCCTTGGGGACACAACCTGTAACCAATCAAACCTCTTGGGGTTATGGTTATACAACAAATCAAATACATGTAGGAAACTTTAATTATCCACCCAATCCTACAGGAATGCCTTATGCTGGAATTCCATATCCTAGTAATACTTTCACGCCATTGGGGCAACCTAACTGGTCCTACATGCCATCAATGGGGGGGATACCTATACATACTACGGGAGGCGTCGGAGGACCACCTTATGGAGGTCCTCCCCTTAGGGGGGCTAATGGTCCTAGAGGGCTTGGTGACTTTCCTCATTATGGTCCTAATGGTCTTGGTGGTCCTAGGGGGCCTGCTGGACTTCCTCCTAATGGCCCTGGAGGGTCTGGTAGCCCTCCTCCTAGTGGTTCTAGAGGCTCTGGAGGTTTACCTCCTAGAGGTCTGGGAGGGTCTGGTGGTCCTCCTCATGGTGGTCCCAATGGTCCTAGTGGTCCCAATGGTCTTGGTGGTTTCGAAGGCCCTAGTGGCCCTCCTCCCGGAATCCCTGGTGGTCCTAACGGTCCTGATCCCAAAAATCAACCCCCTGCGAGTGGATTTTATGGTATTTTTTCTACACAACAACCTGTCTATCAGTCTACTTATGGTCCTACTAGTAACTATATGCCATATCAATATTACCAGTATGTGCAACCTAACCATCAGTTACCTTTCCTAGCAACTTTGGACTTGCCTAATTTGTCCAAGTTGATTAATGACCCCATTCGACATAACCCCTTGTGGCCTCCCATTCTGGTAAAGTTACCATCGAACATTCCAAAGTTCAATGGGAAGCAGGGAGATGATCCGAAAAACCATGTCATGACATTCCGTCTGTGGTGTTCTTCAAACTCCCTTATGGATGATTCAGTTCGTTTAAGACTCTTTCAGCGAAATTTGACCGGTACAGCTGCGAAATGGTATATTGAACATTCACAACACTTGTTTGTGGATTTTGGCTCATTGGAAACTATATTTATTACACACTTTCAACTTCCTATTCGTTATGAAATAGGTACTGATCTCTTAACTTCTCCGCGACAGAACACATCCACCCACATATCCGATTATATCCGTGAGTGGAGAAGGCGGAGAAGACTTATTAAGGCTCCTATTTCGGATCAGTTATTAGCAGATTGGTTTACCAAATATTTGTTGCCTCTGATTTCCCAATATGTGGCTATGGGAAGTTCCATTACTAAATAGAAAGCCATTAGTCGAGCCCAATATCTGGACTTGGTCTATTCCCAGTCCATAACTTTGTATGACTTGATTCCTCAAGCTCCTCACCCAAGCACCGATCCTGAAAAGCACCAGCAGAAGTCCCTATTGATGGGATTGTTGGTTCAATCCAGTCCCCGTCAGCAGAAAAAACTACCAAGCAACCCCAAACTGCCACCCCTACTCCTTTGACTCCCAAGGTTTCTACCGAGATTAATTCTATTCAGAGTATTCAAACCTTTGGCAATAATAAAAAGAAAGGTAAAAGTAAAAATAAAAAACTTGGAAACCAACAGGAGAACCAAAACCAACCAACAATGATAACGATAAAGGGAAAAGAAAAGAAAAATATCCATGTCTACTATGCGGAGGTGACCATTTCACAAAAGAGTGTCCCCGCCAGGACGAAATCACCCAATTTTTTAAAACAAATCCCGCACCCGTAGTTCACACGGATCCTTTTCCCTCTCAACAACAACTAATAGACCACATGTCTAATTAGGGAAACTCTAGTTCATCAGAGGAAACAGTGTATGATGTCCTCGAATACCATTAGTCTGCAAACTCGAAGTCATAATTATGACAAACCCGCAGACAAGAAAGAAGATCATTCTTCTTCAGGGAAAGCTCCCTCTACTGGTTCTCCTGAATCCTTGTCTATTGTCCCCCTAAGCATCAAGAATCCTACTCTCGATATGATTTTGCATCCACCCAAGAGTACTCTTAGGAAGGTTGTTTCCCAAGCTGCTCAATTTTATAATGTAGTTGAAGATCTCGCTCAGGCACCATGTGCAATGTCTACCTTGGAAGTGCTCCAAAGTTGTCCTACACAACGCAAAAACCTGTTAACTGCATTAGGAGCTTTAGACCCAGACAATTCTAATTTGATTCATTTCAATGTCGAGAACTATAAGTCTAGACTACCTCACAAACTTGCTTTCCAAATCATCATGAAAGTAGTCGAAAAAAAGGTCTTTAGGACTGTCTTAGATGAAGGAGCTTCAACTTCTGTTTTGTCCCTGTCTTGTTGGAAAGCTATCGGCTCTCCCGATCTTGTAACATCACCTATGACTCTGAAGGCCTTTGATGGATGAGGTTTCCAGCCCCATGGTCTCATATCAGCCCTTGCAGTTGAGCTTGGGGGAAAAATTATTTCTATTCAAGAAGAAGTAGTGGATGCCCCGTTAGATTACAACCTCCTTCTAGGAAGAAATTGGTTTTATGCCATGATTGCTGTCGCTTCGACAGTATTCCGAAGAGTCCAATTTCCACATCTAGGGAGAATTGTTATGATTGATCAGCTTGATTTTTGTACCCCAGATGTTATGACCTCTACAGCTAATAACATCCCTATGTTAGGCCAGTCCCCTCCTCCTTACCAGTCGATTGGGGTAGGCATGTTGAAGGATTCATCCCTTATGGGGATTTTTCTATCCACTCCTCCTAACACAGACATGGCAATAGTGAATATGATTGCATCATTTGATTATGATCCCAAGGGTAAACAAATTGTTGATTCCACCTTGTTGAGTCCACATGAAGAAATGTACAACACCTTTCAAACCCTTTCCGACAATTACACTGATGAGCCTCATCTAGTGGCCTCGCATCCTTACCACCTGCCTTACTGGTTAGAACCATCTCTTTCTATTTTGGATTATCTCTCTGAGACTTTTCCTTTCGAAGAGTCCATTATGGAGATTATGAATATGAATGAGTCCATCTGGGAGGATCACCATCATAGATCCCTGTTCCTCCCCAACACCAGTTCGGTTAACCATGACTTTGCATCCTTGTTTTCCACTGATATTGTCAATGCACCTCAAAGTACTATATTGTTGCAAGATACATATTCTGAAGGAAACCTTTGCAACATTACTCAGACAAATCCAATTGACATATCAACCAATCCTAGTACCATTGAGCATGTTCACGTTGGGCAGAACTACTCGGCAAACGAATATGAAGCATACAAGGCACTTTTCAAATAATTTCATGATATTTTTGCCTGGTCTCATGAAGAAATGTTGAGGATAGACCCATCCATTGTGGTCCATGAAATTAAAACCTATCCCACGGCTAAACCTATCAGGAAAAAACTAAGGCAATTCCATCCACGGAAGGCCGTAACTATTAAAGTTGAGATAGAGAAACTTCTCAAAGCTAGGTTTATTTATCCCATACCCCTGACAGAATGGGTATCAAACAATGTCCCTGTCAATAAAAAGCAGGGCACCATTAGAGTCTGTATCGATTTTAGAGACTTGAATAAAGCTTGTCCCAAGGAAAACTTTCCTACTTCACATATCGATCAGATTATCAACAACTATGCTGGAAGTGTCATCTTCTCATTCATGGATGGATTTTCTAGCTATAATCAGACTGAGATATTACCCACCGATCAACACAAGACGGCATTCATTTTCCCATGGAGAACCTTTGTGTATAGGAAGCTACCTTTCGGCTTGAAAAATGCTAGAGCCACTTTCCAGCGTGTGATGTCCTATGAATTTCACGATATTAAACATATTGTTGAACCATACCTTGACGACCTCCCTGCTCATTGACAATGACAGGAGGACCACCCTGGTCATCTTAGAGATATTTTCCTAAGATGTCGTCATTATAATATACGGTTCAATCCGCATAAATGTGTTTTCTGCATTGAGACGGGACGTCTGTTAGGTTTTGTGGTCTCTAAGGATGGAATTTGGATAGACCCTTTGAAAATTGCTGCCATTTTAGCTCTACCATCCCCAACCAATCTTCTCGAACTCCAAAGTTTTCAAGGGAAGGAAAACTTTCTCCATCGTTTCATGTGCAATTTTGTAGAGAAAACGCACGGTTATATGTGTCTCCTTAAGAAGGACACTCCATTCTTCTGGGATGACCAAGCCCAATGCACCTTTGATAATCTCAAACACACTCTGACTTGTTCACCCATGATACACCCCCCAGATTATTCAAAGGACTTTCTATTGTATATTGATGCCTCCGCTACTACCATCACTATGGTTTTGGTGCAGTAAAATCCCAACAGTTAGGAGCATGTGATTTACTATGCTAGTAAGAATATTATGGATTCTAAAACCCAATATTCATGCATGGAGAAGTTAGCATTAGCCACATTCATTGCTGTACAAAAATTTTGTCACTACATTTTTCTCCACACAACCATTGTATTAGCAGACCAAAACCCTATGTATTACATCCTGACTCGTCAGGTGCTCAGGGAACGTACTCCTGATGGATAGGCATACTACAGGAGTTTGATCTCGAATTTTCCAAAGCCACATCAAATAAATCCTTGGTCTTTTCCAAGCTCATGTGTGATCTTCCCTATGCTTCGATTGAATCTGAGCCCAGTGATTCATTTCCGGATGAATTCCTATTCCTGATAAGCACTACTAACCCATGGTATGGAGATATTGTTATTTATCTCCAAACAAAAATATTTCAGCCAAATCTATCCCGTGATGATCACCGTTGTATCCGTCACCATGAGAGATACTACCTCATCCTAAATGATACCTTGTATAGACGTGGGATTCATTCTATTCTCCAGCGATGCCTCACCCATGAGGACACTGAACATGTGTTGAATGATTGCCACTCTGGAGCATGTGGCGGTCATTTATCTGGGATTTCTATAGCCCAAAAAATCCTTTGCATTGGCTATTCCTAGCCTTCAGTATTTAAAGACTGTCATGAGGCTGTTAAGAAATGCCCACCTTGTCAACATTTTTATCCCAAAAAGTGCTCTCATCCTACTCCACTACACCCCGTCATTGCCATTGGCCCATTTTCCAAATGGGGGATTGATTATATGCATTTTAAGCCTACCTCAGTTAGGGGGCATGGTTACATCATCATAGCCATTGACTATTTTACAAAGTGGGCTGAGGCCATGCCTACATATGCGAAAGATGGTAAGACTACCGCTCTCTTCCTGTCCAATCATATCATAGCTAGATTTGGAGTCCCGCAGTCCATTGTTACTGATCACGGATCACATTTCTGTACGCAAATGATGGAGGAACTAAGTGCCAAGCTATGTTTTCGCCATGAAAACTCTACGCCATATTATCCATAAGCTAATGGTCAGGTAGAGGCCATTAACAAAGTTTTGAAAACTATGCTTTGTCGGATGGTTGGAGATCATAAATCCAACTGGCACCACATCCTTTTCTCCATTCTTTGGGCTTACAGGAATTTAGTGAAAATAGCTACTGGTTTCACTCCTTTCCAGCTTGTCTATGGACTTGAAGTTGTCTTACTGATTCAATGTTAGATTCCATCCTTAAAACTTCCCATCGAACTTCTCCTAGACACTTCCGTAGAGGAAGAGATATTTTTGTACTTAAACAACCTTGACGAAAATAGGATAGATGTTGCCTTGGATAATGAGGCACATAAGAAATGCATCAAGGCACAGTATGATAAATCCATCCAACCTCGTGCCTTTAACGAGGGTGACCTATTTTTGACTTATGACCACAGATATGACAAACTAGGGAAAGGAAAGTTCGAGTCCATGTGGTATGGTCCTTTCGTCATTTCTAATTTTTTAGAGAAAGGGTCCTATGAGCTCGTTGACTACGATGTAATCCCTTCAGGCCAACCTCACAATGGGTTGTACTAAAGAGGTACTATTCCTAGGTCTTTCTCAGATAGTATCTTTTATATATGTATATTGCTTGACTTTCAGTGTGCTTTTAGTATTTTCAATATGGTTTTGAGTTTAGTGTTTGTATCTGTTTATACCATGTTTTGGTCATGCAGAGAAGATGGCTTTCTACGGATTCGGTAATGGTGCTTGCCATCACACCTTGAATCTTGCCTCAGCTACTTGGGTTCTCTATTCCCCAACTGAAGATTTGGTCAATTCAGGAGCAGTTTGTATTGGTCCTGCTACCAACAACATCGTTGAGTATCGAGCAGGCATAGGTCTTCTGACTGAAGCTGCCTCCCAAGATGTTTGCAATCTGATAGTCTTGATGGAATCACAACTCGTGGTTTGTCATCTAAACCATGTGTATACCATTAAAAATCCTGTGCTTCTCTGCCTCTTCCAAAGGGTACGCTTGTTAGAAAGGTCCTTTGAAACCATCACCTATAGGAATATCCCTAGGGAACATAATGTAGTTGCTAACTCATTAGCTAATTACATCCTAGATTGGCATATTTCCCCTTCATGATATTAAAATCAAACATGGTCCATTGTAAATAAACAATTAAAGACACATAAAACTCATGTAAAATACATCCACCATTTGAGACATATAAACACCAGGTAAAAGTCTGTATATATATATATATATATGAACATGTTTTACAAAAAATAGGGCACGAGACCTCATCTGAAGCATGTAGGCTTTCAGGTAAAAATCATCATACAAAATCCTGAAGCTATCAGCTTTCAGTAGAGACACCATGCATACATCATCTAGTGATGCTCGTGGTAGCACATCACTGCCCAAGATACTCTACATAGCAATCTACTAAACCAACCCGCTACTCCTGTTGTAGGTCTCTGATACCTCAGAGGGAGGTCATCAATGGAAACGTCAGGGATGTGTAGGGTCAACCTCTCCAGGTTTTCCTCTAACTCCCAGGTCGCATCGTCACCCTACGGGATGAAGCAGACTCGAGCTCGTCTATCCAATGGGGAAGCTCCCCCAGGTCGTGTTGCTCCAACGTCTGCATGAAAATATTTAGGTCTCATTATTTAACATAAAAAGTATAAAACATCGAAAAACATAAAAACATTACTTCAATTTTAGAGTTTTTTGCTTCTTACCGAGTTCACCCCACTGTCCACCAGGTGGGAGTGGTAGGTCAAGGTCTATGCTGAAGTCTATACCTGCATAAGCATAATCCTCCACCATGAGGATCTGATCTCTTAGCCATTGGAAGAATGGGTCATTGAACTTCACCTTCCCCTTTCCTGCTCTAGTATGGGCCATAATCTAGACCCGCCTTTGCATGCGAGGGTCTCGCACTCTCAGCTTTGTAAATACCACATGGGGTCCCATCTGTGATACCCGTTCAAAGAAGAAGCAGGATAGAATGGAACCAGAACCTAACTACTTTAGTTCCCCCTGCCAACACTTGGTCATCTGATCCTTGAATATCGAAAGTAGGGCTTCTTCCCAGTTGAATACTGTAGGCGCCATCGCCTCTATGGCATAGAGCATATGTGCCCTAGAATCCTAGTGCACTCCCTGGATTCCCACCACTCTCTGCATAGTAAACAATACAGTTCATAGAGGTCCATCCATCACTACCTTTACGGGGATTGTCTTCCCTAATGTCCTTGTCCCATGGACATAGTGACATTTTATCAACTCCTGTGTAGTGATGTCCCCTCCATGGGAACCAGTTAGCGAGATGGGAGAACCTCATCTTGAAAGGCCAGTAAGGAAGTATATATCCTCTACCTCAACTATCAGAATATGAGCCCCAACCTCAAAGTTTTATTTCTCTGGATTCCACATCCAGAGTATATGCTCAAGCAATCGCTTGTGTGATAACATACTGGGAGTCCGAAAGAATTTTAGGAGTCCATAGTATCTTAATGCGGTTATGCAACCCGCACTCCTTTCGGTGAAGGAGTCATCATTATCATGCTCTCTTTATTTCCATATCACCATTTTTTATCAGCTAGAACCTGCCAAAAACAATCACAAGACCCACTAGAATCATTCTTAATCTTTCAAATCAAATGAAATGCTCTATCTTTTCTTGTGTGAATAATTTTACATCTTCACGGCTGGCACCATCTGTGCACCATTGAAGGCAGGCGGTGGCACCATTGAAGGCATGCGGTGGCACCATTGAAGGCATGCGGTGGCACCGCCTGTGTGCTGTGTTTTTGGCACGGTTCTAGTAAGGTACCATGTATTTCACAAAGGATAAGCATGGTGCCCGCTTCCATAATTTTAGGGCTTGCCATACAAGCCCAAAACTCCACCAAAAATCAAAATTGAAGCTATAGAATGAAAGAGTAGGGTCTACGCTATTACCTAGAACTGACGGCGCTCAAATATGATGGTGGACACTCCCGATATCAGCAACTGAAGATCTAAATAGGAAAGTGCTCCAAATTCTCTCCACTATGGGTAAATAGTAAAATGATTTGATTTTTCACTATTTACGTGAATTTTATACACATTTTTGGGTTTGACATGCTATAGTTTTGATTTAAAATCACTTATTACTCAAAATTTATCAGTCGTAATCCCTTAATGTTAGTTATTGGTGCATTTAACACTTGTTTTGAGTCATTGCAGGATAGAAGAATAGTAGCAGTAAAGTCTTGGGAGCTCGGTTTTTACTTTTTCATACTACCATAAGACGAAAAAAGTCGTTGAGAATTTATTACGACACTTTGGTCACACTCTCGAAACCCAGTATCAAAGGTCTAAGTCGGTTTCTGATTCTTTTCAGGCTCGTAAAATCTCTCATACTGAAAAGAGACCTAATGGAGTCTTCTTTAAACATTCTGGGCTCCTTAAATACAAAAAGATTGTCGAGTGATCTTGTCTTCTTCACACTCATTAAAGCATTTGAAGAGTCGTCTCTCCGACGATAGGTTATCTCTTTTTCAGTAGGGGTAGACTATTTATGAAAATGGAACACTCCAGCCAATCATGACTGGAAGAGTTCCCTAAGGTATTATTTTACACTTTTTTGGGCCTTAGGGACTAAATCATACGAAAAAGGACCCTTTGGAGTCTTCTTCTGTGGTCGTTCAGACTATCTAAACATGAATGATACCGAGTTTCCTTTCATTGGACTCATTAAATTAAACATTGAGAGACCCATTTTTGGGAACAAACCCCTCCTCTCTCAGGTTCGTAAAACATATGACTTTGAACTCGTAAAACCAAAAAGAGGCAATCATCAACCATGATGGGGGGAAATGGGGAGGGAATCATTTTGCAAATAAATGGCAGTAGTTTGTCATTACCTTTGAACATGGCACTTATCTGCATATCATTTCAGTCAATTGGGTATTCAGTTGATCTTCGTGACAATCCACTCTCATGAGTCATGCCACTCCTTTGAGTCTTTCAAAAGAATGCATTGTCCATTATTGCACTGTGTGTTTGTCTGGTTTAGTCATGTTGCCAAGTATTTTGTCATGCTGCCTGATGTTCAAAGGGAAGTTGAATAAGTTTACCTCTACAGTCAAAACAGTATCTGTGTTAGTACTTTTGAGTCAGTCCTATGGTTACTACATTCACATCATTCCAGAACTATGTTTCAAGTTTCATGTTGTCAATGTGGGACTCATCATGGCCCTCCTTCGATGAGACTTTTCCCATCGACATCATCCCATCATCCAGGAAATAGTCTTAGAAACAAAAACTTAGTACCTTGAGATCTGTATGAGTTAATGACATATTCTCTCACTCTCAACATAGGTTCACATCATTGACCTTTGATCGATAGAATCGATTGGGTGTTTGACATCAGGACATCTATTCACACTCAGTATATTGTACTAGGGTGCCTTGGGAATCATTGACATCAATGGTGATATCCCTTTCACTTATTAACGGTTCACATCATTGGCCAATAATCAAGTGGTTTCTACCATGTTTGACTTCAGATCATTGTAATCACATGGATAGAATCATACTTTACGGAAGACAAGACGAAGACCCTGGGTATTTGTTTAGCGCTCATTGCTTTCCCCAGGTTGCGATGGAGTTTTGTATATCTAGCATGGATCAACATTTGTATGGTCATGGCTATGCTCAAATTTGCATCTGTATGACATAGATCTATGTTGTATGTTTGGTAGTTATGTCCAAGTTTGAGTCCTATCACATGGATCTATGTTGTATTCTAGTAGCCATGCTTGTTTATTCCTCTCATGGATCTACCTTGTATTGGTATGCACCTGTGAGTTGGTTTGTTGTGTCTATGAGTCAAAAATATTGATGTACTACATATGCCTACTTGACGACATGCTCCGATCGAGATGACATTTTCACATCGAAGTGACAACTTATTCTCTCAAATCTCTCATTTACCGTATCCCTCTAACTCTCATGCTTTGGGGGGAATTCTGTTATATCCAAATCCTGTCACCACCATGTGATAAGACCTTTGACTTACATGTTTCCCCTTAATCATAGCACTTAGAGTGGAAACCTATGTTGTTTGTCAATTCTACATGAAAAAACTCAGCACTGTTTTTTCCCTATGGCCCATGAGCGGTACCTTGTTCGTACCACCTATATCCTATTTTCCATAAGCGGTGCCACCGCATGTGGTCTTCATTCCATAAGCATTTCTCATCTAAGCCACTCTTTCATAAGAGAAGAAAAGCGGTACCCTAGGTAAAATGGGAAAAAGAGAAGTTTCCCGAGGCTTCTAGATCATGAGCCTCATGTCCTCCCTTATCCCTATCATTGTGGGTCATTTGAGCTCGAGATCCCCCATCATATGATATTAGAGGCTACCTCATCCACAAATATCTCAACTATTCCTATCCATTGAACCTTATAAATACAAGCTCATGTCCATGGTTGAGGGGGAGAACTATAGAGGTATTGTTATATTGTTGGATTGACCACTTAGTCCAAGCCATTGGAGAGCATAGAGAGAAAATTTGGAGCTTATGGGGATGAAGTATTTGTCTCGTGGAGATGCTTTTCAGCACTAAGGCAATGGTTGTAAGCTTCTCCATACATCTTTAATGTAAAGATGATTTCTGTCCCACATTACTGTTGTTTTGATTTCACATGTACATGTTGTTAGATTCCTTAGTCACTAACATGGATAAGTAGATGATTTTCTGGTAGCTTTGATGTGTTTGCATGTTTGATCTATTTGTAGGTACACATGTTCACTATCAGAGAACCATTCTAGGTATCTACAACATTCAGGGAAGGTCTTCATCCTTTTTCCTTCACTCATTTGTTCTGGATCTAAACCATTCAAACGAGAGGAATAGCTTATGTCCGTAGAAGGTGAAATATTCCTAGTTACAAATCCTACTAGAAGAATGATTCTACAAGCTCATGATTCTAATAGGAATATCCCTAGGGAACATAATGTAGTTGCTGACTCATTAGCTAATTACATCCTAGATTGGTATATTTCTCATTCATGAAGTTAAAATCAAACATAGTCCATTGTAAATAAACAATTAAAGACACATAAAACTCATGTAAAATACATCCACCATTTGAGACATATAAACACCAGGTAAAAGTTTGTATATATATATATGAACATGTTATATAAAAAATAGGTCATGAGACCTCATCTGAAGCATGTAGGCTTTCAGGTAAAAATCACCATACAAAATCCTGAAGCTATAAACTTTCAGTAGATACATCATGCATACATCATCCAGTGATGCTCGTGGTAGCACATCACTGCCCAGGCTACTCTACGTAGTAGTCTGCTAAACTGACCTGGTACTCCCACTGTAGGTCTTTGATACCTCAGAGGGAGTTCATCAATGGAAGCGTCAAGGATGTCTAAGGTCAACCTCTCCAGGTTTTCCTCTAACTCCCCGCTCACATTGTCACCCTGTGGTACGAAGCGGGCTCTAGCTCGTCTATCCAACTGGGAAGCTCCCCCAGGTCATGCTACTCCAATGTCTGCATGAAAATATTCAGGTCTCACCACTTAACATAAAAAATATAAAACATCAAAAAACATAAAAACACTATTTCCATTTTAGGGTTTTTTGCTTCTTACCGATGTCACCCCATTGTCCATGACGTGGGAGCGGTAGGTCAGAGTCTCCGCTGAAGTCTTTACCCGCATAAGAATAATCCTCCACCATGAGGATCTGATCTCTTAGCCATTGAAATAATGGGTCACCAAACTTCACCTTCCCCTTTCCCACTCCAGTACGGGCCATAATCCGGACCCACCTCTGCATGCGAGGGTCCCACGCTCTCAGCTCTGTAAATACCACCTGGGGTCTCATCTGTGGTACCCGCTCGAAGAAGAAGCATGCTAGAATGGCACAAAAACCAAACTGCTTCAGTTCTCCCTGCTGACACTTGGTCAGTTGATCCTTGAATATTGGAAGCAGGGCTTCTATCTAGTTGAATATTGTAGATGCCATGGCCTCTATGGCATAGAGCATATATGCTCTAGAATCCTGGTGCACTCCCTGGCTTCTCGCCACTCTCTGCATAGTAAACAATACAGTCTGTAGAGGTCCATCCATCACTACCTTTATGGGGATTTTCTTCTTTGATGTCCTTGTCCCAGGGACACAGTGACGGTTTATCAAATCCTGTGTAGTGATGTCCCCTCCACGAGAACCAGTCAGCGATATGGGAGCATCCCATCTCGAAAGGCCAGTAAGGAAGTAGATATCCTCTACCTCAATTGTAAGAATATGATCCCCAACCTCAAAGTGTTGTTGCTCTTGATTCCACATCCGAAGTATATGCTCAAGCAATCACTCGTGTGATACCCTAATAGGAGTCCGAAATATTTTTAGGATTTTGCAGTCTCTTAATGTGGCTATGCAACCCGCATTCCTTTCGGAGAAGGCGTCACCATTATCATGCTATCTCTCTTTCTATATGACCATTTTTTATCAGGTAGAACCTGCCAAAAACAATCACAAGACCCATTAGAATCATTCTTAATCTTTCAAATCAAATTAAATGGTCTAGTTTTGCTTGTGTGAATAGTTTTACATCTTCACGGTCGGCACCGCTTGTGCACCATTGAGGACAAGTGGTGGCACCTCCTGTGTGTTGTGTTTTCGGCACGGTTCTACCGAGGTACCGCGTATCCCACAAGGGATAAGCATGGTTCCCACTTACACTATTTTAGGGATTTCCATACCAACCCAAAACACCATCAAAAGTCAAAATTAAAGGCATAAGATGAAAGAGTAGGGTCTAGGCTATTACCTGGAATTGACGGCGCTCGAATCCGATGGTGGAAACTCCCGATATCAACAACTAAATATCTGACTAAGAAAGTGCTCCAAATGCTCTCCACTATGGGTAAATAGTAAAATGATTTGATTTTTCACTATTTACATGACTTTTAAAAACATTTTTGGGTTCGACATGCTATAGTTTTGATTTAAAATTGCTTATTACTCAAAATTTATCAGTCGTAATCCCTTAATGTTAGTTATTGGTGCATTTAACACTTGTTTTGAGTCGTTGCAGGATAGAAGAACAGTAGCAGTAAAGTCTTGGGAGTTTGTTTTTAACTTTTTTGTACTACCATAAAATGGAAAAAGTCATTGAGCATTTATTATGACACTTTGGTCACGCTCTCAAAACTCAGTATCAAAGGTTCGAGTCCGTTTCTGATTCTTTTCAGGCTCGTAAAGCCTCTCATTTTGAAAAGAGACCTAATGGAGTCTTCTTTAAACTCTTTTCGGGCTCCTTAAATACAAAAATATTTTCGAGTGATCTTGTCTTCTTCATGCTCATTAAATCATTTTAAGAGTCGCCTCTCCGACGGTAGGTTATCTCTTTTTCGGTTCGAATAGACTATTTACGAAAAATGAACACTCCAGCCAATCATGACTGGAAGAGTTCTCTAAGGTATGATTTTATACTTTTTCGGGCCTTAGGGACTAAACCATACAAAAAAGGACCCTTTGGAGTCTTCTTCAGTGGTCATTCGGACTCTCTAAACATGAACGATACCATGTTTCCTCTCATTGGACTCGTTAAGTTAAACATTGAGAGACCCGTTTTGGGGAATGAACCCCTCCTCTCTCAGGTTCGTAAAACATATGATTTTGGACTTGTCTTCGAATGAGCTATACCAATTGTTGGTTACCCTCTTTGAACTCATAAAACCAAAAAGAGGCACTCATCAACCATGATGGGGGAAATGGGAAGGGGATCATTTTTGCAAATGGAAATAGTTTGTCGTTACCTTTGAACATGGCACTTGTCTGCATATCATTTCAGTCAATTGGGTATTCAGCTAATCTCCATGACAATACACTCTCATGAGTCATGCCACTCCTTTGAGCATTTCAAAAGAATGCATTGTCCACTGTCGCATTGTGTGTTTGTCCCATTTAGTCATGCTGCCAAGTCTTCTGTCATGCCGCCCGATGTTCAAAGAGAAGTTGAAGAAGTTTTCCTCTACAATCAAAACAGTCTCTGTGTCAGTACTTTTGAGTCAATCCTATGGTTACTACATTCACATCATTCCAGAACTATGTTCCAATTTTTTTGTCGTTGATGTGGGACTCATCGTGGCCCTCCTTCGACGAGACTATTCCCGTCGACATCAACCCATCATCTGGGAAATAGTCTTAGAAACAAATAACTTAGTACCTTGAGATCTGTATGCCTTAATGACATATTCTCTCTCTCTCGACATAGGTTCACATCATTGACCTATGATCGAGAGAATCGCCTGGTTGTTTGACATCAAGACATCTATTCACACTCAGCAGATTGTACTAGGGTACCTTGGGAATCATTGACATCAATGGTGATCTCCCTCACACTTGTTAATGGTTCACATCATTCACCGGTAATCAAGTGGTTTCTATCATGTTCGACTTCAAATCATTGTAATCACATGGATAGAATTGTACTTTATGGAAGATGAGACAAAGACCCTGGGTATTTGTTTAGTGCTCATTGCTTTCCCCAAGTTGCGATGGAGTTTTGTATATCTAGCATGGATCCACATTTGTATGGTCGTGGCTATACTCAAATTTGTGTCTGTATTACATAGATCTACATTGTATGTCTGGTAGCTATGTCGAAGTTTGAGTCCTCTATCACATGGATCTACACTGTATTCTAGTAGCCATGCTTGTTTATTCCTCCCATGGATCTACCTTATATTGGTCTGCAGCTATGAGATGGTTACTTGTGTCTATGAGTCAATAATATTGATGTACTATAGATGCCTACTTGACGACATGCTCTGATCAAGCTGACATTTTCACCTCGAAGTGACAACTTGTTCTCTCAAAGATCTCATTTATCATATCCCTCTAAGTCTCATGCTTTGGGGGGCATTCTGTTGTACCCAAATCCTATCATCACCATGTGATAATACCTTTGACTTACATGCTTTCCCTTAATCCCAGCACTTAGAGTGGAAACCTATGTTGTTTTTCAATTCTACATGAAAAAAAGCAGCACCGTGTTTTCCCTGTGGCCCATGAACAGTACCTTGTTCGCACCGCCTGTATCCTATTTTCCATAAGTGGTACCATCTCCTGTGGTATTTGGTCCATAAGAGTTTATCATCTAAACCACTCTATCATAAGAGAAGAAAAGTGGTACCCTGGTAAAATGGGAAAAAGAGAAGTTTCTCGAGGCTTCTAAATCATGAGCCTCATGTCCTCCCTTATCGCTATCATTGTGGGTCAGTTGAGCTCGAGATCCCCCATCATAGGATCTTAGAGGTCACCTCATCCACAAATCTCTAAAATATTCTTATCCATTGAGCCTTATAAATACAAGCTCATGCCCATGGTTGAGGGGGAGAACTATAGAGACATTGTTATGTTGTTGGATTGACCACTTAGTCCAAGCCATTGGAGAGCATAGAGAGCAAAGTTGGAGCTTATGGGGATGAAGTGTTTGTCTCGTGGAGATTCTTGTCGACACTAAGGTAATGGTTGTAAGCTTCTCCATACACATTTAATGCAAAGATGATTTCCATCCCACATTACTGTTGTTTTGATTTCACATGTACATGTTGTTAGATTCCTTAGTCACTAACATGGATAAGTAGATGATTTTCTGGCAGCTTTGATGTGTTTGCATGTTTGATCTATTTGCAGGTACACGGGTTCACTATCGAAGCAGCATTCCAGGTGTCTACGGCATCTAGGGAAGGTCTTCATCCTTTGTCGTTCACTCATTTGTTCTAGATATGAACCATTCAGATGAGAGGAACAACTTCTGTCCACAGAAGGTGAAATATTCCTGGTTACAAGCAATTCCATTCTTGTAGGATTGGTGAAATATTGTAGGATTGCTTCCTACATGATCAAATATAATCACTAAATTGCATTCTTGGAATGGAGGCACCTGGTCAGTTACCAGGAAAGCTCAATATGGGACTGAGGGCCATTCTGATGTGACTGTAGGATTGGTTCCTACATGATCAGATGTGAGTGCAGAGCCATTCTGAGGCAATTGTAGGATTGGTTCCTACAATGATCAGATGTAAGTATAGAGCCCTTTCGGCATGGAGGATTGGTTCCTTGCATGGTCGAATGTAAGTGCTGAGCCTTTCTGACATTGGTTTTCAGATGTAAGTGCAGAGCCCTTTTGGCATGGAGGATTGGTTCCTCGCATGGTCGAATGTAAGTGCTGAGTCTTTCTAACATTGGTTGTCAGATGTAAGTGCAGAGCCCTTTCGACATGGAGGATCGGTTCCTTGCATGGTTGAATGTAAGTGTTGAGCCTTTCTGACATTGGTTGTCAGATGTGAGTGTTGGGTCTTTCTGACAGGGTTGTGGGATGTGTTCCCACATGGTCATATGTGAGTGTTGGGCATGCCTTTCTGATATGATTATAGGATTGGTTCCTACATGATTAGATATAAGTGCTGGGTAGGCCATTCTGAATTAGGGTCAGATATAAGTGTTGGAAAACACCTACATGGAGGCTAGGCCTACAACCATCATGGAAAAGGGATGGCTCTGTAGAACTTCCTGTGACAAGAAGAATCAAGAGATAGCACCTGTGATGATGATCCAGCAGAGATGTTCCAGAACCAGAGATGATCCAGATCGAGTGATGATCTAGATCCAGATGAAGATGACTTGAAGATGATGAGGACTCAATGATGATCCAAATGATACAGAGAAGAATACTTGTGCTGATAAATTGTGTCAAGAGAATACCTTCCTAGTTAAGAGGGAGTGTTGATGTAATTGTAACTTCGGAATGTTTTCACTTGTATTTCTTATATATTATACCCTGATGTTTATTCCAGGAATTGTTTGTAATGTAATTGAGTCATGTCATTCCCCAATGTTTCGATCGAGAGTTTCTATAATATAAACAAGTCATGTCAAGTCAATGTGGGTAACCCTCCTATTGTTCAAGGGTTAAAGTCCCCGCAGTTCCAGGGCCCTAGGGTTGTTAGACTCACCTAGTGAAGTTGGCCCTAGTGAGTCATTATCAAGTCGAGAATTAGTATAAATAGAGAGTGAGTGTCTCTATTTATCACACACTCACTCACACTCAGTTGTAGCGCATATCCAAGGGAGAAGAAGTTGTTGGGGCTAGAAAGAAAGAGGCTACTACTATCGGGAGATCATATTACTATTTTGGGTTTTACTTTTGGTGTTGATTCTATCTCTGAGGAAGTTGTGGGGTTTTCTCCATTTATGGTTTCCCCAAGGAAAAACACTATGTTCATTGTCTCTTGTGTTTGATTGTTGTGATTTTTATTCTCTCAGTTAAAGATCATAATATAATGCTAGCTTAAATGTTAAAAATCTAACATTCATGAGGTTTTTTTGCTATGTTGTGAGTTTCTTTCGTCTTTTTCACACTCTAAGCTAAGATGAAAAAGTACCGAGCATATTTTGTACCTTTAACATGCTTGTTAAAATCCTAGTGAATAGGTATCGAATGTACTTTTACTATTTTTCAAACTCGTTAAAATTGGATTATTGAAAAAGAACACCCCATATGGAGTCACCTTTAAGCTCTTTTCATGATCCCTAAACACGAAAAGATCACCAAGAAAACTTGATGCTTTCACACTTGTAAAAGCATTTGAATGGTCCTCTAATCAATGATAGTTTAGTCCTTTTTCAGATCGATTGGACTTATTTATGAAAAATGTACACTTTAGTTTATTGCAACTAGAAGAGTTCTCTTGGGCCTCGGGGACTAAATTTACGAAAATGTCCACTGTTATATATGATTTTACCACACCTGGATGATCACATATTTATGGCCTTCCTATCCCTTTGTTGACTCCTTGGACCCCCTTTTCCCATATTATACTTTGATGTTCCAATATTATCCCCAAAAATCACCTGTTTATGCCTATACGCGACTTTTAAAGCTATACTCGCGTGTATATGCGGATTTTAAGCTCAAACCTGCATACATCGGGAAGTGTGCATGAAGACAAATATTTTTGGAGTTTTCCTCATAGTAGTCCAAATAAAATGACTCTTGGCCTTCCATATTCCTTGAGAACGCTCGGACTCGACTCTCCATTACCTCTCTGGAGTGCTATATATTGAACCTCTTGGATACATTGAAGAAGGAGAAAATGAAGAGTAAGGAAACTATAGTCCATTGTTGCCTCATTTTCTTATACTTGAATCTGCATCCCTTTGTCCCTTTGGAGCACATAGTGCTTCTCTTCCCAAGCTTTCCTTTGTTTTGTGAGATTTTCATTGAGATAGGGAGGATTGAAGTGGTGGAGGCCTAGGTGGAGGACTCGGTTTCTCTGGTTCACAGAAGTGCCGATACAGTTTGTCACTATTGTATCTATGTTTTATTAATAGAAATATATTTTCCTGTCCAATACATGTGCATTTTAAATATGAATATTGAATCCATGGATGTATTTACTTTCTTATACATGATTGATTATATATTCTAGAGTAGGTCTAACACTAAGGGATATAGATCGTACCTTGTTCTGGATGGTTGAAGTAGATCCCTATTGAGCTTTTCCAATCACACGTTTATTCCAAAATTGCTCTCAACAACAACAAACAATACCTACTGTAGCATATATAATCAATCATGTATAAGCAAGTAAATACATCCATGGATTCAATATTCATATTTAAAATGCACATGTATTGTGTTGATGTATTTGTAACTTCAGAATGTATTCACTTGTATATATTATGTATTGTACCCTCATGTTTATTCCGGGAAGTATCTATAATGTAATTGAGTCATGTCATGCCCCGATGATCTGTTAGGGAGATTCAATAATGTAAGCAAGTCATGTAAATTCATTGAGGTTAACCCTCCATTGTAAGTCGAGGAAATAGTCCCCAGAATTGTGTTAAGGTTAACCCACCTTGTTGATCGGAGGGCAAAGTCCCCACGGTTGTGGGGCACCAGGGTTATTAGACTCTCCTAGAGATGTCAGCCCTAGTAAGTAATTATTAAGTGGGGTAGACATGTTGAAGTGGACATTAAGTGAATAAAAGAATATAAATAAAGAGTGAGCCTCTCTATTTATCTCACACACACTCACTCACTGGGGCGCATGAGTGAGAGAGGAGAAGCTCTCTCAAGTGAGAGAGAGAGAGAACAAGCTGTTGGAGATCATCTTTATGTTTTCAGGTTTTACTGCTGCCACTGGTGCTCATTCTATCTCTGAGGAAGTTGCATGGTTTTCTCCTTTATGTTTTCCTTGAGGAAAATTCTTTGTGTCTCTTATCTCTTGTGTTTATTGTTTTGCATGTTATTCTCTCAGATAAGATCCTAAGATCATATTGCTTAAATGATAAAAATCTAACATGGTATCAGAGCTAACCTAAGAAGAAGACATTGTGCAGCTGCAGAAGATAGGGATTCCTACTTTTTGGGTCTCTCTCCACAATCCATCAGCAAAATAGGCTAGGATAACTCTCCATTGAAGGGCGCATGTTTATGTCGAAGCGGATTTTGATTCCAAGCATTTTCAGTTTTTGGTGCAATAAATTAGGGCTTTTTACAGAAGAGTAATTTTTGAGTGAGCCCGGCATAGGATTGCTCTCCTCATCAAAATCAAATTTTATAGACCTGGGTTGAGATTTTTGGTTGGGTGAAACTCCAGGAAATTCAAACCCTAGTTTGACCCCGGGCTTGAAAAACCCTAAAATACTGAAACGATAGTTTTGGTAAATTCGCTATATCTCAATATTGGAGAAGTCTTGGGTGGCTAAACTTTCAAAGGTCAAAAATAAATTCCTGATGTACATTATGTTCAAGTTTCGGCCTTAGATTTGACATATGATTCCTCCAAGTTAGGGTTCCAGCCTCTCCCAGGATTCCTCCCCAAACAGGACACCTGGGTAGAATTGCTATATCTCGGGCTACGGAGGTCCAAATGAAATTTCTCCAAATTTTCCAAAAAGGGAATGACTTTAATTTCTGTGGTAAAAGTTTCAAACCCAAAAGATGAAACAGTGACACGTGGCAATCCATACAACTTCACTATGTTGAACAGTCTTGAAACAGGTAACCTTGGGAAAATTCTCATAAGTCCCAATTGGTGAAACCAATTCTGATGAAACCTATGGTGTTGGAACAAGGACAGATGAGGTTACCTCAGTACAAAATTTCTGACATATAGGAGCAGTAATTTTGGAGATAACGCAGAAATAGTATCTGGCATTTCTACAGAAAAAATTGGTAAACTAGGGCTTCTTGCTCCAGGAGCTTCCCTCCACTGTTTTTAGAGAAGGAGTACATTGGACGACTCACCTTGAAGAGGTCTATCTTTCTATCCAATCAGATCTAAAAGATTCCAAGTTTTGAAAATTAGGGTTTCTCTGACAAACCCTAGATCAGCCAGCTCCGGAACCAGGATGGACACCTCAAATCGGTAAGATCTAATCTTTTTCTATTTACAGTTGAGGTTCTCATTTCAAGATGACTAATCACACCAGATTGATGACAAGATTGGTGAGGCTGACAAATTCCAAGCATAGAAGTATAGGATCTCACTAGTTCTTGAAGGAAATGATTGGACACCTACATAAGTAGAGAGGCTCCAGTTCCATAGGGAGATGAGGCTAAAAGCCTTACACAAGAAGAACTTAGTCAACGCCAAGAACATCATTGCTGATTCAATCACAGATCGCCTTATACCATAAGTGTATTCCCTACATACACTGAAAGAGATTTTTTATTCCTTGAACAAGCTATTTGAAGGGAAGAACATAAATCAGAATATGACTTTGAAAAAATAGTTGAAGAATGTGAAGATCTAGAATGCAGAGACCATACAGTCATACTTTACAAGGGTCTCTCAAATCAAATAACAACTTGAAGCAGTAGAAGAAGAAGTGGAGAATGCAGAAGTTGTGATAACCACCTTGAATGACCTCCCAGGATCATGGGATTCATTCATGCAAGGAATGTGTGCCAGAAGGAAGTGATTACTTTCAGCAGACTCAGGGAAGAGCACACACAAGAAGAAGCTCGACTCATAATAAGAGAAAAGAAGATGGGAGCAACTGAAGATCAAGATTTCACGATTCAAAGAAGATACCTCAAGTGATGAGGAATATGAAGAACTCAATTCTTGAAGAGCCTCTTATCCATCTTGAGCATTTGGATAAGAAATGATGTTGTTATGAATGAAGAAGATGATGAAGCTAAAAGAAGGAGTCTACCCACAAAACAAATAAATATAATTATTCAATTGTCATTTCATGATATTGTTTTTGTTATGCATTTGTTTATATTCACTTGATGTATTATGCATGATAGAATGTTTGCATTAATGACAGTATACTACTAATATGCATGTGATGGGTAAGTAGCTCATGGTGCTATACAACTCTCCATTGCTACTTATCTAGAATGAAACCTCTTTGCTGACATATTGGATTAGTTCGTAATCTCAATGTTGTCTCGGTAGAGATGGAAGGCATCTAGAAAGTTTTCATGAGATATGGATGAATATTGGATTGGATAAAATAGTTGCATGATTATATCTTTATGCATAAGAATTTACCATTATGAGTATGAATTATGAAATGTTTCTAATAATACAACTGGTGCATTTGACTTATAGGAAAGATCACGTACAATCACCTACAAGAAAAGAAGGATGAGACTTATTCCGAAGAACAAGTGACGACACTTCAAGATTCACTCTAATAATCCAAAATGAAGAATGATGTCTATGATACAGTATCGAGACCTGAAGGGAAGTCCATAGTTCCATCATGTAGTAGATGGAAACATCATGGGATACAAGGCAGGATTCGTAGCACGAGGCTTCTCACGAAAATAATGCATATAATACAAAAGGCAGAGGGAGAATGATGCTCTGCTTCAGAGGGAGTGACTACAGAATATCTTGAGGTTCGACATGATACAACAGGATGGACAAATTACTGATGACTCTAGGATTTACTAAGAATAAAGCATATTCCAACATTTTCTTCAAGGTTGAATGTGGAATACCAGTGATGCTCCTGTTATATGTCGATGACTTGTTCCTGACAGAAAAGAGGAACTCATTAAAGTTGCAAAAAGGAAGCTTGCTGATGAGTTCAAGATGAAGGACTTGGGTATGATACGCTACTTTCTAGGAATGGAGGTGTGGAAGAATGTGAATGGAATCTCCTTAGGACAAGGGAAGTATGCAGTGGATATCCTGAAGAGGTTTAGGATGATGGAATACAAGGCCATGACCACACCTATGGCATCAAACCTGGAGCTATTCAGTGATGCTTCATCAGAGGCGGTTGATGCTACAATGTATCGTCAGATGATTTGTTCCTTTATGTACCTAATGAATACGAGACCAAATATTTTCTTTGCTATGAACACATTGAGACATGTTCGCTTGATGGTTGCAAAGCATGTAGCAAGGTACCTGAAGGGTACAATTGACTATGTGCTCAGGTATGATGCGAATCAGAAGATTAACCTAGAGGATTATGTGGATTCATATTGGGCATTTAGTGCCATTGATAGGAAGAGCACTTCGAGGTCCTACTTCAATACGAGATCAGGTGTGATCTCTTGGTTTAGCAGGAAGGAGTCCTGTATAGTGCTAAGTACAGCCAAGGAAAAATATGTTTCCACTTGCTATTTGGGAGGTAGTATGTTTCTTTTGAAAACTACTATTTGATTTGATTGATTTGACTTGCATTTTTGTATGATGCAAAGACAAGCAGTGAAGCTCCAGTTTGTGATCTAGATCGAGATCTCTCGAAAGAGGGAGTTCTAGCATAGTCAATGAGATAGGTTGTGTGAGCATAAATCTTGACGAAGCTCATAGGTTGCTCAGATGTAAATAGACATGTAGGTTTTCCTCAGATGTAATCGGTCCTGGTGAAGCTCACAAGTTATCCTTGGACGTAATCATCCCTAATGTGATTCTATGCTAGAAATGGCCAAAGTAAAGTTTGAGTACTTCAGGGAGAAGCTTGGTTTTCTCCAGATTGAGGTTCCTTCCAAGGGGAAGTGATGAGTCTATGAGCCCTTCTGACATGGTGAGAGGATTGGTTCCTTCCGTGGTTAGATGTAAGTGCAGAGATGCTCTAATATGACTGTGGGTTGTGTTACCACATGATCAGTGCAGAGCCATTTTATGTGATTGAGGGATGTGTTCCCACATGATCAAATATAAGTGTTGAAGGCTATTCTCTAGGAGAATGGAGGCACCTGGTAATTAGTTACTAGGAATACTCAGCTTAGTGCTGAGAGGAAATTCTCTATGAGAATGGAGGCACCTGGTCAGTTACCAAGAATACTCATCTTAGTAGTGCTGAGAGGCCATTCTCTATGAGAATGGAGGCACCTGGTCAGTTACCAGAAATACTCAGATTAGTGCTGAGAGGCCATTCTCTATGAGAATAGAGGCACCTGGTCAGTTTCCAAGAATACTTAGCTTAGTGTCGAGAGGCCATTCTCTGGGAGAATGGAGGCACTTGGTCAGTTACCAGGAATACTCAGCCTAGAGCTAAGAGCCCTTCTGACATGTATGCTAGATTGGTTCCTTGCATGGTCAGATGTAAGTGTAGAGCTCTTCCATGGATGGTATTAGTTGTGTCCTACCATGCCACTGGTTGTAAGTGCTGGGCCCTTCCACAGATGATAGTAGTTGTGTCCTATCATGTTGATGGTTGTAAGTGCTGGGCCTTTTCACAGATGATAGTAGGTGTGTCCTATCATGCTGGTGAATGTAAGTGTTGGGCCTTTTCAACATGGTTCTTGGATGTGTTCCTCCCATGGTTGGATGTGAGTGCTGGGCATTTCTGACATGGTGGTGGATGTGTTCCTCCCATGGTCAGATGTGAGTGTTGGGTGTGCCTTTCTGACATGGTGGTGGATGTGTTCCTCCCATGGTCAGATGTAAGTGTTGGGTGGGCCTTTCTGACATATGGTTAGATATAAGTGCTAAAGAAGATGAATACCTACATGGAGGCTAGGCCTACAACCAGCATGAAAAAGGGATGGCTCTGTAGAACTTCCTGTGATGAGAAGAATGAAGAGATAGCACCTTTGATCGATATGGAAAAAGCAGTGATGTTGATGATGATCCAATGATGATCTATCTTTGATGATGATCCAGTGATGATCTAGTTTTTGATGATCCAGATCCAGTGATGATCCAGACTTGATGAAGATGACTTGATGATGAAGATGACTTGAAGATGACTTGATGATGATCTAGATGATACAAAGAAG
>LPNX010733484.1:0-38905 GCA_001517045.1 Pseudotsuga menziesii | reverse complement strand
TATTGAAATTCTATTGGTTCTTGAATTCCAACTCACAAAAACTTATTTTGGCACGTTTTCTTATAAGGCCCATTTTAGACCCCAAATTTCCTCTAATTGTGCTGATAAATTGTGTCAAGAGAATACCTTCCTAGTTAAGAGGGAGTGTTGATGTATTTGTAACTTCGGAATGTATTCACTTATATATATTATGTATTGTACCCCAATTTTTATTCCAGGAAGTATCTATAATGTAATTGAGTCATGTCATGCCCCGATGTTCCGATCGGAAGATTTAATAATGTAAACAAGTCATGTAAAGTCATTGAGGTTAACCCTCCATTGTAAGTCGGGGCAATAGTCCCCACAATTGTGTCAAGGTTAACCCTCCTTGTTGATCAGAGGGAAAATTCACCACAATTGTGGGGCACTAGGGTTATTAGACTCTCCTAGAGATGTCGGACCTAGTAAATAATTGTTAAGTGGGGCCGACATGTTGAAGTGGACATTAAGTGAACGAAAGAATATAAATAGAGAGTGAGCCTCTCTATTTATCATACACCCACTCTAGGGATAATTTTTAGGGGCGAATTTTAGTCCATTGGACTATTTTTCCATGCTCTTCTCCCAAAAAAGATTCGCCATTTTGCATTTTTTGAAGCCCTATTTTGCCCAATTTTGATGGGGTAAAATTTTTTCACCCTAAAAATTGCCAAATTATTATATAAACGATATAAAATCCTTGGAAATTAAAATATTTTTTGAAAAATATCACCAATCATTTTATAGTTGGTGTTTTAAGAATTGGTAATATTCGCCAACATTTATACACTTTTAAATAAGTATGGTTCCTTAAAATCATCCCTGACCCACTCACTCACTGCGGCACATGAGTGAGAGAGGAGAATCTCTCTCAAGTGAGAGAGAGAGAGAGAAGAAGCTATTGGAGATCATCTTTATGTTTTCAGGTTTTACTGCTGCCATTGGTGCTCATTCTATCTCTGAGGAAGTTGCAAGGTTCTCTCCTTTATGGTTTCCCCGAGGAAAATTCTTTGTGTCTCTTGTCTCTTGTGTTTATTGCTGTGCATGTTATTCTCTGAGATAAGATCCTAAGATCATATTTCTTAAATGATAAAAATCTAACATATTGGATAGGAAAATATTTTTCTATTAATAAAATAGAGATACAATAGCGACAAACTTTGTCGGCACTTTTGTGAACTAGAGAAACTGAGTCCTCCACCCGGGAGTCCACCACTTCAACCCTTCATCTCTCAATGGAAAGCTCACAAAGAAAAGGCAAGCTTGGGAAGAGCAGCACTATATGCTCCAAAGGGACAAAGGGATGCAAACTCAAGTATAAGAAAATGAGGCAACAATAGACTATAGTTTCCTTACTCTTCAATTTCTCCTCCTTCAATGTATCCAAGAGGATCAATATATAGAACTCCAAAGAGGTAATGGAGGGTTGATTATGAGATTTCTCAAGGAATATGGAAGGCAAAGAGTCAATTTATTCGGACTACTATGAGAAAAACTCCAAAAATATTTGTCTTAATGTGCACTTCCTGATGTATGTGGGTTTGAGCTTAAAAGTTGCATATACACACGAGTATAGCTTTAAAATTCATGTACAGGAATAAACAGATGATTTTTGGGGATAATCTTGGGACATCAAAGTATAATATGGGAAAAGGGGGTCCAAGGAGTTTGCAAAGGGACAGGGAAGGCCATAAATATGTGATCAACCAGGTTTGGTAGAATCAGCTGTAATATCCACCGTGGAGTCTTCTTAGTCATTTCATATTGTCTAAACATGAAACGATGAATGTGTTTTCTTTCATGGAACTCATAAAATCAAATGGTGAAGGACACCTTCTGGGAATGAACCTCTCCTTTATTAGGTTCATAAAACATATGAGATTGGACTCATCACCTGGTGAGCTACAACGAGTGTTTGTTACCCTCTTTGAACTCGTAAAAATGAAGAGAGTCACTCATCCTTCACGATGGGGAAATTAAGGGAATGGGAAATGTATTTTCATTTATATCAATGGAAGCTCATAGTCTACCCTTGAACATGGCACATGTCTGCATTTTCATTTTCAAATAGTTGGGTATTCATCTTGTTGTCGAGTGAATCGAATTTTGTGATTCATTCAACTCCTTTGAGTCAATTCAAAGAATGCATCATCATATCCTTGCATTACACCTGGTCTCCATCTCATTGAGTCAATGTTTCCAAGTCATTTATCCTATTGTTTAATGTTCAAGGGGATTCTCCTCTGCAATCAAACTCTTTGGTTACCTTACCTTATTTCAAATTCAGTCATATCTGAGTCAGTTCCATGGTTGTTTCATCACTTCAACATCATCTTTTATTCCGTGTTTCATGTCGATGATGGGGGAAACATTACGACACTCATTCGACGGAGTCTATTCTTGTCGATTTCAACACATCATCCAGGAATTGGGATTAGAAACCAAATAAAGTACCTTTAAGCCTACATGCCTCAATGGAAGGTTTCCTCACTTTCAATAGTAGGTTTTCATCAATGAACTTTGATGAGAATATTATATCAAGTTTTTGACTCCAAATCCTTTATTCATACTTGGAATAATGTATTGAGATACCTTGGGAATCATTGAAATTAATGGTGATTTTTCTCACACTTGTTAACAATATAGATCAATGACTAGTAATCAAGTGGTTTCTACCATGTTCAACATCAAGATATATATTCACATGGTTAGAATCATATCATTTGGAGATTGGAATGAAGACCCTGAGTGGTTGGGTATTCACCTAAACATGTGCCTATCCTCAGGTTGCGATGGAATTTTATTTGAAGTCATGACATGGATCCACATTGTATGTTTGGTGGTTGTGCTCAGTATTGAGTCGGGATAACATGGATCTAATTTGTATGTTTCATGATCGTTTTTCCATTTTGAGTCTTATCAATCATGGATATACAGTGTATTCTTGGTATCCATGACATGGTCATCATCATGGATCTGCAGTGTATTGGTCAACCATGATTGAGTCAGATAGTTGGTTACTAGTTTTGCATTGAATGTAAACTTATATCTCTTTTCCTATGATACTATATTGACATCTTAAAAATTATTTTACCTATCACATCCCTCTAGCTTCACACTTTAGGGGGGGATTCCGTTGCACCTAAAATCCACACTAATGTCCAATCCTTCAAAACACCTAGCCAAGAACTGTTTTGGACACTTTTTTCCCACTCTTATCCTGGATGGAGCACCTTTCCTTCCATGACATAGCACTCGGAAATTCTGGCACACTTTTTTGTCTAACAATAGGTGCCATTGCTGCACTTTCCTCCTTGACAAGGTGCGTTGATTCACATACCTTCACTACAAGGAGCATTAGCAAGCCCAAAAAGGAAAAAATAGAAGTTTTGAGAAGCTTCCAAGTGAAATATCTCATGGAGGATGATCCTTTCTATTAGGGAGAGCTGGCACTCAAAATCCTAGCCCATAAGCATCATTCCCTATCCTATTCTTGAAATATATAATCTCATATGAGCCTACCTTAGCCTATAAAATAAGGCTTCATGGACTATGTGAGGGGGGGCCAACAAGAGAATCCTTATGTTGTTGGATTGAAGTCTGGTATTGAGGCAAAGTTGAGAGAGTGTTGTGAGAAAGAGTTTGTGTGAGTGTGTTAAATACCTTGTGGAGACAAAGATATTGACATCAAGGCTTTGGTTGTAGCTTTCTCTTTTCATTTGATTAATACAAAAGTGTTCCCGTTTCCCATATATGATTTGTCTGAATATCAGAAATTTATTATTAGATTCCTTGATCACTAATATAGATAGTTGATTTATCTTGTTACTCTTATCATTTTTCTTGTTTCTAATAATCCTTTATGTTAGCACTTAGAATGTACCCAGACTGTGAAAAGGTAGATCCTAAGGTAACTACAAAACCACTTTAGATTGTATTCTAAACTATACAATCAGAGATGGGTCTCTCAATTACTTTAGAGGCTTCTCACTTAGTATGTTCAATCAATGACAATCAGAATGTCATATTTTTTATACGGACATTTAGTTTTATAAAATTTGGTAGAACAGTCATGAAAGAGACCATTGGGAAATGGAGTCAATACTCATATATTATTTAGGTTTCAAGAGGTTAGGGTTTGAAATAATCATGAAAAGAGGCAGGGTAGACACCATTTCCTCGGTATTGAGGAATTTGCAGGTTGATTATAAGACAAAGGAGACAACCCATTAAACAGAGCACCTAACTAGAGTGAATTCTATAAAAATTTAGAAGAAATTGTTTGAAAATGTTTGAACAATGAACCTAGAGCGTGCATGATGAATTCTAGCCCATAAAAATGATGTTCAAACATGAAATCAAACACATAATGGATTGGGAAACTAGAAAAAAAATTACATAAGAAGATCAGTTACTGATGAAAGTGATGGCACAATAATCTCTTCCATAGACAGTTTCAACGTTCCACCTCTACAATTTTATTCATTTTCAGAAAATTGAAACCTATTACAATGAAAGAGCCTCTCTTCTCTTGAAAATAAAACCCTAAATCTATCAAATACATTTTTTTTATAGCTAACACTACCTCTACTCAATCTTAAATTTGAAATCTAACTACATTCACAAAATAGAAACAATTACAATTGATTTCCTTCCTTTTAGGAGACAGATTCCTGAACAATAGCCTTAAAATTCCCACCTGCATATATCCAATGGTGACAGTTGTGTAAAATTTAAGAGAATTTTTTTCTTTCCATATGTCCCCAACAAAACCCATGTTTCCATTTTTCTAGATTCTCTTCCATCTCCTCGGAATATGCATTTGAATTTGATGACTCATATAGGAATTTGAAAATATGGAAAATTTCCTTGTAAATATCCCTTATATTCTCGCAAACTATGATACCTATGTAAAACCTGAAAGAATTTATTGTATATTGGCTTGTGATTAAGAAAATCCTCCTTCGGTTTCTTAACATTCATATTGGTTTGGCGAAAATAGGTGTTTTAAATTACTGGCTAAAATAGTCATTTTCATAAAAACTTTCCTGACTGCTACAATTCATATCTGATATTAAATTTGTGTGTTCTGCAATCATTCCTAGAACAATATCCTCTGCCGAAAAATCATATAGCTACAATTTTCCCATATATGAGTGATAATTCTCTCAACATCATCCTTGCAACACATAGTATGTTTGATTATCTTGGCTATGAAAATATAGCTCTGCAAGCTTCAAGAAACAACCACACTTTTCAATAATACCAACATCTTCCTGGAATTTGTTGATGCACTTATCTTGGATATCATCAAAACATATATTATATGCTACTCCAATATACTTTTAAAGTTTCAACAACAATATCAATAATTTTCTTCTTTTTCTGCAACATTGCAAGGAAACCTGGAATAGATTCAACAAAAGTTTAACTATTTTTCTTAGGTGTGATGGAAAATTTTCCTTCAATTTGTATTCGCCACAAATAGCTTATTATTTCAAATCAGTGAGGGTGAACCAAATAGTGTTTATGTTGGACAAATCAGTGTGCTTTGTCAGCCCCTAAATATAAAGAAATGATATGGATTATAGATTCATCTAATGTATTAGAACATGTTGTTCCTCATTCTTCAACTATCTGCCACAAATGATGTTTTTCAACAAGAAAATCCAGTGGAAATATAAGTCTAAAGACAATTTGGAAACCTTCGTGAACTCTCAAGCGAACAACTTCTAAAACCTTTCCTACATCTCTGCCATTATACTCAAGAGCGCATTGAATTTTTGCAGAGAAATGTTCTTTCTAAATAATCAACGACGATCTTGAGCTTTCAGTCCTTGGGAATTGTTGGAAGGAATAAGGAAGGGAGAGTCATGGATTATTTTAGCTTAGCCATTGCAGAGGAATAATTCTGGTATGGAAATATTAGCTGATTTACCAAATTAAACTTATGGCCAATTCTATCAGCGAAATACCTAGAAACCATTGATTTTTTTTTCAAATCCAACACGTGTCTTGACTTGCCCACTATATAAAATTCTGCTCATTTTTGTTGACACAAACCCAGCCAAAAAATACTAATCGACAAGGGTCCCTCTCCTTTGACTCTCATACCACTATGATCTCCCTCAGCACCAACCCATACATGTTTTACCCCGTCCAACAACACCCACAAAGCGGATGAGGTCTCACCCGAGGCATTCGAGGGAGAGCTGTCGGAACCAAGTTTCTGCATAATAAGAAGGGACAATGTGGCATAAATATTAAAAACTCAATGCAGCATTAATAGATCTAATTACTTAGGCATTAACATTGACATTTATCATTATTTGCAATCAAATCACATCATTCCATTACAATTGCAGTAACCTAATTGAGGTGCAAATAGATGCAATAAAATAACGTCATTAAAAGCAGGAATAGATCGCATCATAGATCCATGTCACAGATTCACTTAGCATTCTCCATATGATTACAAAAGAAGTAAGACATACAAGGATAAAAGAAAACAATGTTTCAAATCAACTTCCATCTTGTCATATTACTTTCGCACAATCATCTATAGATTCAAAAATAGATCCACAGATCAACATATATATATCAGTTCTCTTCTATGCCCATCCCAGTCCCCTCGAAAATTACAAGTACACTTCTATTTATAGCCTTGCGCCTTTACATTCAAGGTCCACTTGGATGAATTCCTAACTAACTCTTAACTGATTCTACAAATTCATGACCAACATCTGCAAAATATGGTCCAAAGTACAAAAAGGTGACACAAAATATAAAAGATATTCTAATTTCTGCTTCACATGCTAATATTCCTCTTGCATGGTGTCTTCTATCCTTGTGCATCATCCACGATGTTGCGCGACTGACTTGTCCCAAAACCCCTTCCAACAAGCCCCAAACACAATCTTGTGTCTTTCCCTCGATCCATGTCAAGTGGACATGGTGTACTCATTAATATTCAGTTTTAAGTCTACATACTGTTGAGTGATCTCCTTCACTTGCGCTTGAATCCTCTTGGTAATGTCATGAATTCCCAACAAATCCTGCTTCAATGGGTGCTCCACCATATTTTCAGTAACTTCTTTCCTTCCTTCCTGCAGAGCCTGTAGCATGGCAACTTCCTTCAAAACCAGTTGCATTCCAATGTCTTTGAACTCATCTAGTTGTTCGTTGTGATTTTGCTGTTGCTCCCGGAGCCTTTCCAACCCTCTGCTGCAACTCACTCAGTTCAGTCGACTGTGTAATCTGGATGACTGGTGACATCACTTGTAGTGTGGTATTTATTGTCGCTAACTTCTTCTTCTGCTTCTTGAACCACCAACTGCTTCTTTTGGCTTGTTAAAAATTCCTCTGGTGTGAGTCCCGTTGCCAAGAACTGAATTATTTGATCATAATAGTCATCTACCATGTCAACTCTGAACAACTACGCATCTGGCAGTTTGTCTTCAATATTTGTAGGCTCTTCCCCTGTCTCAATTCGGGATAGATGATCAGGGCCCGCAATCAAGCGACCCGGCTTCACAATTATCTCAAAATCAAATTCTTGGAAGAGAAGTAGCCAGCGGCATATCTCCCCCCCCCCAACACAGGCTTATTGACTAGGTATTTCAAAGCAGAATGGTTATTAAACATCTTGAAATGACCTCCTAATAGGTAATGCCTAAACTTATGTAGCACATATACAATCGCTAGACCTTCTCTCTGTGTGTTTGTATAGTTTTTCTCAACAAATGACAACTTTCAACTAGCGAAAGCGATTGGGTGATCTAGGTCCCCCTCTCCTGGTTGCACAAAACCCACTCCCAATGCAATAGATGATGCATCCATGTGGACATGGAACTCCTTGTTCCAGTATAGGAAAACCAGTATTGGTGCAAAAGCCATATTGGCCTTTAGTGTGTCGAAGCTTCCTTGACATTCTTGACTCCATACAAAAGCAACATATTTCTTCAATATCTTCTTCATAGGGGCGGTAATAGCAGCATAACCTATTATGAACTTTCAATAGTATCCGATGTGCCCTAGCATTTCCATAAGAATATTCACATTCATCGATGGTGGCAAGATCAAAATGAGCACTATCTTCATAGCGTCGACCAACAATCCTTACTTGCAAACAATGTGACCCAACAACATCCTAAAAGGCACGCAGAAAATACACTGCTTTGAGTTTAGCACGATCTGATGTCATTGACATCTATCTAGCATCAGTCGCGGGTTTTCCAAATGATCCCTAATCAGGCCATACACTGTCCAATCATCCATATAAACTTGTAGGAACTTCTAAATAAAATATTTGAATCCAGCGAGGACAACCCGAGAAAATATAGGAGGTGCATTCTTCAACCCAAAATGCATCACTCTGTATTAGAAGCATCCCCATTTAGTAACAAATATCGTTTTATGTTGATCTTCTTTTGTGATCCTTATCTAGTGATATCTAGAAAATCCATATGTAAAAGAGTACATCTCTTGACCGCCTACTCCTTCTAGCACTTCATCTATGAATGGTGACGAAAATGGATCATGCATACATGCATCATTCAATTTTCTCAGATCAACACAAATCCTAACTTCACCTGTTTTCTTGTCTTGAACCACCATAGGATTGATCCAATCTGATTCTTTGACTGGCTCAATTATTCCAGCATCCAACATCCTATCAAGCTCATCTTTTACACTCTCCTTGTATTGCAAATTCAAGAGATACGGCCTCTGCCTTACCGGTTTCACGTCTTGCTTTAATGGAATCTTCATCTCTCCTAAATCACCTAGGATCCATTTCATTTCAGAGAATTTGGTTGAAAACAGATCTCAAAATTCATGTAGCATATCCATGATCTTTGCCATGGTCTCTTCATCCCAATAGTCCCCAATACTTACAAATCTTGGGTTCTCCTCTATCCCAATGTTGATTTTTCTAATTTTCAAAGGCTGATTCATTGGGTCCATCAGTACATCTGGTGCTGCGACATCCCAACTCCCCTCCGTTTCCAAGATATTGATGTTTCTTAGCTCATCATCATCCTCAGGTCCTATGGATACATTATAACATTCCATCAACGATTGCATGTGGCAATGCGCATGTGGATCTATTGGATACGCGACTGGAACCACCTTTAGCACTACATCGCGGAGGAGATGTAGCGCTTTATGGACATCTATATTGCCATCCGTGAATCTAAAAGTATGCATAAAAAAACCTGCCAACTCTTCCCACGTGGTTATTTCCCTTCGCATCTCAGTTGATACATACCATGATTGTTGGAATATATTATATTCCTTGGAAGGTAATAATGTCTTTGTATTATGTCAGAAGTTGTCTACAATCTTATGTAAAAGAGTAATAAATTTAACCCATAGTTATATGGTGTTGTATTTACTTGTGTAGAGTATTTGTCCATGGTATTATATTAAGAGATGTTATTTTGGAGAATTATATTATCCCACATGCAATATGTGAGAGTAATTCCTCGTCATCTCTTAGTATATAATAGGGTCCAGTGAGTCTCTACATATCATGTATTCTTGATGTAGTAGTGGTACTATTGTGACACTGTTGTACATCATCTATATTATTTGGGGTATTTGTGCTTTGCTCTCTTGTAAGATTGGAGAAGACATTCTGGAGATAATAGAAGACTACCTTCCCGTGGATGTAACCCATTAGGGTGAACCACGTATATCAATGTTCTCTTGTCCTTTTCTTTTCCTATTCTTATCTTTTATGATATGTTGTTGGTTGCTTAGATAGGTTAACTAGTTTAGCTTGACTCTACTATTCTAAAATGGTATCAGAGCAGGTTACTATGATCTAGTACCTTCTATAGCTTTCAATCAATAACGATTATCATTTGGGCATTGTCATTTTGTTGTATATTTGTTTTTTATCTGGTAGCCATTAGGCTTCTCTTTAGATCTAGGCATATTTCTGCATTTTTTTTACCCTAACCCTAACTTGTTGTGTAATATTTTTGCATAATTTTTTCAAGGGTTTCTTGATGTTTTTTCTGTAGATCTACATGATTTCGGGGCTCTCCTCAAGGAGATCTTCCTTCCAATTATAAAAATGGCAGTTATAAAAAAGGGTCGTAACTTAGTCAGTTTTTACCAGAATTTTTACTATAACCTGTTTTTGGAATCATAAATGCTATTCTGGATCCACCCATGCGACCAGAACATAAAATTGGGTAATTTTGGGCTTCCTTTCGGTAATAAAGATGTCAGTTATACAAAAGGGTCATAACTTGGTCATTTTTTACCAGTTTTTTTTATTATAACCTATTTTTGGAATTGGAACAACCATTATGGATCCCCCCACATGACCAGAATAGAAAAGTGGGCATATATGGGCTTCTTTTCGATAAAAAAAAATGACACTTATAAAAAAGGGTAGTAACTTGGTCATTTCTTACCAGATATTTTATTATAACATGTTTTTGGAATTAGAACAGCCATTATGGATCCACCTACGTGGCGAGAACAGAAGACTAGGATTTTCTGGGCACATTTGTTTTCACAAGGTTGTAAGTGAAAGTTTCTACTATTTTCTTTACTATGTTTCTAACTGTGCTTTTGCAGATTCAGTAAAGTGTAATTGTTTTCAAGTTCTTCATTGTTTTTCTGTCATTTTTCAGTATTAGAGTTTCTTATTTCTTGACAAAATTTCACTCATTATGACTTCTAAAGTAGCTTTTGTTCATGAATTAGTTGGTTCTAACTATCTTTCCTGGAAGAGAAAGATTATTGATGTTCTCAGGAGTAAGAATATTTGGAGGCTAGTTAATGGTGAACACAAGAAACCTACTTCGGCTGATGATTTGGCTATATGGGAAGCTAAAAGTGATCAAGCAAGGGGTCTCACTGGTCAAACCATTGTAGATAGTCTTCAGGTAAGTATTGAGGCAGAAGACAACCCGGTTCAAGTATGGAAAATTCTTTCCTCTTTATTTGATAAATCTGATGATGTTTCTACATATTATCTTGAAAAGAAGATCTTTGACCTCAAACCTGCTGACTTTGAAAGAGTTGAGTTATATCTTGCTAAATTGAAAACTTTCAATGAGAAATTAAATAGTTGTGGTAAAGGTTACAAGAAAATCGGCACTGCTCTTATTATTCTTGTAGAATGTAAAATGCCATCTTGTTTTGATATGTTCATCCAAAATAGGAATAGAACTCTAGAATTTTCTCAAAGTATTACGAAGCAAACTTATGATGATTTTTGTAAAGGATTGATCAATGAGCAAGAAAGGTTAATTGTTTCAAGACAACTCACACCTAATAAATATCTAACTGCACTTAATAAGAATCATAAGAAATCTTTTAATAATGCTAAAGGTTCTAATCCTTCTATTACTAATTCTGGACATGCTTCTCATGCTTCTAATGAAAATAGTAAACAGAAGAAAGTGTATGATCCTTGTAAACATTGTGGTAAAACTAACCATCTTGAAAAGAATTGTTTTAAAGCAAAACATTTAATGGCTAAAGCTAAAAAGAAAACCTCTAATGACTCTCAAGTAGCTTTATGTGGATCTGTTGTTTTTCCTAATAATTCTTCTTCTAATGTGGAATGGATAATGGATTTTGGTGCATCTAAACATATGACTAGTGATGCTTCTTTATTTACTTCCTATGGCAATCGTAAACACATATCTCATAAAGTTTCTGTAGGTGATGGTAAACAACTTTCCGTAATTGGTTCCGATAATGTTAATGTTACTAATGATCAATTCGAAGATGTTTTTCATGTTGAACACATGCCCATTAACTTACTTTCTATTTCTCGTGCTTGTCAAAAAGGGTTTAAATTTGAAGCATGGCCTGACAAATATGTTCTTAAAGATATCAATCAAAATTTCAAAGTAGTTTCTTCTGGTCCTATTGATCATATTGCTGGTCTATATAAATTTGTTGGTTTTAACTCAACTAAAAGACAACCTTTTTATTCCTTTGTTTCCCACGCTGATGAACAAAGTAAATTATGGCATGAAAGATTAGGTCACTTGAATTATGGTAAAATGCAATTGTTAACTAAAATGGTACATGGCTTGCCTCGTATTTCTTCTACAAATGGTGTTTGTGAAGGATGTGTTCTTGGTTAACATCATAGAGATATGTTTGAGAAAGGTAAATCTTGGCATGCTAAAGAACCTTTGCAATTAATTCATAGTGACATTTGTGGTCCTCTTGAAGTTCCCTCTTTATCTCGTACAGTCTATTTAATTACTTTTATTGATGACTTTAGTAGAAAATCATGGGTTTATTTCTTGAAAAATAAAAGTGAAGTTTTTTCAATATTTCAAATTTTTAAATCTTTGGTTGAAAATGAGTCTGGTAAGAAGATTAAGACTTTAAGATCAGATAATGGGAGGGAATTTGTTAAGAATGAATTTGAAGCTTTTTTATCCAAACATGGTATTCAACACCAAAATACTATACCTTACACACCTCAGCAAAATGGTGTTGCTGAAAGGAAAAACAGAACTTTAGTTGAAATGGCTAGATGTATGCTTTATTCTAAAGGATTACATAAAAAAAAATTGGGCTGAAGTTGTAAGTTGTGCAAACTTTATTTTAAATCGAGTTCCTACAAAAGTTGTTAAGCATGTTACCCCCGAGGAAAAATGGAATGGTCGGAAACCTGATATTAGTAACTTTAAGGTGTTTAGTTGTGAATGTTGGGCTCATATTCCTGATGGTAAATGGAAAAAGTTAGATCCCAAGTCTCACAAATGTATATTCATTGGTTATTCTGAGGATTCTAAGGCTTACAGGTTATTTGATACCTCTACTAAAAGTCTTATCATCTGAAGGGATGTTCACTTTGCTAAAGTATCTTCACCACCTGAATCTGTCGAACGTCATGTTACACTGAATATCCCATTGTCTCATGTTACTCCTATCTCGGTTTCTTCTTCCAATTCTGTTCCTATTGTTGATCCTAGTTCACCCTTTTCTTCAAGTATTCCACCTAATGTACTGAAGCTGAAGAAACTTTTGTTTCCTCTAACCTTCCTGTTTGGGCCCGAAAAACTCTTGAATCTGCAGGTAGTGAGGTCAGTAACCCTTCCGACCCTCATAGAACTAGATCTAAATTTTTCCTTATGACCAAAGGTTTGGCCACATATGATCCTACCTCTTATGCTCAAGCTCAAGGTAAACCTTAATGGGAACAATCTATGACTACTGAGTATGAGTCTCTTATGAAGAACAAGACTTGGTCTCTTGTTCCTCTTCCTGTTGGTAAGAATTTAGTTGGTTGTAAATGGGTTTATAAAACTAAGTTCATTGCAGAAGGACAGATTGAAAAGTATAAATCTAGGTTTGTTGCAAAATGTTTTAATCAACTTGAAGGTATAAATTATAATGAAACTTTTGCTCCTATTGCTAAAATGAATACAATAACAACCATTTTATCTATTGCTTCATCTTATAAATGGGAAATACACCAAATGGATGTTAAAAGTGATTTTTTAAATGGTGATCTTAATGAAGAAATTTATATGCAACAACCTCCTGGTTTTATTAATGATGAATCATCAAATTTAGTATGTAAATTACACAAGTCTTTATATGGTATCAAACAAGAACCTAGGGCTTGGTATGATAAAATTGATGCATATATTTTGAAGAATGGTTTTCAACATTGTATATCTGATCCAAATATGTATGTTCAAAACTTTGGTATTAATATTATCATTGTTGTTTTATATGTAGATGATCTAATCATCACAAGCAGCCAGCCTACATTAATTCAAAAACTAAAAAGTGATCTTCAAAAGCAGTTTGAAATGACTAACCTTGGTTTATTTCATTGTTTCTTGGGTCCTCAAATCTAGCATATGGCAGATGGTATGTTTCTCTCTCAGCCGAAGTATTCTATAGACCTGTTGGCTCGTTTCCATATGAGTGATTGTAAATATGCTCCTACGCCATTTAAGTCTGGTGTAAAGTTAAATGTTGAGTGTACCACACCGCTTGTTGATGCTACTCTTTATCATCATATTGTAGGAAGTTTGATATATTTAACTCACAACCGACTAGATCTCTCTTTTTCCATCAGTTTGGTTTCTCGGTTCATGCATCAACCTCATGAAAGTCATTGGAAAGCAGCCAAGAGGATTCTGAGATATTTACATGGGACATTACACTATGGTGTTTTTTATTTGAGTAGTACTACAGTTTCACTCTGTGGTTACATAGATTCTGATTGGGCAGGTGACAGTTCTAATCAACGATCCACTGTAGGTTATGTATTTCAACTTGTTTCAGGTCTGATTTCTTGTTCGGGCAAGAAGGTGAAGAATCTTTCTTTATATTCATGTGAAGCAGAATATAGAGCAGCCAAAGAAGCAGTTTGGTTATGACATGTTCTTACAAAGATTGGTCTGGCTCCAAAATCGTCCACTTTGTTGAAATGTGACAATCAGGGTACAATCCAGCTTGCTTATAATCTGGTATATCACTCCAAGACAAAGCATCTCAACCTTGATGCTCATTACATTCGTGGACTTGTGGCAGATGGTATTTTTTCTCTTCAGTATTGTCCTACCAAGCAGCAGGCAGTAGATATCTTCACCAAATCCTTCATCGAAGTGAAGCTTGTGCATATTCGTTCCTTTCTTGGAATGCGGGAAGTTGTCATCAAGGGGGAGCAATAATGACTCTTTCCTTCCTTAGTGTTAGTGTGGTCCCTTCTCCCAGCCATTATTAAGGGGAGTGTTGGAATATATTATATTACTTGCACATTCCTTGGAAGGTAATAATGTCTTTGTATTATGTCGGAAGTTTTCTACAATCTTATGTAAAAGAGTAATACATTTAACCCATAGTTAATTTGGTGTTGTATTTACTTGTGTAGAGTATTTGTCCATGGTATTGTATTAAGAGATGTTATTTTGGAGAATTATATTATCCCACATGCAATATGTGAGAGTAATTCCTCCTCATCTATTAGTACATAATAGGGCCAAGTGAGTCTCTACATATCATGTATTCTTGATGTAGTAGTGGTACTATTGTGACACTGTTGTACATCATCTATATTATTTGGGGTATTTGTGCTTTGCTCTCTTGTAAGATTGGAGAAGACATTCTGGAGATAATAGAAGACTACCTTCTTGTGGATGTAACCCATTAGGGTGAACCACATATATTTGTGCTCTCTTGTCCTTTTCTTTTCCTGTTCTTATCTTTTATCATATGTTGTTGGTTGCTTAGATAGGTTAACTAGTTTATCTTGACTCTACTATTCTAACAATGATTGTGGCATTTCATCCAGTGTGTGGAAAAAGGCATGGAGACACTCATCCCCCGGTTGTGATTCCCATAAAGTTTGACATTCAATTAGATGATCGACAAGACTATTCCACTTGTCGTATCATTTGGCATGGTATACTTTTGCATCTCCAAACTGAATTTTCATCAACCGTCAACATTGTGACCATCCACTAATTGAGTTTTTATGAGTTTCCCACCAGCGTGTTGGAGTAACTTTCAATGCCTCCTCCAACGCTAGTAACCATTGTGGTTTTGACACCTTCTCTTCAAACTCAACAAGAAACTTGGATAACTCAGGCAGTCCTTCATAGATGGGAAATTGAATAAACTCATTCACAACATGACACAATGACTGCATGATCAAACCACACTTCCTAACCAATACGTCATGCATGCGATTCTGCCAATTCTCTAATGCATCATCCGAATCGAAAGACACAGACCTAGCGCTGCGCCACCCAAGTTATCCATTAGCAGTTATGGATGTAATCTTCTGAAATGTTGTAAGCATGATCCCATCCCTTGACGGCTTCATTTTTTATTGGCTCATTATACCTTCTCCCTTCGCTTGGATCCATGGGAGCGAAGGGAGAAGGTATGAATCTGATGTCTTGATTCTCAAATGTCATCAGTTGCTTCTTAAATTTGATTACTGCCATACTATCATTGGCCCATCCAATCCCCAACAACGTGGGATAGGATCCTCCACCATAAAAAACTTCAATCAGATCGAAATCAGCATAGGTATTCATACCTTCTACATTCACAACCAGGTGTGATACGTGCCCGATCGGTTATACCTTGGCCTGATGGCTAATCGTAGCTATACGGGAGACCATCCTAATGTTGACCTCCCCATTTTTTTCCATGTTTGTTTTGTCAGAATATTCACATATGAGCCTAGATCCATAATAATTGAATCTACTTCATAGTCCCCAATTTTAATATCTATTCGCATCTCTTTTCCCATCTTTTTCTTATGCAACAAATTCACTGTGGAATCGTTCCTCCCCCTAGCCGATTGGTGCAATAGGTTTTGTATATCAACAAGAGCATAAGGATCTCTTGCCAGCGACAAGCAACTCTCAAAGAAGTTTTGCAAGGTACCATTATATCGCAATGGTCCTCCCTGCAATGAAGGATCAAAAGCAGTAGGAATTTCGTAAATAGGTGACTTACGAAGATTCCTTCCAATCAAATTGCGTGCTTCAAAGAATGTGTCCTTCTCAACATCGATATCGAACTATGCCTTCTTCTTCCTGGACAATCGAATTTTTGGATGAGGGCTATCTTCTCAAGTCGTCGCACCGCCAGGAGTGACGATGCCGACATCAACATCCTTCGTTCTGAGTTTTTCCGAGATCGTTGCAACTGTCATCCCTTGATTCTGGTTCATCAGTGGATTCATAGGTTGATTTACATTCTGAGTCGCATTTTGGTTATGAATTGGAATTTGGTTATGTTCTTGATGCTGCACTTGATTCTGGTTTGGCAACTGGTTCTGTAATTGATTCTAGTTTTGCAATGGAACCATTTGTTGACACAAACCTAGCCAACAAATACCAATCGACAAGGGTCCCGCTCTATCGATCCTCATACCACTGCGATCTCCCTGAGCATCGAACTAGACAGGTCTTACCCCATCCAGCAACACCCGCAGAGTGGATGAGGTCTCACCCGAGGCGTTCGAGGGAAATTTATCGGAACCAAGTTTCTGCAAAATAGGAAGGCACAATGTTGCATCAATATTAACAACTCAGCACAACATTAATAGGTCTCATTACTTAGGCATTAACAATGCCATTTGTCATTGTTTTCAATAATATCACATCATTCCGTTAAAATTGTAGTAACCTAACTGAGGCGCAAACAGATCCAGTAAAATAACATCTTTAAAAGCAAGAAAACACCGCATCATAGATCCATGTCATAGATTCACTTAACATTCTCCATATGATTACAAAATAAGTAAGACAGACAAGGATAAAATAAAACAATGTTTCAGATCAACTTCCGTCTTGTCATATTACTTCCACGCAATAATCCACATATTCAAAAAAAGATCTGCATATCAACAGATATATATCAATTCTCTTCTATGCCCATTCCAGTCCCCTCGACACTTACAATTCCACTTCTATTTATATGCTTGCTCCTTTACATTCAAGGTCCACTTGGACGAATTCTCAACTAAATCTTAACTAATTCTACAAAATCATGACCAATATCCGCAAAATATGGTCCAAAGTACAAAAAGGTGACACAAAATATAAAAGATATTCTAATTTCCGCTTCACGCACTAATATTCCTCTTGCGTGGTGTCTTCTATCCTTGCGCAACATCCTCGATGCTGCGCAGCTAACTTGTCCCAAAACCCTTGCCAGCAATTTTTGAAAATATAAACCAACAACACTTTAACCTAGCGGAAAATTTTTAATTTGTCAATCACTTTAATCAAACCATATTGCACTGACATGTGTTTTGGATTTAACCACGAGCATATAAATTCCACAAGGATCCTTGGAAATTAACATCTCTATGATTTAATCAACATAATTTATAGCAGCCGCTGATTTTTTTGTTGGTTGATGGATGTGTGACACGCGCTCAAACCTATATGCGGCATAAAAATTCTGCAATGCCTTGAAAAATTAACCTGTCCATGGATCTTCCAGCATAATGATTGCATGTCGTTGGATGCTATTTGAGTTTAACTTGCACGGTTGATCCTATAATTTCACATAGTCTTTTGCACAATCCATGTCATCATGTATATCTACAAAGACAGTTTTAGGATCAACCATATTTTGTGCCTTATTCACTTCCATCTCTTCTTTCCTAAAATCCCTCTCTTCCCTCTCTTCTTGAATAATTGAGGTGATATCATTTTCCATTTGTTCAAAATTATGACACCACTTAGGAATCGACTATTCTGCAACTATCCTAATCAAGAGCTTAGAATCATCCCTTTTTCCATAGCTTTCAAAAGACGACGATGCCATTCTGTAAGAAAAGGGATGGAACAACCTTCCTCACCAGATCTGGGCGTTTTACCCACTCCATGAACATAGGATGTGATATCGTGAGGACATACAAAGTTTATAACTATTTGAACACCAATGATGTCTAGGCCTCAAGTTGCTATGTTGGTTACAATAAGAAAGTTCACTTCTTATTTTCGTAATTTTTCAAGGGAATCAAGCCGTTGTCCTTGAGTGAGATTTCAATGAAGCTTGGAAGCTTTCATGTCTGAGAGTCTAAATAAAATTTTCAAGCAATGTGTTGCTTGTTTGGTGCCACTAAAAATAATAGTTTTTCTCGTAAAATTTCTTGAACATAATGCAAGAAATACTGTTTCATGTTTGGCTTCATGTGCATGTAGAAACTTTATTACCTCTTCAATCAATATTGATGGCCTCTTTGTCAGTGGATCCGCTGAAAGACACACAGGGATATTAAGCGAAAGCTTGATAAGTTAATCCACTTCCTTTGTCATTGTAGCTAGGAACAACATTATTTGTCTTTGTTTTGGACAAAGTTTTACCATCTCATGAACTTCACTGCTAAAACCAGGCTCTAGACAACGATCTTCCTCACCAAGAATTAAAACTGCAAGTTCTTCCAATCCCACTCCCTGTGCATTGTGAAAATGACCTATCATCCTCTTCAACATTGCTACATATAGTCGTGACCATATTCCTATGGCACAAGCTTGTCATGTTATGTATTAAAACAAAATTGAATGTAAAAACACCTCCGCAGAGAACAACTCGTGTATGAAAAAAATGTAGAGTTGATTCATAAAACAATCCATATGTGGTTGGATGCAATCTTCATGGAAGAGGTATGATTAAAAAAAATGAAACCTATCTGGATCGGGCTTATGATAGGTTTTTGCGGCCTATGCATTTGTAAAACGAAGGCTGGAAATAGTCCGTATAAACTCTATCGAACATAACAGACCTTGGCTTATGTGGAATGATCTCTGAGGGAATCACAGCAATGGTTGGCTAATGTCAAGCTATCACCAAGTCATTTGGTTGTTGTGGATGCTCTAGAAAATGCATGTGGCCTCTTCAGATTTTGATGATGGTTCAAATCTTTCTCCTACCCCAAAAACAAGAAATACTTGAAAAAATGTGATGATGACATCATCATCACGTTTTTTCAGGTATTTCTTGTTTTTAGGGTAGCAGGGTCTGTCAAAAGTATGTAGAGTGGGTACTCATTGATGCATAATTTAATTCTGCATCCAACGAGCTCTCCCAATCGAATTTTGAGTAAAAACACAAGGAGATATGTCGAAAATAGGAACAAAAAAAGTAGTTTTTTTTATGACACCTATCCCCAAATTTATATTAAATTTTTGTTTAAGACCTATATGGTATTTCATATTTAAAGAAATTTAATTGGCTAACACATGATGACATAGAATTTGAATTAGGGTTGAAAGACCCATTTTGAGTTGAAATTTCCTCTAATGTTTCAGTCAAGGAAGACATTATCAACTGCTGGTAATTTTCTTGAATATCATGGCAGCTAGTTTGTATTTATTTTTTATGAAATGAGTCCTTGTGTAAAACTTCTAAAATATCTTCATCCATAAATTCATCATCACATTACATGTTCTCCAAATATTTAATGAAACCTTTAACATACATGCAACAATCTTGAACTAGAAGCAAGGAAGGATATTGATCTTTAAAAGGTTCATGAAATACTGTATGAAATTCTTTAAGGGAATATAAAATCTCTAATGGAAACCTCTCATACCATGACCATGCATTTCCTTCCAAACTAACCATGAAAATTGTCATGAAAGAATCCTCATGTAATTCAATTCCCAGCTTATGTGTATGCATATCAAATCTAACCAAATGAAGGGGAGCAACATCACTCTTTTGATCTTTGAATTTTGGAAGACATGTTTGACAATCTACATTAGGTATTTGATTCAGAAAACTAGGAATGTGAGCACGATTAATAGGAGAATACCTTGCATATATAGAACTCATATTAACTAATGAATAAATCGAATCATCTCTTCAAACTTTGAAACCTTTTGTTAATGGAGTTGCCATAGGAAATTCTAAAAACTGGATTCTTTGAGAATGGAGTCGCTAGGTGAAAGATGCACAAGCCTCCTGATGTTTGACTTTAGTTCACCATCAACAATCAAAGATGCACAAGCCTCCTGATGTGGCCTTGGGAAACTTTGATATGAAAAAGGAGCATGCAGTTTATCCATATGATCATTCAGAGTCATTTCATGCAGAGCCACACAAAGGTATCAATAATGAAGACATGGAGAAGCAGTGTTGTGAAAAGACAGATGTGATGCAGTTATTAGAATATCAGTCTCAACTATCATCTTCACATATAGAGTTTCCTCATGACTTAGAGCCGCTTGGGGCTTATACAGTGAATTATCATCCGGTAAGCCTTGATGATCAGTATGATGGTGTAGTCAATCTGCCTCATCATTCCGATTTGTACATCAATCCTATCCAATCATGGATAGAAGTAGCCTGGGCAAGCATTTACCAGTTTGGGAGGAAGTTTGATGACATTATTCATGCCTATGATTTTCCATCCATCCCGCCCCTTCCAGATCATCACGCACGTTTGCATTTTCTGAATAAAGTATCCTTACTTTGGCTGGTAACCAAAGACAAGGAAAAAAAAATTATGTTAATAAAATTTTTAGGTGGTTACATTGGATTTCTGATTACACTTAACCATTTTTATATCATGCTTAGAGTAGGAAAATAAGCTCCTTGAAAAAGAGCACTTACTTTCCGCATTTTTTTGTTTTTTACTTAGCTATAATCAAACATTTTTGTTTTCATTAGTTAGTTATATTTATTTTGTTTAAATAAATCAGCTTAATGGTTCATTTGGTTTTTTATGTAAAGCTTGTGCTACTAAGGTTTTTTTTGTCAAGTTGAGATGTTTTTACAGGGTATATAAACCAGAGATTCTAGTGTTCTCGTATCCTCTCCTTGCCTTAAAGACCAGATCGAGCACACGTCCCACAGTTGGAGCCAGAATGTTACCACCTAAGTTGTACTTAGTGGTTTTTTATCAAGTGAGCCTGGTGAACCAGACAAGGATAACTTATTCGGACTTCAAAAGACCTTTGGAAGTACTTCTGGGAAGTGCTTATTGTACTATATCACATGTTCATACCCCATGGGGGAATTGTAATAAATGTTTTAGCATGATAGTGTCTGTAAAAGACTTGGTCTCTTAGACTTTATTTGTCAATCCGATCAGCCCAGGGTGTTTTTTCCCTTGGTTATTATTGGTTGTTGAATAAACGACTGATAATTTCTGAGTTTTTCACTCCATACCTCCAAGGTCGGGATGGTCGGCTTGGCATTTAGACCTATTGAGGTTATTAGAGTCTCTATGTCAATGTATAAACATGCTAGACATCATGGTCGAGTCAGATGAACATGTCTAAGTCCCCCTAGGTTTTTTCAATTTTTCATTTTTTTTTATTTTTTTCAGTGTTTTTTATTAAAATTTAATTTTTCCAAAACTTACGCTATTTTTTAATAGTTTAATTGGAAAAATTGATTTTGTAATAAAAGTGGGCCAAATAATCAGTTTTAGTCATGTAGGTGCTCATTTTCAAGCTAAGAGCACCATGTAAACCCATGGACCCACTATTTCCTAGTTTTGAGTGATTTTCCATCACTCAGGTCAGAAAGCCCAAAAAAATCATTTATTGATTATTTTAATTAATAAATTGATGAATAATGGAGCAAATCCAAAATCATAGATCAGTGGATTCTCAACCGATTTGATTGAAATCAGTCAGATCTGAAGCAGATTGACTGGATCTAACAAATCCTTGACTGAAGGAGGTGATCAAATCAGATCCAGAGTAGATCTTCAGCATCCTTTATGGGGAATTTTTCCCTCCCTCTCTCCTCCACACATTTTTGGCTCATCTGGATGATTTTTGGTGGATGCTTCAGTCAACAGGTTGAGGTGTCAGTCAGATCAGCTCTCCGATTGACAATTGCACTCAGTGAGACTCAAATCTGGCTCAATTAGACACAGATCAGGCATTGATGGACTCTCCATCAACATATTTGGTTTATCTCCTTGGTATTTGTGCCCCCCCTGGGATGGATCTCCTAGTTTTTGTATATATCCAAGCACAGCAGCCTCTTCCAAGCTAGTTAGAGTTGGATTGAAGGGATTGCTATTGTAATATTGTTGTAATCTTTTGATTGTTGGAATAAAGAAGCTTTGGAGGCTAAATGGTGTAATTCTCTCATGTGTGTGGATTAAGCATTGTCTTATGGCTATTGATGTTGCTGACTTTTCTCTCAATTTTTGCATCTGAACCCTGTCTGGCTTGAACGATTCAGCTGAATCAATAGGAGTATAGTTGGGCAAGTAAGCTTACTTGTTTTTTCTATATCTCATAGCATATATGTTTGAAGATCTAGATTATACATGTTTAATAAGTTTATTTGCATGTAAATTTTGCCTCTTTTTCATATATATATCCAGATCTCATGAGGTTTCGTGCAGGATTGTGTGTTTAGCTTTCAGGTAGCAAGGATTGGACGAGCTGTAGATCTAGTTTGACTCCACTGTACATCCAAAAACTTTGTGAAGGCATTGCCCCTCTATATTCCACTAACAATTTTCCATTGCATATCCATCCAACAACGGGCCTTTCCCCTTCTCTTCCTCCTTTGTTTAAAAAAATCAATCTTCTGATTACCTGTCTCTTCCTCTTATGATCAGATCTAGTTCTAAGAATTGAATATATATTATTAGATCTATTTCATAAGAGTCTTGCTTCTTAGATCTGCAATTTCATAAAGATAGATCTAGGTGTAGGAATTTCCCTTTTTGCAAGTAGCTAAGTCATAGATCTAAAACTTGCTCATAAGGTAGTTTCTTTTTCGTTCTTTAAATATTCATATTCTACAATAAAGTGCACATATTATTGGCTGCCCAAACAGCAAGCCAAGATCCCAAGGAAAGCTTGCTTTCCTTGGTTCCTTTTTGCATAGCTAGATTACTCCATTTTAACAAGTTTTAACTTAGTTTTTTTTTGTTAAAAGTAAGCTGACCCAAAGGAACTTTCAGAATGCTTTTGGGCATATTTTAGTCTAATATGCTCGCTGTTTTTTAGCAGGTTTGACAAAAGAGAAAGGAATTTGATGTTCGAAAGTGGCCTCAGGAGCGTTCAAATCCCCCCAGGGGTCTCCCATTTGACTAAAACCTTTAATTTTCGCACTTTGTAAGCTCTTGATTTCACTCTGTATAAGGATCAAGAGGAATTATATCAGTTCTCTAATATTGTAACCGCTTTTAATAAAAATAATTTTTGAATAGGCTCTTTCGAGCCCATTCCCCATCCCCCCTGGGGGGATTTGCGTCTGTGTCTTTTTTTTGCTTTTCGTTCATCTTTTGTAAACTAAAGTAGCATTAATCTGCAGGGTAGTATACTTTGACATAAAATCAATTCCATATTCCATTTCTATTGTTTTCAAAGTAACTTTAATACTTACCCCACGAGCCTCCTTTGAGCCGAAAGGTGAAGAAAGGTTCGTGGTAGTCTAATTAGAAAATTGTGGTTTGCTCATATTTTATGTTTCGTTTGCTATCATCTTTTTTTTCAGTAAGCATTATAAAATTAACCCCTCCTTGATTCTCCGATTGAGATCCACTTGGATCGAAAGAGGTTCTTGGAGGGTTTTCTTTTAACAAGAACATCCATTGTAAAATTTACTAAAACTGGCAAGACTCCGGTGTGTATGCTTTGCACTTGGCTGCGGTTCCTCCGATTAGTCAAGCTATATCAAAAGCACTTGAGTGACTAGTATAATTAGGACTCACTCCCCAAATTGACAAACCATCAGGTGAAAATCCAACACCTAGATCAAACCATCACGGTGGCAAAATACCCAAAGGAAGCGAGAACTTCTGAAAAGTGACCTCGGGGCACTGATCTCTATCACACCCTAATGGGTGTGTTATGAACAATAGCCCCAAAGACTCCATTCATCCCACATATTCCTTGAGGGTAGCCATGAAGGTTTAGTTTTGGACATACTCCAAGTACTCTCGGGTATATCTGGAGTCCACCTCTTCGCCTAATTTTAATCAACTCACACCTCAAATTTAACTTAAAACGTACCAAGAGGCAATTGCAAAACATTCACTCCAAGCACATGCAAGTACATTGATTCTATTTTTTGACTCCATTCTAAGGCACTAGTTATTTTCTTGCTTTATATATATATTGTGTCTCAGTATTGTGCTTTCATGTGTTCATTTTTGTATCTTGTCATCTTTGATTGTCTATAGTTAAATTTCAAACTCCTAAGTAACTCATTCGGTTTAACATCACCATACTAAGTAATTATCCTTAGTAAATTAATAGGGTCTACCCCCCTTGGCTTTGTTAGGAGTTGAGCCTAAATGGAGGAGTCAAGAACAAGGTGACAGCCTTGACTCGATACTTTCCCCCAAGGACACACTGAGTGGCTTGAAGATTTCTGCCACGTGACCCAGGTGTGTGAAAGGCGGCAACATTCTTTTGGCACCGTTGTCGGGGATAAAACTTTTTATTCCCGAGTACGACTTAGCTTAACTTTTTTCTAAACAACTAAAAAGATAAAAACCTTTTGATTGATCTATTCTTTAAAATACATAAAAATTAAAACTCGATCCATCTAGCGACTCCACTGTCTAACATCCCTTCAAGAATTTGTACCCAAAGAAACCGTCGACAATTATTCAATCCTCTCCCTGATCCCGAAGGGTTTATTAGGGAAATATTGAATAGGCAGACTTCTCATAGAAACCTTGAAGATTTAGGAGACCAACCCCTCTCAGATATCCATCACATATTTGTAGAGAGCCATGTTCACTAATCTCAAGAAATGACGAAATTTTTCAAACCCCTTGACTTTTCTTAGATAGTAGGTAGTCCTCATGACATTCCAAATGATGCTATCAAGAAGCTCCCCATATTTCAGGGCAATAATGCCATCACTGCCAAGTCTCACCTTCGAAAGTTTGAAAAGCACCTGGTCAGTTATTGCAAGGATGATGCCCATGACCATGATGATGTCAAAATGATGCTCTTTACTTTATCCTTGGAAGATGATGCTGAAGAATGGTACTTCGACCTAGATGATGATTCATATAAAACTCTTAGTGAATTCCTAGAGGGTTTTAAGAAAAAATGGGGAGAAAAGAAAGAACCAATACATCTTCTTGCTGCCCTCCATAACATAAAGAAGATGGAGAATGAAACCATTGATGAATTTAATACTAAGTTCAGGCATGTGGTTGCGGACCTCCCTAGAGAAATCAAGCCAAGGGATGCCTCCATCCTCATATATTACATCGAAGCTTTCACTGGTGATTTGAGGTACCAATTAAAGGACAGAGAGCCAGCTGATCTAAAAACTGCTCAGGAATTGGCCGAGAAAATAGAAAAGAATATGCAGTCTTTAGGCAAATCCAACATTCCAAGTTACACTAGGGGAAACACTTCATACAATGAAGAAAAGGGAAAATCCTTTGAATCAGAAGAAAATGGAGCCTCTAAAGATCCCATGGAAAAGGTAACGGACATTATAAAAGACTTGGTTACTAGTCAAAACCAACTTATGACAGATCAATCTGCACAATTGAATCCTATGCACAATGGAAAGAAATAATGCACCTAGGAACTTTCAGTCTAGGCAGAATCAGATGTATCAAAAGAAGTTTCCTCAACAAGAGCTTAGGATTCCAAACATGTTAGACTCAGTTAACATGGTAGAAGAAGTAATTCCATGGTGTAGACCCTGTGAACAATTCCACCAAGAAAGCACTTGTTATGTTGCAAATCAAGTCATGGAACATGGACTTCCCGAGTTCAGTAATCAGGTAACAAATTCAAGCGAGCCTGATCATATATACATGGTAGGCCAGGCCTACCCTTTGTTACCATCTAAACAGTACAAGCCTGAGGATGAAACCATTATAGAATCTTATAGTGAAACTTATGATGACAACTGTAATATACATGATGGGACTCCTATGTGTTCTCCATATAATGATGACAGTCTGGAAGGTTTACTACCTTGTAACCTTTTCTCTGAAGAAGATGAGTATGAAAATGAGGACAAGTATAGCTTGGAGCATGATACAAGTGACGAAGACTCCCTTATCCTCGATAAAGATGTTGATGAGGAGTCCTAGACATTCATGGAAAATCCAGTTTGTGACATGAATAAAGAGGAGAATAATGAATCAAAAACTTTTGATGGTTTTGTTGATTTTTCTATCTATGGCATATCTAAAGGAGAGAGCATGGACCATGTGGCCTTGAGAAACTTTGATATGAAAAAGGAGCATGCAGTTTATCCATATGATCATTCAGAGTCATATCATGCAGAGCCACACAAAAGTATCAATAATGAAGACATGAAGAAGCAGTGTTGTGAAAAGACAGATGTGATGCGGTTATTAGAATATCAGTCTCAACTATCATCTTCACATATAGAGTTTCCTCATGACTTGGAGTCGCTTGGGGCTTATACAGTGAATTATCATCCGATAAGCCTTGATGATCAGTATGATGGTGTAGTCAATCTGGCTCATCATTTCGATTTGTACATCAACCCTGTCCAATCATGGATAGAAGCAGCCTGGGCAAGCACTTACCAGTTTGGGAGGAAGTTTGACGACATTATTCATGCCTATGATTTCCCATCCATCCCGCCCCTTCTGGATCATCACGCACGTTTGCATTTTTTGAATAAAGTATCCTTACTTTGGCTGGTAACCAAAGACAAGGAAAAAAAATTTATGTTAATAAAATTCTTAGGTGGTTACATTGGATTTCTAATTACACTTAACCATTTTTATATCATGCTTAGAGTAGAAAAATAAGCTCCTTGAAAAAGAGCACTTACTTTCCACATTTTTTGTTTTTTACGTAGCTATAATCAAACAATTTTATTTTCATTAGTTAGTTACATTTATTTTGTTTAAATAAATCAGCTTAATGGTTCATTTGGTTTTTTATGTAAAGCTTGTGCTATTAAGGTTTTTTTGGGTCAAGTTGAGATGTTTTTACAGGGTATATAAACCAGAGATTCTAGTGTTCTCGTATCCCCTCCTTGCCTTAAAGACCAGATCGAGCACACATCCCACAGTTGGAACCATAATGTTACCACCTAAGTTGTACTTAGTGGTTTTTTATCAAGTGAGCCTGGTGAACCGGATAATGATAACTTGTTCAGACTTCAAAAGACCTTTGGAAGTACTTCTGGGAAGTGCTTGTTGTACTATATCACATGTTCATACCCCATGAGGGAATTTTAATAAATGTTCTAGCATGATAGTGTCTGTAAAAGACTCGGTCTCTTAGACTTTATTTGTCAATCCGATCAGCCCAGGGTGTTTTTTCCCTTGGTTATCATTGGTTGTTGAATAAACGACTACTAATTTCTGAGTTTTTCACTCCATACCTCCAAAGTTGAGGTGGTCGGCTTGGCATTTAGGCCTATTGAGGTTATTAGAGTCTCTGTGTCAATGTATAAACATGCTAGACATCATGGTCGAGTCAGATGAACATGTCTAAGCCCCCCTAGGTTTTTTCAATTTTTCAATTTTTTTTATTTTTTTCAATGTTTTTTATTAAAATTTAATTTTTCCAAAACTTAGGCTATTTTTAATAGTTTAATTGGAAAAATTGATTTTGTAATAAAAGTGGGCCAAATAATCAGTTTTAGTTATGTAGGTGCTCATTTTCAAGCTAAGAGCACCATGTAAATCCATGGACCCACTATTTCCTAGTTTTGAGTGATTTTCCATCACTCAGGTCAGAAAGCCCAAAAAAATCATTTATTGATTATTTTAATTAATAAATTGATGAATAATGGAGCAAATCCAAAATCATAGATCAGTGGATTCTCAACCGATTTGATTGAAATCAGTCAGATCTGAAGCAGATTGACTGGATTTGACAAATCCTTGACTGAAGGAGGTGATCAAATCAGATCCAGATTTGATCTTCAGCATCCTTTATGGGGAATTTCTCCCTCCCTCTCTCCTCCACATGTTTTTGGCTCATCTGGATGATTTTTGGTGGATGCTTCAGTCAACAGGTTGAGGTGTCAGTCAGATCAACTCTTCGATTGACAATTGCACTCAGTGAGACTCAGATCTGGCTCAGTTAGACATAGATAAGGAATTGATGGACTCTCCATCAACATATTTGGTTTTTCTCCTTGGGATTTGTGCCCCCCCTGGCCTGGATCTCCTGGTTTTTGTATATATCCAAGCACAACAGCCTCTTCCAAGCTAGTTAGAGTTGGATTGAAGGGCTTGCTATTGTAATATTGTTGTAATCTTTTGATTGTTGGAATAAAGAAGCTTTGGAGGCTAAATGGTGTAATTCTCTCATGTGTGTGGATTAAGCATTGCCTTACAGCTATTGATGTTGCCGATTTTTCTCTCAATTTCTGCATCTGAACTCTGTCTGGCTTGAACGATTCAGCTGAATCAATAGGAGTATAGTTGGGCAAGTAAGGTTACTTTTTTTTTCTATATCTCATAGCATATATGTTTGAAGATCTAGATTATACATTTTTAATAAGTTTATTTGCATGTAAATTTTGTCTCTTTTTCATATATATATATCCAGATCTCATGAGGTTTCGTACAGGATTGTTTGTTTAGCTTTCAAGTAGCAAGGATTGGACGAGTTGTAGATCTAGTTTGACTCCACTGTACATCCAAAAACTTTGTGAAGGCATTTCCCCTCTATATTCCACTAACAAGTTTCCATTGCAGATCCATCCAACAACGGGCCTTTCCCCTTCTCTTCCTCCTTTGTTTAAAAAAATCAATCTTTCGATTACCTGTCTCTTCCTCTTATGATCAAATCTAGTTCTAAGAATTGAATATATATTATTAGATCTATTTCATAAGATTTTTGCTTCTTAGATCTGCAATTTCATAAAGAGTATCATTTCATAAAGATAGATCTAAGTGTAGGAATTGCCCTTTTTGCAAGTAGCTAAGTCATAGATCTAAAACTTGCTCATAAGGTAGTTTCTTTTTCGTTCTTTAAAGATTCATATTCTGCAATAAAGTGCACATCTTATTTCCTGCCCAAACAGCAAGCCAAGATCCCAAGGAAAGATTTCTTTCCTTGGTTCCTTTTTGCATTGCTAGATTACCCCATTTTAACAAGTTTTAACTTAGTTTTTTCTTGTTAAAAGTAAGCTGACCCAAAGTTACTTTCAGAGTGTTTTTGGGCATATTTTAGTCTAATATGCTTGCTATTTTTTAGCAGGTTTGACAGAAGAGAAAGGAAGCTGCTGTTCGAAAGTGGCCTCAAGAGCATTCAAATCCCCCCAGGGGTCTCCCATTTGACTAAAGCCTTTAATTTTTGCACTTTGTAAGCTCTTTATTTCACTCTGTATAAGGATCAAAATGAATTATATCAGTTCTCCAATATTGTAATCGCTGTTAATAAAAATAATTTTTGAATAGGCTCTTTCGAGCCCATTCCCCATCCCCCCTGGGGGGATTTGCGTCCGTGTCTTTTTTTTGCTTTTCGTTCATCTTTTGTAATCTAGAGTAGCATTAATCTGCAGGGTAGTATACTTTGACATAAAATCAATTCCATATTCCATTTCTATTGTTTTCAAAGTAACTTTAATACTTACCCCACAAGCCTCCTTTGAGCCGAAAGGTGAAGAAAGGTTCGTGGTAGTCTAATTAGAAAATTGTGGTTTGATCATCTTTTATGTTTCATTTTCTATCAACTTTTTTTTCAATAAGAATTATAAAATTAACCCCTCCTTGATTCCCCGATTGAGATCCACTTGGATCGAAAGAGGTTCTTGGAGGGTTTTCTTTTAACAAGAACATGATCCATTGTAAAATTTACTAAAATTGACAAGTCTCCGGTGTGTATGCTCTGCACTTGGTTGCGGTTCGTCTGATCAGTCAAGCTATATCAAAAGCACTTGAGTGACTAGTATAATTAGGACTCACTCCCCAAATTGACAAACCATCAGGTGAAAATCCAACACCTAGATCAAACCATCATGGTGGCAAAATACCCAAAAGAAGTGGGAACTTCTGAAAAGTGACCTCGGGGCGCCAATCTTTGTCACACCCTAACGGGTGCATTATGAACAATAGCCCCAAAGACTCCATTCATCCCACATATTCCTTGCGGGTAGCCGTGAAGGTTTAGTTTTGGACATACTCCAAGTACTCTCGAGTATATCTGGAGTCCACCTCTTCGCCTAATTTAAATCAACTCACACCTCAAATTTAACTTAAAACGTACCAGGAGGCAATTGCAAAACATTCACTCCAAGCACATGCAAGTACATTGATTCTATTTTTTGACTCCATTCTAAGGCACTAGTTATTTTCTTGCTTTATATATATATTGTATCTCAGCATTGTGCTTTCGTGTGTTCATTTTTGTATCTTGTCATCTTTGATTGTCTATAGTTAAATTTCAAACTCCTAAGTAACTCATTCAGTTTAACATCACCATACTAAGTAATTATCCTTAGTAACTTAATAGGGTCTACCCCTCTTGGCTTCGTTAGGAGTTGAGCATAAACGGAGGAGTCAAGAACAAGGTGACATCCTTGACTCGATACTTGCCCCCAAGGACACACCGAGTGGCTTGAAGATTTATGCCACGTGACCCAGGTGTGTGAAAGGCGGCAACACATTCCTTTCAAGAGAAGGATTCCTGAAAAATAGCTTTCAACTCCCCACGTGCATATCGCATTCAAATCCCCACGTGCATATCTCAAATTGTGAAAGCTATGTAAAATATAAGAGAAGTTTTTGTAATTCGATCTATCACAAACAACACAAGAATCCCTTCCCTTCCAGATCCTCAGAATATGCATTTGAATTTGATGACTCACACAAGAATTAGAAAATCTGAAAAATTTCCTTGTAAATATCCATTAGGTTCTCCCAAACTGTGATACCAGTGCAAAATATGAAAGAGATTATTATATATTGTACCGTTTCAAACAAAATCCTCCTTCGGTTTCTTAAAATTCATCTTGGTTTGGAGGAAACAGATGTTTGAAATTACTATCTAAAACAATCATTTTCATAAAACCATCCCTAACTGTTACAATTAATATATTATACTGAGTTTGTGTGTTCTGCAATAATTCCTAGAACAATATCCTCTGCAGAAAAATCCTATAGCTACAATGTTCCCATATATGAGTTATAATTCTCTCAACATCATCCTCGCAACACTCAGTATGTTTGATTATCTTGGCTACCAAAATATAGCTCTACAAGTTTCAAGAAACGACCACACTTTTCAATAATCCCGACATCTGCCTGGAATTTGTTGATGCACTTATATTGGAAATCAGCAGAACATCTATTAGATGCTACTACAATCGACTTTTAAAGTTTCAACAACAATATCAAGTATTGTCTTCTTTTTCTGCAACATTGCAATGAAACACTGGAATAAATTCAGCAAAGGTTGAACTATTTTTTTTAGTTGTGATGAAAATGTGTCCTTCACTTTGTCTTTGCCACAAATAGCTTGTTATTTCGAATCAGTGAGGATGAACCAAATAGTGTTTATCAGCGTGCTTTGTTATCTTCTAAATCTAAAGCAACAATATTCGTTACAGATTCATCTAATGTATTAGAACATGTTGTTCCTCATTCTTCAACTATCCACCAAAAATGACGTTTCCCAACAAGAAAATCCAGTGGAAGTATACGGCTGAAGAAAATTTGGCAACCTTCATGAACTTTCAAGCGAACAAAGCTTTCCTACATCCCTGCCATTATACTCAAGAGCGCATTGAATTTTTGCTGAGAAATGCTCTTTTTGAATAATGGACGACGATCTTAAGATTTTGGAGGAATGAATATTCATGGATTCTTTTAGCTTAGTCATTGCAGAGGAATAATTATGGTGTGAAAATCTTAGCTGATTTGTCGAATTAAACTCACAGCCAATTCTATCAGCAGAATACCTCGCAACCATTGATTTTGTTTTCAAATCCAACACGTGTCTTGAATTTCCTACTCTATAAAATTTCGCTCAGTTTTGAAAAATTAAACCAACAACACTTTCACCCACCAGAAACGTTTTAAGCCGTTGATCAATTTGGTCAAACCATATTGCACTGAAACGTGTTTTGGATTTAACCACCATCATATAAATTTCACAAGCCTACTTGGAAATTAACATCCCTACGATTTAGTCAACGGAATTTTTAGCAGCCGCTGATTTGTTTGGTTTGGTGATGGATGCATGCCACGCGTTCAAACCTGTATGTGGCATAAAAATTCCACAATGCCTTGAAAAATTAACTTGCTCGCTATTCTTCCAGCTGAATGATTGCACGTCGTTGAATTCTATGTGAGTTTAACTTGCGCCGTCGATTCTAGAATTTCACAGTCTTCTGCACAATCCATGTCATCATGTATATATGGAAAGACAATTTCAGGCTCAATCATATTTTTTGCCTTATTCTCTTCCATCTCTTATTTCCTAAAATCCCTCTCTTCCCTCTCTTCCTGAATAATTGAGGTGATATCATTTTCCGTTTGTTCAATATTCTGACACCACTTAGCAATCGACTGTTCTGAAACTATCCTGCTCGCTCAAGAGCTTAGCATCAACCCTTTTTGCCATAGATTTCCATGGACAGAGATCCTGTTCTGTAACAAAAGGGATGGCACAACCCTCCTCACCGGCTCTGGCAGTTTTACCAACTCTATGAACATAGGATGTGATATCGCGAGGGCATACAAAGTTTATAACTGTTTGAACACCAACGATGCCCAGGCCTCGAGTTGCTATGTCGGTTACAATAATAAAGTCCACTTATTTTTTTTGGAATTGTTCAAGGACATCAAGCTGTTGTGCTTGAGTGATATTTCCATGAAGCTCAGCAGCTTTCAAGTTTCAAGTCTAAGAGTCCAAATAAATTTTTCAAGCAATGTGCTGCTTGTTTGGTGCCACTGAAGATAATTGTTTTACTCGTAAAAGTTCGAGAGCATAATGCAAGCAATATCGTTCATGTTTGGCTTCATGTGCATGTTGAAACTTTATTACCTCTTCAATCAGTATTGATGGTCTCTTTGTCAATGGATCTGCTGAAAGACACACAACGTTAGTAAGCGAAAGCTTGATAAGTTCATCCACTTCCTCTATCATTATCATTGTAGATGAGAACAACATTATTTGTCTTCGTTTTGGACAAAGTTTTACCACCTCGTGAACTTCACTGCTAAAACCAAGCTCCAAACGACGATCTGCCTCGTCAATAATTGAAATTTAAAGTTCTTCAAATCCCACATGATCTATCATCCTCCCTAGCGTTGATACATATTATCCTAACCATATTGCTATGACACAAACTGGTCATGTTATGGATTAAAACAAAACTAACTGTAAAAACACCTATGTAGAGAACAACTCGCTTATGGAAAAAATGTAGATTTGATTCATAAAACGAGCCATATGTGGTTGGACGCAATCTTCATGGAAGAGGTATGTTAAAAAAAAATGAAATATTCTAGATCGGGGTTATGAGAGGTTTTCTTGGCCCATGCATTTGTAAAACGAAAGCTGGAAATAGTTTGTATAACCTATATCGAAGATAACAAACCTTGGCTTCTGTGGAATGATCACTGAGGGCATCGCGGCGGTGGTTGGCTAATGTCAAGCTATCACCGAGTCATTTGGCTTTCGTGGATACTCTAGCAAATGCATATGGCCCCTTCATATTTTGACGTTGTAATGTCAAGCAATCACCGAGTCATTTGGCTGTCGTGGATACTCTAGCAAATGCATATGGCCCCTTCATATTTTGACGTTGTGGATCCTCTTTTGATGTTTGGGTTTTTTGCAATGGGGATTATTCCACATGCAAAGGAGGTCGTGGCTCTTTATGTTTTTATATGCACCAACAGTTTTAATGCACATGAAGAAATAGCATGTATATCTCTCCTTGGGAGCTCGTCACTTTGGCTTTGTTGAATTGGCTTGTTTTCTTGCTAACTTGGCTTCTGTGTTGATGTGGAAGGCACTCAGTGTGTTAATGTGGAGTGTTGATGGTTGGGCTTTGTTGAATTGGCTTGTGGAAGGCACTCAGTGTGTTAATGTGGAGTGTTGATGGCTTGTGTGTTGATGTGGAAGGCACTTAGTGTGTTGATGTGGAAGGTTAATATGTTGATGTGGAAGGTTAATAATAGGCATGAAGAGCACTCGGTGTCGAGCTCGGGCTTGGACCAATATGCCTTTTGGTTTGGTTTATTTTTATAAAAGGCTTTTGGTTTGGTTTATTTTTTATTTTTATAAAAGGCTTTTGGTTTGGTTTATTTTTATAAAAGGTATATTTTTATAAAAAAATAAAGTTTTGCCCAAATATATATATCCACTTTTTTATAATAAAACCACTTTGTAAACTTTATTCATATTAAATAAAAAATTATTTTTATAAAAAATAAAAGTATATTTTCATAAAAAATAAAGTTTGGCCCAAATATATAAATCCACATTTTTTATAATAAAACCACTTTGTAAACTTTACCCAAATATATAAATCCACATTTTTATAATAAAACCACTTTTCCCCACGTTAATAATAGGCATGAAGAGCTCAACAATAAAAAAAAATAAAAGTATATTTTCATAAAAAATAAAGTTTGACCCAAATATATAAATCCACATGTTTATAATAAAACCACTTTGTAAACTTTATTCACATTGAATAAAAAATTATTTTTATAAAAAATAAAGGTATATTTTCATAAAAAATAAAGTTTGGCCCAAAAATATAAATCCACATTTTTATAATAAAACCACTTTGTAAACTTTATTCACATTAAATAAAAAAAAATTCACTAAGTTAATAATAGGCATGAAGAGCTCTCGTTGTTGAGCTCGGGCTTGGACCAATATACCCTTTTATGAAAATATACCTTTTGGTTTATATTTATAAAAAATAAAGGTATATTTTCATAAAAAATAAAGTTTGTCCGAAATATATAAATCCACATTTTTATAATAAAACCACTTTGTAAACTTTATTCACATTGAATAAAAAATATTTCACGAGTACTAGGTATAAAAAAACTTGTTTTCTTTTTCTTTTGCTCGAAAAACTATTGAAACCTTTTTCTAGCAAAACATGGGAGATTTTTAATGATTTATCTAATGAAAGAAGCGTTAGGACCATCAAAACATCAACGTAAGCTTAAAATATTTAGGACAATAAGACCAACTACGACAGAAATAGTATAGCTCTTATAGCTGGCTCCAATTGGGGATGATATCCTCCATGCGAGGTAGCAAAGAACCTGTAGACCAAGTGCCTGATCCATTTGGATGTTCCTAAGCATTTATGAAACCTTCAACCTGTTGTTACCTGTAGCCATCAACCTGCTCTGACCTATAACCATCAACTGAAACCATTCTTCAAACAAATCCCACTCTGTAACCTGTAACATGTCACTCATCCTTCCTAAAGACACTGGAAATCTGAACTCAGAACTAAAATTGAAACTGAAACTCATGCTGAAATCAAACTGAAAATTTTGCTAAAATAAATGCTCCCCATGTCGAGCTTATTCACACCTACCTACCTTAATTTACCAAGCACCAATGCCCAAGTCAAGTAAACTCCGATTTCCAATGAATCCAACCAAGCAATTGATCGAATAAACAAACTTCTTCATCATGTTTGATCAAAATCAAAACATAAGAACATAATCATTTAAAACAATGGTAATGAATTTGATCTTTTTGGAAAAAACTCAACCAACTATCCCGACTGAAAAAATATCTCCATGTAATCAGCGGTCGGATTAGGGTCAGTGCAAGAAGATGAGGGACCTTTAAGATGCAATCCTAGTTTTCAAAAACAACATCATGTTACCAAAAAATACATCAACCCGAGCCTGACATAGCACTTGGTATGGTTCAACCCGAGCCTGACATGTCATGGAACATGTAGGATAGGAAGACAAATCGCGTACGCGTTATATAACTACAAAACGCGCTCGCGATATGTAGTTATAAAACGCGTACGAGATTTGTAAATCATAAAAAAAAAAAATTAAATACACGGTCCCGAACCCACGGCCCATTTTCACAATCAGGAACGCGAATTCGACGGGCCATTGGAGCATTTGGAGCGAGACCACTGCTTGGGATTGTTGTAGGAGCTGATTCAGGTTGAGGGGAGGAGATTTCACTCGTGCATTGTCATCCAACAAGGTAATTCAATCACCCAATGCATTTTTTTTTGTCAATTTTTACCCTATAATTGTGTGACTTTAGATGTGTGATATTCAAATGCACTTCCCTCTTATCTTTTTTAATTCTCAAGAGCATTACCTTATACACCTAGTAGAAGAGATTGAAGAATGTGGTTAAAAGATGGAAATTTCTATTATTTGAACAAATCTCAGGTTCAAATCCAAGAACTAAACTATCAGTATAAATACATTGAACATTGAATTGAGTTTCACTTTATTACAAGCTAATGTTAAATTTAAATAGTGTCTTATGATTTCACTTGAGGTCTCACGCCCACACCATTGGTTGAATCCTATACCCTTGGTTGATTTTCTATTGGCATTCCTTGTTCCAACATGAACTCACCCTTGTATGAAATTGTTGGTGTTTCTAGATGTTACATGGTGTATTCACCTTATTGCAAAGGCATGTTAAACACAGTTTATTTTGATTGTGTTTCGCAAATTTTTGTTATCTAGCTTATGCTTTTGAATTAGTTATGTGGTGACATTTTATTTACTATTATATTGGTCTATGTGATGGTTGGATGTTCTGAAGATAATTGGATTTAGATGCATACATTTTCAATTTTGAAGAGATGTCATTATACTACCATGTATAATTTTCTAATTATTTTCTTATTGATTTTTTCATTGCAGTTGCGGCTATGGACCCCAATGCGGAAATATTGATTGAGCTTGCCCAGTTGAGAGGGTTGAGTACTACTTTTAGTGGTGGTGACAGAATTTGACATTCACTTGCATCCACTTTGGATGCAATTGTTGAGACCATCACATTGTCAAACAACATACTATATGATATTACTTCATATAGAGAAAGAAAAAGACGTGAGTAGGCTGATGGTCTTAGCTACAATGCAATAAAAAAGTTGAAAATCACCAAAGAGCATATATTTTCATTGTTTAGGGGCCCTCGCACGGGGGAAATCCCAAATACAAATAGGCCACATATCTATATCGAGTGGTACACATATCAACCATTTGTTGATAACTGGATGGACAGATGGTATATGGTTTTTAATATGCCATCACACAACAACAGGAAAATCCCGTTGTACTTCCTTCGGAAGATGTATGCAGAGTTCGTGTTGGGAAAACACGTAAACTATTTTGATATATTGCAGTTTCAGGGGATCGATGGGGGGATGCCCCAAAACCGACCCAATGCCAGGCTTCGAGACGTTGATCACCCTATCCCTGCACCTCGCAGGCAGTTGCCTGGGCTAGATGTCCCACCTGTACATCATGTTATTCCACAGACACGTGAGGCATTTTTTAGTTTGGCACGGGCCGTTGTTCGCCATAGCACTATGGTTCAGCATATGGGTGAGGAAGGGACATCTGTCCTTGGTGTGGTACATACACCAGGTCCTCATGGTGCAAGACCATCTTCTAGTGCAGTACCACCCACTGGTGCAGGACCATCTACTGCAGGACCATCTACTAGTGCAGCACCATCAACACATTCTCAGCCTACTTTTGAGCCTCACGAGTGCACATCGTGTGGTCGTCCATGCTATGGTCTTTCGTCAGATGTTGTCTTCAGTGGGTTTTTGAGTGATGTATGGATATGGTTAATTGTAATAAATTCTTCATTTATTTTCCTCTTTGTACACATATGTATAGTTTGAGCTAATATATTAATTTTGTGAACTTGCAGTTGATGCTTTATGCCGGCAACGACGCCCCAGAGTATCATGTTCCACACTCTACACAGGGGCAGGACATTCCATCCACTAATCACGTATCTCACACCGAGGTAAACATTTTAAAATTTCAGTTTTTTAATACTTGTTAAATTGTTAATTTCCACATACTGTACATGTTAGTTCACTAATGTTATCTACGGTCTAATATTTACAATTATTAAACTTGCAGATGCCGGATCCTTCACGGGGGAAAGTAGCGATGGAGGTAGGATCCATGGTCGTATCAACCGAGGAAATATCTGGGCAGATGCTAGATCCTACACGAGGGGAAGCAGTGATGGAGGTAAACATTTTAAACATTTAAAAAATGTCATTTTTTAAATACATGTATGTTCGTTGAATCATCCATGTCTAGCTACATGAACTCTTGTTGACTATAGGCTAGTACCGAAACACCTAGACCATCTCTTGGAGTTGTATCTCCCCATAGGCCATATATGAACAAGGGTCAAGTGTATATGAGATGGCCTACTCCTAGAAAGAGTGAAGTTGTCCGTGACCATGGAGATACTGATACCATGGTAATTTGTATATCCTTCGA
>LPNX010733474.1:276638-312125 GCA_001517045.1 Pseudotsuga menziesii | reverse complement strand
CTTCTCCACTCTCTCACACCATCCCTCCCTTCACTTTTCTCTCTCCCTTTATCCCCAACTCTCTCTCCATCCCTCTTTCCCTCTTCCTTTTTATTCCTCCCTGTCACTACCTCCCTTCATCACACATGCTCTCTCTCTCTCTCTCTCTCTCTCTCTCTCTACTATGCCTAAGAGAGGAAGATGACAAAAGAGTGATAGATTTAATTTTAAGAAAATAGGAAACAAATGGTGTTGAATCATGAAAAACATATAGCTATAAATTTGTAGGTTTCGAAAAAACCTATCCAATGGTATAAGGAGCATGGAAATCCAAGTTCAGGACCAAAGGTTATGGCCAAAATACCGATTTTGTTCATTTATGTAATAAAATCATGCATGTGTTTTTAAAAGAATGCACATGTTTTGAGAAGCATGCATGCATTCTTAAAAGTGTGCACTTGTTTTTAATCACGTATGTGTTTTTAATATTGTGTTGAGTGTTAGTAGCATGTGTGTAAACCTCAAGAGATTAGATTCCTCTCAGTGCTTCATAGATCCACGTTTAAGATGGATCTATGTTGGTTATCAATCAACACAATATTGCTACTCTGTCAAGAGCATATTTTGATCGAGATGTCTCTCTCCATATTTTAGGAATTACAATGCATTCTAACCATGTTGTGTAATATTTCATATTGTTTTAACATTAAAGCATTCATGTTTTAGGTGTTGTTACATTTCAAAAGAGTATTAAACTTAGGGTTCAAATGCTTTAAACACATAGGGGGATAAGTTCACTAATTTAAGTCATTGGGCCTAAGGTATCAAATATTGTATAGGTCATAAATATTGAGTGATAAGGGACTAATAATGTTGTACTTCTTCAATCATGAGTGATACAATGTACATGTGACTTATCCATCTTGTGAACATGAGATTGTATAGGTTAGTCCAATCTATGTGCTAATAGGTGCAAGAATGACTTACTACTCCTTTATAAGATATGGACTACTCCTTCTCTTGGGATAGTTATTGAGAAATGCTCGAAAACATGCATTATAATATGTAGGGAGACATTATGTTCAACACATACGTCATGTGTACTATTGTATTTCTCAAATAGGAACACCTGAAAGGACCTTGTGGAGGATGGAAAGACACTCCAAGAGGCCTCCAAGACTATACAGTTTAGTTTTGGAAGATTTATTAAATAAATTTTGGGTGATTAAGGTCATGCTACCCATTTACAATAACAATAACTGTGAATACTATCATTTTGCCAAAATTATGGGAGAGCTTAAGTTCTTTGTCATCCTCTACCCACTTGAAGGAGAACTTGTTAACTTGTATAAATCCTTAGATATATATAAATGAATTTCTAATGAGTATGCCAACCAAATGAATAAACATGAGGCATAAAGAAAATGAAATTTACTAAGGGGAAGTGCTAGAAGAGATTCTATTAAAAAGGAAGATTACAAATATAATTCATCTATGGATAATTGGCTCCCCTTTCCTCCTTACTTGCAAGGTTAACAGTCCCTCAAGTCTTGGGATACTCCTTGTCCTCTAGCTTCAATTCTCAAGAAGTCATACTTTAGTAATGGAGAAAGAAAGACACATCACTTAGGTTTTGATAGAATTTGTGTAGCATGAGGCTATTCACAATTAATTCCTACTACAAATGGGTGGCATAAACCTTCCCTCCCAAAAGATTCTTAATGGATCTCCTAACGTTGGTATTTATAATGCTTAAGATGACTCTTCGAGTGCCTCTCCATTCTCCTAGAAAATTCATAAGGTATTCATGTTGGATAGATGCAACTATACATATAAGAAAAGTGATGTGTGTATTTATGTCGCACCACATGCTCTAATGTGACTTACAAGAAAATCAATGAAAAAAAATAATCGCTACAAATCATGGATTTTGAAACAACTATTCAAATATAATGCATTGTAGTTGATAATATGGCCATGATTTTGAAACAACTATTCAAATATAATGCATTGTAGTTGATAATATGTTGCCATTATGATTGGGGAGGAGACCTTGGCAAAATGTCATCCACCGCATGATATAGCATGTTGAAAAGTGACATTATGTTATGGAATGGAAAGAAACAATATGTTACAACACTTTTTGGCATTGAAGCAAAGCACATGACAAGTTCTCTTACAATAAAAGATGCTGTATGGTTACAGTAAAAGATGTTGCATGGTTGGTTAAATTAATAGAAGATGTGAGGTTACAAAACAATCTGATGAAATTGCATTGTGATACTTAAATATACACACATTTCCAAGGATCCCATATTCCATGGAAAAAGAAAAACACAATGGTATATAATACAATTTTATTTGGGATTTAAAAGTGCATAATGATCAAATTGTAATGGGGTATTTTTATAAAACAAATGAAAACATATTTACCAAGAAAATAACTTGAATAAAATTTAACGGCTATACATTCTAATTGCACCAAAGAGGTGCATTCTATAGCCTACTAAGGGAGAGATATGTAACTCCTTCTATGCTCATCCTAGAGTTGACATGTGTCTATTATATAAAATAATAAAATGTTATTAAAAATAACATGTCGGCTTAAATTAAATTTAAATTATTTAGAATTACATATATATAACAACATAAATTATTGCACGGAAGAAGTGCATGTATCTCCTTCGTGCTCATCCTAGAGTTGACAGGTGTCATTTATAAAAAATAATAAAAAATTATTAAAAATAACATGTGGATTTAAATTAAATTTAAATTGTTCAAAATTACATATATATAAAACAACATAAATTAGATTTAAACTAAAACCATAACTATTGGATTACACATTTCCTCAACATTTTTACTCTAAAAAAGGATTTGCACCTTGAGAAATTTGATCCCTCTCAATTCTTGGTAGATCCCCTTTTAGATGGATCTATCCTGATAATATCATTTACAAGGGATAGTTAAATCAATTGAATCAAGGCATTTACCTCATGAGGAGGCAATGGATAAAAGTTACAAATATTACAAACATAGTTTGTATAATTGGAGTTTATTAAATCTTAAATTAATTAGATTTAGTTAAAAAATGATTTAAAATTTTTGGTTTATTAAGGTTATTTTTTCAAATCTTTAATTTTTTTTAAAGTACAAAATTGTTTTCTTAATAATTTTGGAGAAAATTTTTGTATTTTTAAAGGTTTTATTTTTTTAAGTTCTTGGTAGATCTCAAGTCAAGTTAGTATGAATCTATACTAATTTAATATGTATGTAAATAATGCATAGCAAGATATGTACAAATTTGAGTAGTATTTTTAAGTTTAATTAAGTGAGATATATATAATTTTTATTTTAAACTTTAAATATTATAAAATTTTACTTATTTAATATTTTATTGAAGTGTTATGTTTCAGTCTTTCCTTGAACATGTAATTACTCTTTTTTTTCACATAATAATTCCCTATATTTATGAATAGTAGAGATAATAAACAACAACGATAATAAACCGCAAACAACAGACCATCCTAACAAAAGGTCTTACACCAAAACAGATCAAGGCTCCAACTACCTCCTACAGAACCCAAAGAGTGTGTCCACTTCTTATTGAAAATCAATAAATCAAATCTAATTAATTTGGTAAATAAAATTAGTGAAAATGATTTAGAATCTTTCAGTAGATCAAGTTCTTGTCATGATCATCCCCGCTATTCTACAAGAGTGTCAATCAGTATTGGAATTTCACTAAAATTTTATTTGTCAAATAATTTTTTTTTTGATGTTTTGGGTTTAACATTCTCTTTACTAAACGTTTTACTTAAATAACTACCTGTCAATATTGACGTTTTAATGTTGTAGGTTGAAAATATCAATGAACTAAATATAGATCAAGGACAATCAACAAGTGTATTATATTTCTTCACACAATTATGCATTCAATAGCATTAAGTGATACACCATGACATTTAATATTTTTAATGGATGGTGCCAAGTTAACATGATGACGTAGATCTAGGTTAGAAGTTAGAACTTAAAGACATAATAACGTTTTCTTTGTGATAGTATCAAAAACTTCAACCATTTAACAAAACTGTTTTGACAAATTTTTACCCATATTTGACTGGAAAAATGTTCAAAAACGAACACATGCCCGTCAAATTCCAACTCTGCTGCCGATGCCAAGACGCTGTACCGTACATATTGACAGGCAGCACCGTATCCTGTGCATAATGCCCCGAATCCAGCATTCCGCGTTGAAAACAGTTGCGCGTGTTACTTTTCAAGGGAAGAACTTAAAGGAGTTGGCTAAAAATGCCGGTGGGGCTCGGGAGCTGGACTCTGGAGCCTGTTCAATCTGAGACAGCTCAGTCCCGAGTTAAAAACTATTGTGAAAGCATCAAAAACAGTATAATGCTGCAATGCCATATTCCATCACGATTCTCACCTTGACGATTGTTCTGTACTGTGCGTACTAGTCTAGGGGCTCCACACGTTTTCACCGGTGTCCGGATTGCCGAGTACCACTTTTAATTATAGCAATAAATATAAACAATCCCCGCAGGTTTTAAGCCATCAAGTTAAAATATAATTAAATCTAAGTTTCTTCAGAGTCGAATCACATGCGGGCAGGCTGGCACTCGGCATTACGGGCATTACCTCGTAAGAACGTTTAAAAAAGTTTCAATTCAAATCTAAAATCATCCTTTATAAAATACTCATCAAGTGCTTCAGTTGCTGTTTATTGAATTTAACAGCGGAGATTGTCGACGTTAGATTGCGTTCAGTATTTGTCTTGAAAACAAAAACGGGAAGCGGGAGTATCAACATGAGGAAGCTTGTAAAACACTTGCAGAAATTGAAGAAGTCTGTGAGATCGTTATGGTCGGAATCAGTTGATCTTTCCTCCATTGTTCCAGCAGGATGTGTACCCATTTATGTGGGGAAGGAGAGCCATCGTTTCATTGTGGACATACACTGCTTAAACCATCCTCTTTTCGCTGAGCTGCTAGAGTTGTCTGCTGGAGAAATGGGGTATTCATATAAGGGAGCACTCAGAATAGCTGCTGATATTCAGTTATTTGAACATGTCATGGGGCTTGTTACTGACAGCAATCCATCGCCCCATTTTCTGCAAATCACAGATCTATTACATCAATTTTCACCGGCATAAGCTACTTGGCAGCTCGTTCACAGATCTCAACAGCAAGCTACTTGGCAGCTCGTTTACAGATCTCAACAGCAGATAATAATTTATTTTTTTCTGGGAGGATATTAAGGGAAATGTACATGAAAGTTGCGGGTATTTTTCACGGTCATCAATATGAAGCATGCCACAGGTTTTTTAAAGTTGTTAACGCAGCATTGTGTGGGTCATTGAAGCATGCCACAGGTCTTTTAATGTTGTTAAAGCAGCATTGTGTGGGTCATTGGATCTCAAACTGACGGAGATCTAATGATCTACAATGATATGGGTATGTTTCATCGTTATCAATATGAAGTATGCTATAGTTTTTTAATTTTTTTTAATGCTGTTATTAGCATTGTGTGGGTCATTAAATCTCAATTAGTTTAAAATCTAATAATCTGCAGCAAGCTACATAATTTTTTCACCATTTACCAAACCAAAACACTATATGAAATACTATTTTGATAGTATTGAGGCATATTCAATTCATTAAAGAACTAGAATTTCTTGCCAGAACTGGCGAACAGAGAATTCAACCAACAGAAATCTTAGGTTTTGTGTTTTCCTCTTTTTTTGGGGGGGGGTCAACAACGTTCAATGAAATCCGAAAATTTCCATCTGGAAGTTGTAAAGTTTCAAGCAAACATTCTTACATGTACTAATTGAAATATATGCTGGATTTTGCTTTTTCTGCAATAATGTTCAATGCAGTATGAAAAAACCATTGAGAAGTTAAATGCAATACGAAATTTCCATTGAGAAGTTATAAGGTTGAGGAAAGGATTTCTACATTACAAGCGATCTGAACATAATTTTCATAATTTGTTGAAAGAGATTATACGTTTGGACTACTGGACTCCTGCATTTAAGTTGTGGCCCACAAATCAACTGAATGGTTTAATGGAAAATCCGATTATTGTGAAATTGGATAAAGAAATACATATAAAATTTAAAATTTGTATGTTTATTCTCGGGCTTTTTTATTTAAGCAACCATATAGTTTAGAAAAATAAAGGAAATTTCTTTAATAAAAATTCACAATAACAATTTGGAAAGTATGGTTTAATGTGAAGCAATGAAGTCGTCAGTTATTTATTAACATTATCCAAGTTTATAGTTGGAAAGTATGGTTTAATGTCAAGCAATGAAGTCATAGATTATTTATTAACATTATCCAAGTTTATATGCGTCATAAATAAAATGAGTCTATAATTAAATCGATATTTCAAAAACCTTATTTCGATAGTTTCTTAACATTTTATTTGCTGGTCGAATATAAGAATCCATTTATTTGTAATTATACTTGAGTAAATTATGTTTATTTTTGTACTAAAAGGCATTTTAATTAAATTTTATTATTATAATCCAAAATTAAGAAAATGGATGATAAATTATGTGTAATTAATGAAAATCATGTAGTGTTGTTTCCTTAAACTGACATTCCGATTCCGTTCATTTATTATTATTTTACTAAATATAAGTTTGCTACTAAGGTTGGAATTTCATCTAGTAAAATGCCCCGACTTCCTCAAATTCCAACACTGTTTGCTACTAACCATAACCGGGTACAACATTTTCTCAAAAAGATTTCATGTATATAACAAATTGTTGTTGCATATACTACCCTACATTTATTATTATTTTACTAAATCCAAACTTGTTAACTACCATGACCTGTTTTGTCACGGCAAATACATTGGTTTAATCCTGTTCAACAAATTTCCTTCTAATAGCTGGTGGAGTTAAGTTAGATGATACAGGAGCAACGTCATAAAAGCTATTTTGTATATTTGCATATGTTTTGTTAATTAAAAATATAAAATTTGTAATTTTAATATACTGAAATATTCATAATTATTAATGTTTTTTTTCAAATCAATATTGTGGAATATGAAATATTATATATGTAATTTTTTTTTAAATGACTGAATATAAAATATTATACTTGTCATTTGAATAATTTAAAGTAGTTGCAAGGCCAACAACCAAGAAGCACAAGCCAGCAAATATGATGTTTGTGAATGACCAAACTCCTTGGATTTGTTTACATATAATATGAATGGTTGTGGACAGGTTTCACAAACATCATATTATGAATGTATAATATAAAAGTTGGAGAAATTCACACTTAGTGTGATATGTAGTGCATTACATAATTTTTTTTTTAAATGTTTGAGAAACAAAAGAAAGTTATGGAAAAAAATTAAGAGTAAAATAGAAAAAATATTACATTTTTGGAATTTATTGAAAAAATGTTATTTGGATCTAAAAATTCATAAAAAATGATTGTATATAACAAATATATTGAGAAAATAGGTGAGATGCTCAATTAACTATAACTTACAATATTACATAGCACATGTTTAATTAACCTAAAGTTAACTCCAAAATATAAAACATGCAACCAATAGAGGGCTACTCCACGGAAAATTCCAATACCTGATATTCAAACTGAATCAAGGTATGGTCAGCTTATCAATCACAACATTTATTACAAAAGGCTCCACAAGAGCAACATGTCACTTATAAGAGTAGAACTGTGAGTGGGGAGGGTAACATTCATTCCTCCCAACCACCCAAGCTACATCCATACAAACATGCAACCAATATATAACTATAACCAATACAAATCAAATATAACTATAACCAGTACAAATCAAATCAAATATAAGAGTAGGGGCGTGATAGGTCACCGCAAAATACATTCTAATTTTGTTTCCTAGAGATCAACATAGGTTTTGGTTATTTATTGGTGATTATTATTTTATCCAGTCTGGTTTAATGATCAGAGCGGCTATGCTTCTATTTAATACATTATGGATCGGGGATCGATCTCCATTGTGTTTGATAGTTAGGGTTCACTGTACTCTGAAAAGTTAATTGGTGTAAATATTTGACTCATATTATTTCTGTAAAATTTATGTGTTTATTATTATACACTCGACCCTAGGTCGCTCAACTAGACTCGACCCTAGGTCGCTGGTTTTCCTTCATCGGTTTTTTGCTCTTAATATAATCCTAGACTTTCTATAATAATCTTGTAATTGGTTGTGGCTTTTGCAACTCGATCCTTAAAATCATTCGATCTCCTTCTTTATCACTTCATGGAGATGTGGCGCTCAAATTAAATCTGGTTAAAGTCTTGAATGGGATATAATTACCGTTTGTTAGCATGCTAGCTTTATGGTAAAGGTTTGAGTTTTCTTCCAATTAAGTGATATGTGGTTGAGGATAAGTTATGTGGTTGAGTGCATAATCTTATATTTAATAATTTGTGGTGTTTGATAGGATTTTTGTTTTATAGTTTTTTGTTATATATATATAATTTAATTTAAAGGTTGGTTTGGAGATTTAGTCTTGGGATTGTATATGGAATCACTCGAATAAAAGAGAGATTTTTCTTGAAGACTAAAAAATCTATGAAAGATGTTTAATGGATTCTTGTTATATTTGGATATTTTATCATTTTGTTACTTATGTTATTTGTTTAGGTTTTCACTATTTACGCAATTAATAACTTACTATTTGGACAGGTAACCTGTCTATACCAAAATAAATAATCATGGATTCTTGCTCATAGTTATAAATTTGATTAAATTGGTCTATTCAAAATAACCAGAATGAAGGAAGGTAATCCATGATCCTATAGACAAAATTATGATGGATACATATGAAATCAATGAAGCAAGATTAGCTTAAATAAACACATGCATGTATAATCATTCCTTTAAGCAATCATGAATCAACTAAGCATTATGGTTAAATCAAGACTATCATTTCATTAATATTTAATCAATCTAGGATATAAGTAATTTCAACAATCTACAATAAAGTATATATATCTAGAACTGAAATAGATCAATAAATTTCATAACAATCCTTCAAAAACTTAGTAAAATGAATCAAGACATGTTAAACAAATTTACTTGGATTAGAACTAAAGAAACTATACTAACATAATCTGTAAAACACTATTTAGATAGAATTATAGGGTTAGAACACTTATTAGTTTTTAAACTTCCAACTGAGTGGGGAACTTTCAACCACATTCCACCCAACCATAGACCTTGAACAATTCCTTGTCCGTTCCATAGGCAACCCTGAGTTGAACCAAGCATACTAGAGAAAGGAGGCCTAGGTACAATTATCTATCTTGGTTACTATCAACAGAGTATCCATAAGGTATTTTACCAACTTTGTGTAGAGTCCTATATTAAAATCGCCTTTATCCCAAAGTCCTTCCTGGACTAGCCATTTACTTAACCATGACAAATTGAGTGCTCAAGGATCTAAAACTGAAACTTCATGTGCACTAGGGACCATTACCCCTTGAAATCTCTCTCTACCATTTATTATTTTTCTTGAGGAAAAAGATCCTATCATTAAGGTTTATTTTCTCTTTATTTAGTAAAATCACACTTTTTGTTTTATTTCTTTCATTTTTATCATTATGTCATAAAGTAGTTAGAATTTCTTTTTAATTCTCCTCATCTGTTTTATTTTAATTAATAATATAGGTTTATCCTCACATTTTTCCTATCTTTCCATTTGAATTTTATTTAGTTACTACTTAAAACCAACCTATCTCTAACATGCTTGATCCCTCTTTAAGTGGTTTCTCCCAATTAGTTATAAATTTGAAAGAAGATAAGTAATATTATAATAATGTCATTTATTGCATTTGATGCTCCAGAGCTTACCATCTCAACATCAATTAGACATAACAAGTCTAAATAGTCTAGGTGCTCTAGAACCTACTACTCAACACCAACTCAAACATAATAATTTTAATTAGTTTAGATGCTCCAGATCCTATTGTTCAGCACCAACATTCAACATAACAGTAATATATATGGTTTGGATTCGAGATATTACATTGGGGGGAGGGGGTTAGTGATGAAGTTAGAGAGGCATTGCATGCAAAACGTATGGTCAAAGAAGACAATCTTATTGATACCATCCAAGAGGATGTCCAATTGACACTAGATTTGGTCAGATGGATGTGCTGGTTAGTTAAAAAATTCACACATATTTCTATGGTTGTCTTCATTGCAAAAAAATTACAAGACGCCACATATGTGAAACTATTTTGAGACTGGGAATGATAAAGGAGACCATGATGGAGATGGAGCATGTGTCAAAACAACCCTACATAGAAAGGAATTAAAATTATCTATTGAACCTACTATTCAAGATGCTCAATATATAGTGAGGAGGTGGACGCCAATAATGGGAGAGGAATTAACTATGCAATCATAATCCCTAAGAAAAAGACATGTGTACAGATTTTTTGGGAGGTGGTCAATGTAGATCGTTCACATGCATGGGAATGCAAGAGTGTGAATGGGACTCGTTGATTTCATTCGGTTCAAAGCTTTGACAACCATGTATTTGAAATATGGACTAGAAAAATTGTTTGCTTCCCCCTCCATGTAGCAATGGTGATTATGATGGGTGTGAGTCAACAGATTGGTTTGATGCATGGGATCGCATATTACTTCCACTTGATCAACATGTAATTGTTGAGTTAACTTTGTTGGAGGAAGGCTGATCATCTATTTCTCTAGATTTTGATCATGTCTCATATCTTGTACAACCTGGTGTGATTTGCAATTTACTTGACATATTTACATGGTAGTTGGACATTAATGTCCTTATCTTGAATCTTAAATGTTAATTGCATACATACTCTCATCTTTCACAGGGCATGCATATGCAATAGTCACCCTGAAAGATAGTGAATGGGGTGGGGACTATTGGTTGGAACATTGTATAAAGGGGAAGCAAATCCTCAATATATCACTAGTACAGTGAGAGATAAGTGACAAAAATTTACCAAAATTCACATATAAACGACCACTTTTTAGTTGGTAACCAATGGTAGCAAATTTTCGGTACGTTATCACACGGAAAAAAAATGTGGTCATATTTAGTTTTGTCGCTTATAGATTTTCTTGTGGCAGTATATTTGGTCATTAATTTGGTTGTATATTTGGTCAATTAATTATCAAATATACGAGCAAATTAATGACCAAAAATACAACCACAAGACAAGCTATAAACGACCAAACTAAATACGACCACTTTTTTGTGGTGTGATAAGATATCGGAAATTCGATACCACTGGTTTCCAACTCAAAATTGGCCATTTATATGTGAATTTTGGTTGTTTTTTGGGTCACTTATCTCTCTTTGTGTAAAAGTGATATATAGGGAACATAGGAATCGAACCACCAACCTCCTGCCTATAAGGCATGTTATCTTCCATTGAGCTAGCACCCTTAAATAGAATATTGAGCTAGCACCCTTAAATAGAATATCTTATTTATTTTACATTAGTGATCTAAGACACAATTTACATAGCTTTATCCCTCCTATGGTATCCAAAATTTTCTTAAAAATTGGTAAATCTCTATCTATTCCCATGTCTACTTGGCCATACAAAGGGCATGGAAGAAGAAATAATAGAAAACCTACTAAGGAATATAACATAGAGGGTAAATGCCTTGGCTATAAAATCAGATAATCTTCCACTAAAAATATGCATCTTGATGTTAAATAAATGTAACTACAGAAGATATTCTATTTTGTATTATTATTATTATTTTTCCTCCCTTTGGAGATGTTGTTCCTTTGATTAGGAATTTCATTGATGTAATTGGCCATGTAAATTATTGAGGTAAAACCTTTGTTGTAAGTCGGGTCATTAGTACCAACAAGAGTATTATTAAAATGTAATTTTGAGTCTCTCAAGGCAAGTCAGCCCTTACTGGGAGGAGAAGTTGGCCCTTTTGGGTTATTAGGACTCTCCACTTATCAGTATAAATAGGGGAGGCGCCTCCCGCATTTGGGCATAGTCACAACTCAATCAAGTTTGCTAGAGAGAGAAGGAGCAGTCTATCTAAGGAGGAGGAAGCAATCTAGTCTTATCTTTTGGGTCTTACACTGTACTTGGTTGAAGTCTATATCAAGGAAGTTTTGTTGGGTTTTCTTCCATGCGATGGTTTCCTAGGATAAATCTTTGTGTTCTCTTTTGTTCTATTGTGCTTGTTATTCTTTTAGTGATTCTTTTGTCTTGGCATAAAAACTATTAAAATATTAACATGGTATCAAAGCCAACCCGAAAGAAGAAATTGTGCAGTAGTTATTCTGATAAGTCAACAAGCTAGAATCCCTGTTCCAAACAACTCCATCCACATATCATCCATGAAAGAAGGACCATTCAACTCACACTAGGATGACACATCTTTCTATCAAAGAATATTTCAGTTCTATGGATTTTCATTTTTTGACCTACCACTATTGCCGGGGGAAACTAGGGCATCATATTTTTCAAGGTTATGTCCATAGAATCAGGGAAAAAATGATATAGACTAGATCACCTTGGGGAGGCACATATTTTTCTCCAATCATTTCTGCAAGTGACCACAGTTGCAAAATTAGGGGTTTTCTATCACACACTAGGTCATCCTGAAGCAGACTCCAAAATTAGTCTCAAATTGGTAAGTTCTATATCCTATATTTCCATTTTAGGTTCTCATTCATTAAAGACGACAAAAATACCAAGCTTGATGAAAAAATTGAAGGAGCAGATAATTTCAGAGCATTGAAGTACAAAGTCATGCTCATCCTTGAAGAACATGACCTAGAAGGATATATCAAAGATGAGGTCAAGGAACCAGAGGAAGATGAAGTAAAATCCAAGAACAATAAGGATATGACAAAAGATAAGAGGATCATACCTGATTCTATCAAGGATCATTTGATCCCTCAAGTATCTTTCAAGAAAACTCCAAAGGAAATGTTTGATGCACTAACCACTCTATTTCAAGGAAAGAACATCAATAGAATAATGACCTTGATAAACCAACTCAAGGGTGTGAAGATGCAAAAGGAAGAAACTATGCAATCATACTTATCTAGGGTATCTCAGATCAAAGAAAAACTAGAAGCGATTTGTGACATGGTGGAAGAAGCAGAAGTTGTGATGAATTCTCTACATGGTCTTCCAAGAGAATGGGATTCCTTCATGAGAGGAATATGGTCTAGATGAAAGCTAACTAATTTCAAAAAATTATCAAAATAATGTGTACACGAAGAAGGAAGAATAGAAAATAGAGAATAGAATCTAAATGATAACGAATATCAAGCTCTAGCAGCTCATGCAAAGAAGGGAAGAAACAAAAGGAAGGATTGAGGATCACCTCCTAGAAAATCAAAAGACTTCAAAAGAAGTAAGAATCCTAACAATCATTACTCATATTATGAATGGTATACATGTCATAAGTTGGAACACATTTCCAAACATTATCCACTTAATAAAGATAATTTAAAGAAGAAGAATAAAAAATTACATCCACATGCAGTCGAAGAGAATGTAACAGATGAATAAAAGGCTAGAGAAAAGGAAGACTCTAGTGAAGAATATGTCTTAATTTCATTCCTCATAGGATCAATATCTCATGGAAGTGACACTTGGCTCATAGATATTAGTGCTTCCAAACAGATGACAAGTCACAAATATTCTCTCTCATGTCTTACCCAGAAACATTATCCACACAAGGTGCAACTTGGAGATGATTATCAATATCCCATTAAGGGAATGGGAGAAGCCTCGTACAAGCTAAAACATGGTAAGTCCATGAATATAAAGGAAGTCTTATATGTTCTAGGTTTAAAGAATAATATTATTTCTATATGAGATTTAGACATGAAAGGTTTCAGAGTTACCTTTGTAGATGGCGAAGTCCTTATGTGGCCAAATGGAAAGACAATATATGATGCGGTTGTAATTGGCATTGAAGAAGGGGGACTATACAAATTAAAGGGGCACACAGATTCAAATTTCATAGCCAATACCATTAGTCCATGTTAACTATGGCATATAAGACTTGTTCATGTGAACTACACATAATTACCAATTGTGAGCAAGGGAGTAATAGGACTACTAGAAATCCGGATCAATAATACATGGGTATGCAAAGGATGTGCTCAAGAAAAGAATACCAAGAACCCATTTCCAAGAAGTAACAAAAAATCAAAGGGGATCTTAGATATTGTCCACTCAGATGTATGCACTATGCAGACCAGCGTCAGCTACTTCCTTAAGAGGGTATGTTTATTATGTATATTTTATTTATGACTACTATATTAAGACTTGGATATACTTTTTGAAAGGTAAAGGTGAGGTATTTGAAAAATTCAAAGAGTTCAAGGCTCGTGTCGAAAATATCTCTGAAAATAAGATTAAGACCTTGAGATCAGATAATGGAGGAGAATTCACTTCAAATTAATTCAAGGAATTATGTAAAGAAGCTGGGATTAAGAGGGATATTACTACACCCTTTAATCCTCAATAGAATGGAGTGGCTGAAAGGAGGAATAGATATGTCATGGAAACAATCAAAGTCATGATCCATGATCAAGATATACCTATACATTTATGGGATGAAGCAGCAAGGACTGCAGTCTATGTGTAGAATATAATATCCCACACTGCTCTTGGGAGAAAAAATTTCAAAAGATATGTTTACCAGTGAGAAGCCCAAATTCAACCACCTGAAGATATTTAGTTGTCTTGTCTACTTCCATCTTCCCAAGGAGAAAAGATCAAAGTTGGACCCTTGAGGAAAGAAGGTGTCATGTACCCATTTTGGTAACATATGGATCATCCTATTATCCATTTAGTCCCTATGGTTTAAGAGGAAATTCCATTAATTTCTTGGGATTAAATTTTGAAACAAGGAAATTATTATTTTCTAATGTTGGAAGATGCACTTTAGATCATTATTTTCCGTGAATGAGTTTTTATTTTAATTAATAATAAATATAATGGGTCATGAGGGTGCATTAGGAGATAAGGGCTGGCCAAGGAAATTTTGCAAAAAGAGGAAGAAAGGAGAAATCATCTAAAGTTGAAAGCAAAAAAAGAAGGAAACATGATAAAGAGGAGTAATGATGGAATAAAGGAGGAACGAAAAAAAAGAAATACAAAGTTGGAAAAGTAGGAACAAAGTATAAAGAAGAATAAAAAATAAAGTAGAATAAAACAAAAGTAGGCTAAATCAGGAAAGGAAGGAAACGATGGAAAATCAGGAATAAAAAAGAAAGCATAATAAATTAGAATAAGGTAGGAAAGCAAAGAAAAAGGAAAAGAATGAAATAAAGTAAATATTATCCATCCACGAGGGAAAAATATCCTATATTTCTTGCTCAACAAGTCATATCCAATCTATAAAATAAGAGGAGTGCACCACTTTACCATCTTTTGACAACTTGTGTTATGCATTAAGATCATTGTGCTTCTCTGACTTGGAAGATGTGCCCCTAGTCCAAGTTAGGATATATTCCCCTTCTATTAAGAGGATGATGGAATTCATCCATTTTAATTTAGTGGTATTTAAAGTTTTTAATAATTCATCAAGCAAGTTCAAAGCTCAAAAGAAGACAGTTCAAGACACATATCAAATCCTCCTATTCTTCTTTTTCTTTCTTTATATTCTAAATCATTTTGTGAAGTAGTCAAACATGTGATGTAATAATGAATCCTTCAGGAATACCATATTATTTCATGCCTGTTTATGAACTACTGGTATCATTTTTTAAGTTTTTATCAATAAATAATATGGTCTCTCTATAGTTATTCCAAAACCCTTCCTAGATTTGCATAAAAATTTACTAGTCTTCAATAAACTCTCAATAAATGAATTTATGCATAATTCATTCTAATGATTTTTATTCATGGAGATATTTAAGACCCTAATGATAATCCTACAAGCCTTATATGTCCAATTTGATATCCTTTGAGGTCATTTGGAATATTTGGAATATAGATTAGCTAAGTTGTCCCAAAGTATTCCTAGCTAGAGTTTACCTCTTAAGTTGTGCCAAACCATTCCTAAGACTATGGATTCGAACCATGAAAATTTTAGGGTGATATTTTTCATATGTGGGGTTTCCCAAGATCCTTGGAGAAGACTTCAGCCTCGCTGAAGCTTGAATCATAAAAGGTCCCAATGCTTTGTGCAAAGGAAACTTGAGATCACTTAATATCCTTATCAAATTTTGAATGCATACTGATTTAATCAACCTCTCATAAAATTTGAAGACCTTTCATAACAATTTAAGATCCATACCTTGAGTTCAAATTCACTTGAGAGGAATCCAACATTGTTTTCGAGCAAAACTAGTTAATCCCTATGTAGTTTTTCCTCCTAGTTCTAAGTACTCCTAATTGGTTCCTTGTGCCAGAGTTGCTATATTCTTAGATATGATTTGGGGTTATTACAAGTGGTATCAAATCACTTTCCTCTACTCTCTTGGAATGTAATATCTCGAGAAGAATAACATATATCCAATTTTTCATATATGTCTTGGCCTCACAATCGACCCACTATGCCAACTTTCCTTCCTCGCCCGCCAACAAAAGAAGAAATTGAAACCATAGATATTGAATCGTACTACCGGGAGTATATATCTCTCAAATGGGATATTCATGAAATTTCTTCTTTGAAATACTATATTTTCAAGTACAGATTTAGGCACAATAAGGAAAATGAGGGCTCATGCAAGAGCAAAGAAGAAGACAAGGGAACAAAATGAAAATATTCTCCAAAACCATCCATAAATGCGAGACTTGTGAGATCACATTGTTTTTATTCAAGGACATCTTCCAAAATATGTGACCCTATTGAAACCACACATGAAAAATCCTCAAGTTTCCTGGAAGAGGATGTCCATGAAGCAAAAGCGCTTGGAGTTAAAAGTGATATCCTATGCATGGATTTTCTCCAACCAAAGGAATAAGTGGAGAAGAGTGAACCATAAGTTATAGATGTTATTATTATGGTGGAATCCAATTAGGAATAGAATTCTTGCACCAATATACTCCAAGAAGAAGATGATGACAATCCATGAGAAACTGAAGACCCAATCGACCAACATCTGGTTGTTGTCACTGTGGAAGGTAAAACCACTTCTAGTTTCTTTGGGGGTGATTTAAAAATCATTGCAAATGAGGATGATATTGTCAATGGTGGTATGACATCTTTTGGATAATATCTAAAAGAATAATATAAATCAGATTCGTAGTCACCACTTGAGCTTCATATTGAAGCAAAAGACAATCCCACTCCAATTGGATGTGAACCAAAGAGTTTGATGGAAGAGAGGCCACCGTAGATATACCACATGAAGAGGAAAATGAAAATAAAAGGTATAATGTAAATTTTTATGTTTTCAAATATTACATTTCATTGTAACCCTCATAGTTACCCTCCACTCCATACCATGGAAGTGATTTTGCAAAAGATTCTAATGCTGACCTGTATGTTGAGAACAAGATAAGTGTATTGGATCCATGCCATAACTAAGATGATGTTAGATGTTAACCATTAAAAGGATAAATTTTGGTAGCAGATCTTCATTGTGATCCATATAAATTGAGTGGATCACTAAAGGAGGAATGAAATAAGCTTATGGACTCCATGAAGAACTTTGTTGACACCAATGCCTTACTGACAAGATGTTGTTGGGAAGCTTCTGGAGGAGAGTTCGAAGGAGAATCATTTTTGTAAGAGTTCATAGCACTCAAAGAAGAAGTGATCAAGATGAAGGGGATTTACATGAACTTAATTTTATATAGAGACCATCTCCTCATGGTGGTTTAAATGTACCATTGTGCACTCAAGAAGAAAGTAGAAGAGCATGACAGGATCTGTAATAAATGGGAGGCTACATACGATTCTTTGAATATAACCCAAGAAGCGATTCAAGAGTCAAGGTTTCTTATTGATCTACTTCAAAAGGAGTTGAAAGTACCACATCCTCCATCTTCCATGGAAAATGATCATGTGCACATGGTAGGAGATACTTTGAATGTGATGGAGGAACCTCATGTCGAGGATAAACATGAGGAAGGTGTAGATTTGCATGTGCTTGTGAATGACCATGATGGAAAATATTTTGGCCAAGTATTTGTTGGGTTTGAGAAGAAGGATGAAGAGTAGTTAGCTATGGAAAAGGTAGTTGAAGACACGCCAATTGAATCAGAAAGAAAAGGTGATTATCTATTCATGGATTGGGTAAATAAATATACCACCAAAATGGAAGCCCAAGGATGCACATATTGTTTGCATATGTAAATAATTGTTTGACATGCATGCATTGAATTCATGAGTTTCCTACATGTATAAAATACTTAGATTTGAATAAGGTGGTTGATTACACCTCACTTGGAACAACGAGAAAAGAACCATATTCAACTATTGATTGGGTGGATGGATACATCGCCAAGATGGAGATTCATGGAGGTAAAAATTCTTTTTTCTTCTGTGATAAATCATTTTTTTTTTACTATTATGTCTTACCATGTGACTAGAATCATGAGTTCCCATGGAAGCCATATGATATTTCCATTATGCATAGGAGCACATGGGACTCTTACTTGATTTGGTTCAATAGACTAGTTGACATGGGGAGTGCTTTTCAAACTCTTACTTTACTTGAGGAGGGTTTTGGGATACCTTCATGGAAATGATATTTCTCTCCAAAGGAGAAGGATGATTTTATTTCCATTTGGATCAACATCTATGATTTTGTATTCACTCATGAATGGAATGAAAATATGTATTGTAGAGAAGAATACTCATGGTAGTGATGCACTACAAATCCAGTTATGGGATCCTGACATCATTTAGAATGATAGATTGTTCCAAGTGATCAAGAAGTTAAGTGGGATGATGTATAAGCCATGGGATCTTGTAATTCTATAGGGTTACATATTTATACTAATAGAATTTGAGATGAGTATCATGCATATTAATTAGTGAGATCCATGAGGGAGAGCTAGCATTCCTTCCCACAAGTCTATCCATATGGAGCAATGGTTTGATTTCATACATGGAAAATCCTATGGTGGATGGACTCAATACTCTCCTGCTTGGTGGGTTCATATTTTTGATGAGGATTTTGGTGGAGACACTAAGAAGTGTAGAGGAGGGAGTAGCAGACACTTCTTCAATATTAAATTTTTTTGGGACCTTGGGATCATATTTAGTCTCAACTATTTCAGTTGGAAGATTCATGTAAAAGAATGAAAGATAGAGACACCTCTCAAGAGGGAAGATATGCGTAAGTTTAGGTCTTCTCGCAAAATTTATCTTCACTTTTCCCATCAACAACATATTCCCTTGAAATAAAATTTTTTACAAGAAGCATCTCCTTGTTGCCATTATGACCATTCTAGATTTTTATGCATGAGAATTGGCTTGGCTAGTGCACCTATGGTTCCACCATATTACATGAGCATAGAATATATCAAGCACTTTGGTAAGCTTGTGTTGATTCTCTTTGATTACATTTTGATTCATGGTAGGATGTTGAAAGAAGTGCACCCTTGGTTTGAAATCAATGTCATGAGTTTGGGTAGAGCAAGCATTGCATATCAATTTTATGAACATGAAATTGGAAGGATAGAGATATTGCATTTTGGTCTTGTGATTGAGCATGGTAAGGGTGATGCACCATGTAGAGATTCATTTCAATTCATAACATATATGGATTCCCAAGGAAGTCAAAGAAGTTTTCTAGGTGACAAGGACTCTGGGAGAGTTTTCAAAGGAATGTAGAATGTAATGGTAAATTGTTCAATGTTTTCCACTCCTGGTTTTGCAACAACAATTCTACGTAGAGATCTATGGAAATGCCTAAATGATGATGGATTTCATTATGAAAAAGGTTGTATCTCATGCCAACAATATGAAATTGATCATATTTATCTTCTACACCGTCTATAAATTCTAGAGAAAAAATAGGTAAAGAACAATTGTCCAAGTCTTGATTTGATGATTTTCACTAATATCTGGTACATGATAGTAGTGTTTTGAGAAATATCATTGAAGCATCCCCGATGTACATCCCATATCCTCTTGTTCATAGGAATGGAAGTTTATTGATGCATGATTGTTTCCATGCTAATGTTAAAGTATTATAACTTTAGAACATATTCTGTTGTACTTTTATTATGTTATCCTTCATAGATGTCCTTGATGTACTTGGTCATGTAAAAGTCATGAGGTAAAACCTCTGTTGTAAGTCGAGGCAATAGTACCCACAAAAAGTAATATATAAAATGTGTTTTGAGTCTTCTTAGGTAGGTTGGCGCTAACTACAGAACTTGATCGACCTAGTTAGTTATTTGAGTCACTCACATGATGAATATAAATAGGCGAGGCACCTCTCTCATTCTTACACACTCACTCAAGACATTTTGCAAGAGATAGAACAATAAGTACACTAGGAAGAATAGAGAAGCAATTTTCTTTGGTTTTACTTTGCTCTGGTTGAGTTCTATATTGAGGAATTTTCGCGGGGTTTTCTCCCTTGTTATTTCCCCAAGGAAAATATTTTTGTTCTTTGTGTTACTGTGCTTGTTGTTCTTTCAATGATCCTACTATTGTAAATTTTTTTAAGATTTAATATAAGCAATTAAGAAAAATTAACATGGTATTAGAGCCACCCTGAAAGGAGACACTGAACAACTAGGGTTTTTCATTCCGAACAAATATCTTGATAGATCAACCAGAAAATAGGGATGACTCAACTCACCCTAGAAGGGCGCATCTTTACATGGAATCGGAATTGAATTCCAATAATTTTAATTTTGGACCAAACATTGCTGCTGAGAAGAATTAGGGCTTCAATTTTCCTGAGAATCCATCATCAAACTAAAAAAAAGCAAGATACACTCTAGCTAGCCCTAGGAAGGCACATCTTTTCCATCACTTGGCCCTACCAGTGATCTAAACTAGAAAATTAGGGTTTCTTCATAAAACCCTAGGTCATCCCAAAGAAGGTTAGCTAGAAGTTATATTCATCTAGTAAGTATTACTTCCTCTAATTCCATTTGAAGTTCTCATTTTGTTAAAAGATGACAAAGTGTACCAAGCTATATAAGAAGCTTGAGGGTGCTAAAAAATTCAGAGCATGGAAGTATAAGTTCATGCTCATCCTAGAAGAAAATGATCTAGAAGGATTTATAAAGGAGGAAATTGTGGAACTAGAAGAAGATGAATCAAAATAAAAGTACAATAAGGATATGATCAAGGCTAAGAGGATGATAGTTGACTCCATCAAAGATAACTTGATTCCTCAAGTATCCTCAAGGAGGAAACTAAAGGAAATTTTTTATGCTCTATCCATCTTATTTGAAGGAATAAATATCAATAGAAATATGAACTTGAGGAATCACCTCAAAAGTGTCAAGGCTCAAAATTTAGAAAACATGCAATCATACTTCACAAGAGTAGCTCAAATCAAGGAGTAGTTCGAAGCTATTGGTGATATGGTTGAAGAAGCAGAAATTGTAATGACCACCTTGAATGGTCTTCCAAGAAAATGGGAATCCTTTATTCAAGGAATTTGTTCAAGAAGAATACTGACCAAGTTCCTATAGTCATGGGAAGAATGTGTTCAAGAACAAGAAAGAATGGTAGCCAGAGAGGAGAATATAAATGAAAATGAGGATCAAGATTTGGCATTCCATACTAAAGGAAAGAACTAGAGAAAGAGTTATGACCATCCTCCTAGAAAGACTCAAGGGTTTAAGAAGTACAAAAAAGACTTCTCAAATTATGAATGCTTCACTTATCATATGATGGGACACATTTCTATAAATTTTCCCCTGAAGGCATAACGAGTCAAGAAGAAGAAAATATTTTAGGTCCATGCTGTTGAATACAATGATCTAGAAGACGAGGAAAGAGCTAAGGAAAATGGAGATTCCTGTGAAGAATATGTATCAATCTCTGCACTCATAGGTTCAGTCTCAGCAGGGAATGAAACATGTCTAGTAGATATTGGTGCCCCCAAGAACACGACAGGCTACAAGGACTCACTCTCATGTCTTGTACAAAAGGAGTCCACACACAAATTAATGCTTGGACATGATTATCAATATCCCATCAAAGGAATGGGAGAATCCTCAAATAAGTTGGACTTTGGAAAGTCCGTGAAGATGAAGGATTTATTTTATGTCCTAGGATTAAAGAAGAACCTTCTTTCTATCTCAGCCTTAGACAAGAAAGGGTTCAAAGTTTCTTTTGTGGATGGAAAATTCTTCATGTGGACAAAACGAAAAACTATAGATGATGTAGTAGTGATTGGAGTTGAAGAAGAAGGACTCTACAGATTAAAGGGACATGTAGGATTGACATTAATGAATAGTACCATAAGCCCATGTGAGCTATGGAACATAATACTTGCTCATATACATTACAAATTGTTTCCAATTGTGAGCAAGGTTGTGACAGGTTTACCAGAGATTCATATAGGTCATGAAGGAGTGTGCAAAGGATGTGCACAATGAAAGAATACTAAGAACCCTTATTCAAATAGTGACAGTAAAGTAAAATGGATCTTAGACATTATTCATTCATATATATGTAGGCCAATGCAAACTACTTCATTAAGAGGGTATGTTTACTATGCTTCCTTTATTGATGACTGCTCCCACAAAACTTGGATCCATTTCTTGAATAAGAAGGATGAAGTGTTTGAAACGTTAAAATATTTTAAGTCCCTTGTAGAAATCCTCTCTGAAAAGAGGATCGAGAGATTAATATTAGATAATGGAGGAGAATTGACATCAAGTGAATTCAATGAGTACTACAAAGAAGCTGGGATTAAGAGGGATCTCACCATTCCATATAATCCACAACAAAATGGTGTGGTAGAAAGAAAGAATAGATCTATCATGTAAGTTGTGAAAGCTATGATCCATGATCAAGATATACCTATATACCTATGGAAGAAGCAGCCAGAACAACAGTATATGTACATAATAGAATCTCCCACAGTACCCTTGGGAACAAGACTCCGGAAGAGATGTTTACAGGAGAAAATCCTGAATTCAGCCACCTAAAAATATTTGGGTTTACTGTATACATACACATTCCCAAGGAGAAAATATCAAAGCTATATCCTTCAGGAAAGAAGGGAATGTTTGTACAATATAGTGAGCAGTCAAAAGATTATCGAATCTATATCTCAGGATATCGTCAAATTGAACTAAGTAGAGATGTCACCTTTGACGAAGATAAAACTTTTAGAAAGTCAAGGAAATACAAGGAAGATGAAGAGGAGCATGAAAATCCTAGAGCCACAGAAGGTCCTAAACTAGTTAGGAACAAAGAAGAAGAATAGATGCCTAAGGATCATGTCATAATAGAACCTTAGAGACCTGAAGAATTTCCTAGTGAAATGATCTCACATAAGAGAAGGACTTCCTGGGCTCATGAAGTAATTGAATAAGAAAAAAGACATGGTGTCTCAGAAGGAACCATCAGAGAAAGAAAGAAGCCAAAGCCATACCCTAGTTATGCGGCTTTGATGTGTGCTCTCGTAGATAAAGAACCAACATGTTTTGAAGAAGCAACAAAGTAGAAGGAATGGGTTAATTCCATGGTCAAGGAATACCAATCCATTATAAAGAATTATGTATGGGAAATAGTACCAAGACCAAAGGATCACAAGTCAGTGGTATCCTCAAATTGGATCTACAAGACAAAGCATTCAGCATATGGTAGTATAGATAAGTACACAGCAAGATTCATAGCTCGTGGATTCTCCCAGAAGGAAGGAATCAACTATGAGGAGACCTTTGCACCAATGGATAGGTACACCTCAATTAGAACCATGATTGTGTTGGCATCCAATATGAAGTGGAAGTTACATCGGATGGATGTAAAGACAACCTTCCTAAATGTCTTGATAGAAGAGTACCGCAAGGTTTGAGATAGATAATCAGGAAACTCATGTATGTAAACTCAAGAAGGAATTGTATGGGTTAAAGCAAGAACCTAGAGCATGGAATGGAAGAATTGATGAATTCATGATGAGTTTGGGCTTTACTAAGATTAAAGTAGATTCCAACCTCTACTATAAAGTTGAGTGTGATGGAATTATGATATTACTACTGTATGTATATGATATATTATTAACCGACGAAGATAATCCCATAAATGAATGTAAGAAGAACCCCACTATAGAATTTGAGATGAGAGACCTTGGAATGATGCATTGTTTTCTAGGTCTTGAAGTATGGCAGTATCCAGATGAGATTTTCCTAAACCAAGGAAAATATGTAGTATAAATCCTAAAGATATTTGGGATGAGAGATTGCAATCCTACTAGCTATTCCAATGGCAAAAAAATTGAAGCTATTGAATCATGACACTTCAAAAGAAGTAGATTCCACCTTCTATAGATAGATTATTGGTTCTCTGATGTACTTAACCAATAGAAGACCATATATATGTTTTGTTGTAAACACTCTGAGTCAATATATGGTGAATCCCAAACATATTCACCTAGTAGGAGAAAAACATGTGATGAGGTATCTAAAGAAGAATTTAGACTATGGTCTCAGATATGCATCAAATGGAAATATCAGATTACATAGATTTACAGATTCAAATTGGGAAGGAAGTGTTGAAGATAGAAAGAGCACTTTAGGATGTTGTTTTAGTTTGGGATCAGGCATGATCTCATGGTTAAGTAGAAAGCAATCCACTATTGCACTTAGCACAACATAAGCTAAATACATAACAACATGCTCAGCTTGTAGCGAAGCAGTATGGCTTCACAAGATGTTGACATGATTATTTGATGCAGAGATAGATGTTACTGATATCCTTCATGATAATCAAATTTGTATTAAGATGACCAAAAACCCGATGTTTCATGATAAGTAGAAACATATCAAAGTTAGGTATCATTACATCCGGGATATGGTACAGAAGGGAGTTGTAAAGCTCAAGTATGTTCCTATAGAGGAACAAGTGGTAGATGTGTTGACTAATCCTATGTCTCATGTAAAATTTGAATACTTTTGATACAATATTGGCATAGTCTAAAAGGACCTTCCTCGAAAGAGGGAGTGAAGGAAGATGGTAGAAGGATGCAATGGTGGTAGCTCAACCTAGAGTAGGGTAAGTATGGCTAGGATTGTTGACCTAAAAAGGGTTCATAAGTTAGACGAGGCCTGTTGATCCTAGGGGTATTAGTATGTCTGGCTAGGCATGTTTTGCTCAAGAGGGTAAGTAATCCAGAACAAGGCTTGTTGGTCCCCAAGAAGATCCATCTATTTGACTAGGCTTGTTGACTCGAAAGGGTTAAGTAATTTAGACAAAATTCCTGGATGGATATACTAGATAACTCACCAAGATGCTACTCCAATATAGTTAGAGGGAAAGATGTAGTTTCAATATTCATATACTGATGTAGCAAGTTCAGTATTTTCGTACTGATGTTACATTGGAGGAAATTTGGGGTCTAAAATGGGCCTTACAAGAAAACGCACTAACAATAAGTTCTTGTGATTTGGAATTCAAGAACCAATAGAATTCCAATAAAATAATTCAACCATAATGGTTGAATTGACATATTTGTCATAAAAAAAACTACTTTTTTTGTTCGTATTTTCGACATATCTCCCTGTGTTTTTACTCAAATTTAGATCAGGAGAGCTCGTTGGATGCGGAATTTGATTCTACATCCAACAAGTACCCACACTTAATATTTTTGATAGACCCCTCTACCCCAAAAACAATAAATACCTGAAAAATGTGATGATGACATCATCATCACTTTTTTTTCAGGTATTTCTTATTTTTGGGGTGGTGGGGTCTGTCAAAAATATTCAATGTGGGTACTCATTGGATACAAAATCAAATTTTGCATCCAACGAGCTCTCCTGATCAAAATTTGAGTAAAAAAACAAGGAGATATGTTGAAAATATGAACACAAAAAGTAGTATTTTTCTTTTTTCCTCTAAAATTAAGAAAAATTATTTGATTATTTTATCTATTATTTTATTATTTTCCTTAGGAGGCCCATTTTAGACCTCAAAATTCCTCTAATGAAAATATGTAGTTTCAGTATTCCTATACTCATATGCCGGGTTCAGTATTTTCATATTGATGATTTTTTATATTATTGTTAATATAGTTTCATTATTTCCATACTGATGTAGTAGGTTCAGTATTTTCATATCGATGATTGTTGTGATGACTGTTGATGACATAGTTTCTGTATTTCTATACTGATGATGATGATGTTGTTTCAACAATTTTATGTTGATGATGATGTGCCAACATTTCTATGATGGTGATGCAGATGATGATATAGCCTTTATTGATGATGTTATTTTAGCACTAACGTGTTAATGATGTTTTAGTATTCACATACTGATGTTGCAGATGATGTTTCAGTATTTATATACTGATGTTGTAGATGATGTTCCAGTATTCACATAATGATGTGGCTAAAAAATATTCAGTATTCACATACTGATATGGCAGAAGATGATTCAATATAAACATGCTAATATTGTAGAAGATGATCCAATACACATAGAAGACGATTTAGTATTCACATACTAATGTTGCAGAAGATGATCTAGTACACATATAAGATGATTCAGTATTTACATACTGAGGTTGCAGAAGATGATCCAGTATTCTCATGCTGAAATCGATGATGAAGATGTATGATGGTGTTCTAAAAATTCTTATGACATATAGAAATTCACTAGTAAATTGTACAATTGTGATGATGGTTGTTGCTGATGTAGAATACCTTCCTAGTTAAGAGGGAGTGTTAAAGTATTGTAACTTCATAATATATTCTATTTACTTTTATTGTATTCTTTTTTAGAGATGTTATTCCTTCGTTCATATATGTCCATGATGTACTTCGTCATGTAAAATTCATGAGGTAATACCTCTATTGTAAGTGGGGGCAATACTACCCACAAAAGTAATATATAAAATGTATTTTGAGTCTTCCTAGGTAGGTCATCCTATTGAAGCCTAGAAAATTTCCTAGGTATCGATAGTAGGAATTATCCCCGATGATTGACCCCACTTAGATCATCCACCGTTTTTTATGGGGAATCCGACCAATTAACAATCCAGCTACCATAGATTAAGTTGTTTTAAATCTCTAACGATTATGACCCGGTCCACTGTTTATGTAATTTTAATTTTAAATATGAGATGCAAGTGCCTAAATGCATACAATTGATGAGCATAAACCTCACAGGTTCTTACCTCTCGTCTTAGCGTTTATTCCTTCTCAATTATTCTTCTAAATATAAGATTAAGCTAATGGACAAAAAACACATTTGTATGGTATTTCTGCGCATTTTCAGACTTTGGTGTCTTCTAGAAAGTTTTATCTAACTGAAATACCTTTCCAACGGTGTAGATATGAGTTCAAACGGAGTTACATAACTCAAGATATGGGTCCTACAAGATAGGTGTTTTTTTCAGTGACTTTCAATGACTTTCATGAAGTGCCGTCATGCGACGGAAACATGGGAAAGTGGTCACATGCAGAGATGTGTCATTTTGAGCTATAACAGATGCCCCCTAATGTTTGAGGTTAGAGGGGAATATGATAGCCAAAATACATTATAAAGGAAACAACTGAGTATGAAGAGAGCAGAGAATCCAAGATCGAAAGGCTCAAATGAAGGTACCTGAAAGAGAGATAAATGTCAGAAAAATTGATCTCTAGAACATACACGTCCATATACAAAACATCACCATAAAGATATAGGAAGATCCAATAGATGTATAACTGATGAAACTATCATGGTCCCTCAATATGCAAAAAGGCGCCATATCAAATCTAAAGGAGCCATGGCCACAAATGAACAAGGTGGATCCATGCTCAACAATCGATCATAGCCACAAAAATACAAGGTGGATCTATGTCTCAGCAAAATTTCATATAAAGTATAACAAGGTCTTGTGCAGCTTGGGAAATAGCAAAAAATGAGGATGCTACTGTCGGCCCAAGGTCTTCAATCCAAACCGCCCAAAAAAGGTACGAATCCTAACCATGTGAATAAAGGAGCTGAAGTCGAACATGGAGGAAGCCGTTTGATTACCAGTCAATAATGAAAACCATTAACAAATGCGAGGGAAACCACCATTAATGAAAATGGTCCCCAAGGTACCTAGTACATTCTAACAAGTGTGATTACAAGGACTTGAAGTTGAACACTTGAAGAATCCATTGAGTAGGAGACATTAAGGTATTCCCACTACCCAATAGCGAGGGAAATTACCATTGATGACAACAATTCCCAAGGTACTATCATAAAACTCTAAATCTCATCCCCAGAGAAAGATGTGTTGCAGTCGATAGGAAGAGATCCGTTGGAAGGAAGGCATTAAGGCATCCTTCATCATCCAACATGAGGTAAGTCAAAGACTAATTGGATCTGGAATTGGTACTGAATTTCACGACAAGGAACGCCGAAGACATGATTTAATGAACTGATACCAGGGAATAGCCGACACAAAAGGTCAAGGAAACTGCAGAATGGATGACAAAGGTTTAATCCTTGAACAGTGATCACGACACAAAAGTGACTTAGGCAGCTTTTGACACAAAAGGACCAACGAAACAAATCTGCAATGTAGGAGACATTGACAGATTCCCCATATAATTGAAAAAGAGATCAACTGGAGGATTAAGAAACTCTGAATCAGGATAAGGTCAAAAGACTAGGACCCAACTGTTGATAGACTTAAAACTGGTGCTTTGTTCAAGGAAATAAGACTTGCTTCCATGATATAAAAAACATGGAAATAAACCTCCCCTTCCCCTCTTTCTTGTAAAGGTTTAACAAGTCCAAGAAAGTAAACTCGAGACCATCTTCATTTTTGGCAAGCTCGAAGAAAAGAAAGAAGAATGCTTGATAAAGCACTGATTCGTGGATTTTACGAGCCCAAACTAGTACATGCTCGACGGTGTTTTCATAATTTAGAGAGTCTGAAAACTCCAAAGAAGACTCTAGGGGGGGTCCTTTTTCATACAATTTAGTCTCTTGAGGCCGAAAAGGTATAAAACATACCAAAGAAGAACTCTCTTAACTTCCGAAGAAGAAAAGGCGCACGTTTTTCGTACTTAGTCAGGAAGGTCCGAAAAAGGTTAAATTACCACCTACCCAACGCTCCTTCAAAAGCAGCATATAGCCTGAGTTTTATGAGTGTGAAGGAAGGAAAGATCACTCAGAAAGATCCATTTGATTAAGAGAAATGGAGCTTACAACAATAAACTCGATGCTTTGTTCTTTAGGGTTTAATGAGCATGACAAAGACATAAAGTACACTCGAAATCTTTTTCATGTTTTGGTCCATAGCATGAAAAAGAGAAAACTAAGCTCATATAGGGGGTTCCTTTTCCGTAAGTTTAGTCTCTCAGGTCTGGAAAAGAAATAAACCTATTCCTGAGAATACTCTTCTCAATTCAAAAGAAAAGAGACGGATCCTTTCTCGTATTATTCCACATGGCCTGAGAAAGAGATACCCTACCACCAATGTGGATTCCCATTCACATATTCTTAACGAGCCTGAATGGACAAGTTTACTCGACAGTCAAGTATATTTTTAGGAGTCAGACTTGGGCCTAAAGAAACTCAAAACCTTCCCCGTGAAGTTTTAACGAGTCTGAAAAAGTCAACTCAAGGCCTCCTTACTGTTTTTTACGAGCTCGAAGGAGAGCATAAAGAATGCTCTAAATGTGAGGAGACGAGTGTCATAAGTAGGCGGAACTAGTTCCAAGCGCAAGGAACAAACCTATGTATAATGCAAGGAAAGCGAGCAAGATAAGGACACTCGGGGAATGTCTCCTCAAGGTAAAGGGTGTCAAGTTGCAAAGGCAAAATGATACAAGGCTTAGAGATGATGAGAACAAAGATGAGGGCTTATACAACGAGCTAAAAGTGTGGAAGCCGACATCAGGCTCAAAAGCGTGAGCAGGATACATGCAATGCAATTACAACTTGAAGCACAAGGTGAGGCCAGTAAACAGATGTGAATCCAACTAAGAATCCTGTCTTCAAGAAACAACAACATCAGAATCGTATTCAGAAGAAACGATCTGATGCGGGTCACTTTGGTAGAAACACTTGTGACTTTTCTATCTTCTGCAAAAGGTAAAGTCAAGGCAGAATCAACCGAGTCTTGGACCACACTCTTCGCACCTCTGTGATAGCAGGGCATAAGTGAGTTAGATGATCTCCCTCACATTGCATACAAGGGAACTTAAGTTTGCTCTTCGAATGACCAGTTTTCTCAATAGTGTCAACATGACTAGCAGAGGGTGACTGTTTTCTCTCAACATGACCTGCAGAGGCTAAGAGTTTGCCCCTAGCATGAACTACAAAGGTTGGGTGACTGGGTCCAACCTCACTAAGAGAGGCTGGTTGTTGAGAGACTTCAGAATGTTCAAAAACGGGGTGACCATGAAACCAGACTCTTCTTACCTCTTCAATAAAAGGGCATTTATAAGTAAGGTGATCTCCCTCACAAAGATTACAAGTAAACTTGGGCTTGTGTTTTGAACGGGTAGTCTTTTCAACAGTGTCAACATGACTCGCAGTGGCTGACAGATTGTCTTCAGCATGACCCATAGAGGCTGAGAGATTGCCCCCAGCATGACTAACAGAGGCTGAAAGACCGGATCCAACATGGCCTGCAGAGGTTGGATGGGCACCACCAACATGAACAACAGAGGTTGAATGGTTAGGATCAACGTGCTTTGTAGCAGTTGAGTGTGTGCCCCTAGCATGAACAATAGAGGATGGGTGGATGGATCCAACATGAACAACAGAGGTTGGATGGGGAGGTTCAACTTGAACAACAGAGGTTGAATGGGTTCCCTCAGCATGCACTGCAGAGGCTGAGTGACTGGATCCGACATGACCTAGAAATGTTGGAAGGATCCCACCAGCATGAACAACAGAGGCTGGATGGATGGATCCAACATGAACAACAGAGGTTGTATGGGGAGGTTCAACTTGAACAACAGAGGTTGAACGGGTGCCCTCAACATGTGCTGCAGAGGCTGAGTGACTGGGTCGGACATGACCTGGAAAGGTTGGAAGGATCCCACCAGTATGAACAACAAAGGCTGGATGGTGAAGATCAACTTGACTTGCAGAGGTTGAGTGCTTAGATCCAACATGGCCTGCAGAGGTTGGATGGGTGCTCCCAGCATGGACAACAGAGGCTGGGTGGTGAGGTTCAACTTGACTTGCAGAGGTTGAACGGGTGCCCCCTTGCTTATGTGCCTTCTTCCTATTCCTCCTTCTTTTACTCCTTTTAGACTGCCAGTTACTAGTATTAGTACTTTCGCCGCATGAGGTATAAGGAGGAGGAGAATCAACTATAGGTGAAGCAGAAGCAGTGTTTTGATGCTCTTGATATAAGGAGCTTACTTGAGAAGCATCAGGAGCATTCAGGACAATTGGAGTGGAAAACAACCACACCGGTAGCCCTAGGGTGAAATCCAGGTAGATTCAAGGTGGCCATCAAGGGAACACCAACATTCCCTGTGAGAGGAATAGTACAAGGAGTTCCCAGCATGGGGATCTCTTGGTTGGGGCTCGAAGGGGTGTTAGCCATAGTTTCAAACTAGGAGACAAAGTCTGAGGTTGAAAGACAACCAAAATTACAAAGCACACACCTAAAGGCACACTAAGTACAGACAAACCACACAGCACTCACTAAAAATTCCTAAAGCCAAACAGACAAACAGGTATAAGATATACTTTCCAGAAGAAAGCTAATAGACAGTTACTTGGCGTCCCTGTAGATGTTCTTAGGCACAAGCGGAGGAATCACCCACCGCCCTCCCACACTTTCTACCGGGGTTACCTTCCAAGTCCGTCCAAGGTCAACCAGAAATAACCTTCCGGTGTACCTGTGTATGAACCCTAGATGTCAAAGAGACTAAAGGCTACCTTAACTATATTGACAGTCTGGGGGGACAGTCGTCAGCCGAATTCGTACGCATGGGCAAGGTAGCTTAGCCCAAAACTCTGTCTAGGACAGAATCCCCAGATGCGTAAAAGTCCTGAGTTACATTTTGACAAGGATTCGGAGGGTTATCTCCTCTGTCTAATCCTCCACGTGGCCTAGTGATTAACTCCCGTTTGAGAGGAGCTTCCTAGATTTAATCAAAGTAGAAAGGGATTTACCTAGTGATAGGCCAACTACGTCTGAAATTTTAACACTTGTGGGGAGTTTAAATTCCCTAACCCACAAGTCTAGCCTAAGCTAGTTGGTGTATGACCCTATAAAATAAAACTTACTAATAATTTTTAAATTATATCATTTATTTTAAGGGTTGTTTTTAGTCAGAGGGTAAATGGCATGAAACTTATGTGGTGTTTTGACTCAAAGTTGAAACAAAATGACTAAGCAAAGAGATATGAAATGCAAAAAGCAAAAACTATTCTCTTTATATTTTCAAATAGAAAACTTGAAAGCCAAAAAAGATCAAATATTTTTATATATTTTTTAATTTTTTCAAAAACAATGATATGCCATTCAATCTAGACCAAAATACCTAATCTACATGCATATAAAGCAAACATGTGTTTTTGTCTTTTTCTTTTATAAATGCAAAAGAAAAATCAGCCTATTAACTAATGCAAGAAAGTACTGTAAGCAAAGAAAATAGACAACTACTCTACACCCCAAAAACAAACCCTAGGTTTCCCTAAAGTTAGGATATAACCTCTCTTGAAAAGAAGGCTTACAAAGGTAAACAAGCCAACAACTTTGGAATGAAGAGACTGAGAAAAAAGACTGACATAAACAAAGGTCAAAAGGTCCCAAGTATCAATCTAATCCTACAAACAAAGGCTGCTCAGTACCTTGTCCAACAAGGTCAAGGCAAATAAGGAGGTAGGGGGGGAAAGCAGCAAAAACAAGTACACGTTCTTTTTAATTTTCTTTTATAAATGAAAAAGAAAAAACTACCTACAAACAAAAGTATGCAGATAAGAAGAACAAAGCAAAAGGAACTTTGCTATACAACCACCAAACAAACTCTAGAATGAACTAAAGTCAGCATAAACCCTACTTGGAAGGAAGGCTTGCATAAAAAACAAGTCAACTACTTTGGCACGGTGAAGTCAACCAACAAAAGAAGAAGGAAAGCAACACCAACAAGCTTCTGAAGTCAAACAAAGATCACTGACAGAGGCTGATCAGAAACATAGGCCAAAAATCAAACCAAGCAAAAGAGGTAGGGGAGAGAGCAAAGAACAAACCCTAATGCAATAAAAGGCTTGCCACATAGATAAAGAACCAGCAAAAAGGATGACACTAACTCCCTAGATTCATGCACCTGCAGAGGACCCTAAAAGGCCTACCCAAAACACCTTCAAACAAAAGAAAAATCATGAAAGAGGAAAAAACACTGTTTAAAGGGGCATTCGTGACTGTCTATAAGTGCAACCCGCGAATGATTCATGACTGTTCAGTACAACAACCCGCGAATGCAAGCAAGTATTCGCGACAGTTCAGAAGAGCAACTCACGAATGGGTGGAAAATTTCCCAAAAAGGTCAAAAACGACCTTAAGAAGGTAGGGGAAGTGTGCTATCATATTTATAAGGTGTTCCTAAGTGGCAAGAAAGACCTGAAACAATGCAAAAGGATGAAAGAAATCAAGAGAAACCCCAAATAGACAAGGCTCTTCCCAGCGGAGTCGCCAGTTCTATTGTAAAGGAAAGTATCCTATGGCTAGGGTTTAAGAGGCCATCAATGTACTGGGGTTGAAAGAGAGATGCACAATGTTCAGTAAGCATATATAAGCAAGTTTCAAAGATAAGAAAGGTCCACACCTGACTAACTGAAGGCTGGTCCAAGCTTTCTCTTCAATCCTCTTCTTGCTCCTCTCGCTCCAAGAGACCTGCAAAACGAATTATACCTTCCTCAAACCATTATGAACACATATAAAATAATGATAATCAAATAAACATGAACTAATGATCTGAATAACATCATCATATGATCAGAAACAGAGAGTCAATCACACATTGAACAATGATTTGGGAAGAAGAAGGACATCACATCTTTATTAATCCTGAAAACAAGTACAAGTATACCTTCTCTTTAGGCTAGGCACCTCACAAAACCTTGATCTGGTTCTACTGCTTCTCTTCTCCAAAGAACTCATCCTCCAAGCTCTGCAACACAAGGGGAAAACCTCCAGGGAAAAGGTGTGGGCAAAGAGAGTCCCGATTCCTCCAGCATAACAATGCAGAAATTCAAGTTCCCCACTCATGGACCTCCCTACCTCTATTTATATGGGTGAAATAAGGTAGTTTTGAAGGTTGGAGAAGTTACAACAGTTAAGGAAATTAAGTTAAATGACTTAACTAATCTCCAATTAACTCGTGTTTTAATGTTTAAATGCTAAGAGGCACATTCGTGGGTTTGCCTTAAGGAAAATAGAGAATGGACAAAAAACGCATTTGTAGGGTATTTCTGCACATTTTCAAACTTTGGTGTCTTTTATAAAGTTTTATCTAACTGAAATACCTTTCCAACGGTGTAGAGATAAGGTCAAATGGAGTTACAAAGCTCAAGATATGGGTCCTCCAAGATAGATGTTTTTTTAGTGACTTCCAATGACTTTCATGAAGTGCCGTCATGCGACGGAAACATGGGAAAGTGGTCACAGGCANACAAAGCTCAAGATATGGGTCCTCCAAGATAGATGTTTTTTTAGTGACTTCCAATGACTTTCATGAAGTGCCGTCATGCGACGGAAACATGGGAAAGTGGTCACAGGAAGATATGTGTCATTTTGAGCTATAACACTTACTCATTCATTACACAAACATTTACATAGATAGCGAATCCATTCATAACTAAAGAATTAGTTCCAAAAAGTTAGAATAATCTCACTGTATATTGTATAGAAGTAAGAAGAAACAATTCCAAAGGATGAATTCCACACATTCCAAGCAAATTTCTATGCAAACCTTTGCTCCAGCTAATTGATCTATCTTATTAGCAAATAACTAGTTCTTTTACACAATAGTTCAGTCTCCCTTATGCCAGCCAAAATTCCTTTTGTCATCTTCTGCACCCCTATTTATTTCAATCCGAACCCATTGCTTTATGACCTTTGGTCTACCCTAACCCTAGAAATTCCCAAACATTGTCCTTTGTGTTTTTCATGGGAAAATACAAACAATTTTATAAGAAATTAAATATATATGGGCCTTACCCTGCTGGAAACACACACATATCGTCTATTCACCTTCCCCGTGATTGTATTGTATTTTATTAGCTTAAGCGTTAATAAGGTTACTGCCTCTCCATGCGTGCCACTTATNCCCTGCTGGAAACACACACATATCGTCTATTCACCTTCCCCGTGATTGTATTGTATTTTATTAGCTTAAGCGTTAATAAGGTTACTGCCTCTCCATGCGTGCCACTTCT
>LPNX010733474.1:260957-271752 GCA_001517045.1 Pseudotsuga menziesii | reverse complement strand
TTGAAACCAGAAAAGGAAGCAGATGGAAGAGGACCACACAAGTCACTATGCACAAGCTCCAAAGGAACCGAGGCGTGCCAAGAGGCACGTTTGTCAAAAATTTTCCGATGATGTTTTTCGAGTACACAACCGAAACAAACACCATCCTTGCAAGATACCATCGGAAGACTAGTCACCATATTGTATTTACATAGTTGTTGCAATGAGCAATAATTTAAGTGACCAAATCGCTCATGCCAAAGTTTGCTCAAGTTATCACTATGAGTAATAAAAACTGAAGGAAAATGTGATGACCCAAAGTTGTTAAATTTGTACAACCTGATAATATCATCAACAGTTTCAGTAGCAAGGACATTTTGAGGATTTTTAAAATCCTTGATTACAACTTGGTGAGGTGTAAACGTCACAGTTTTACCTTCACCTAAATGAGTAATTTGGTAGACTAATAATAGATTGCAGGAAATTTTTGGAACACATAGTACATCACTGAAATGACCATTTTCTACTGGAACTGTTCTAAATCCTACAACACTTAGAGATCTATCATCACCAACAAATATTTGTTTGGTGTTACATTCATACATAGTAGAAAAGATGGCTTGATCTTTATCCATATGATAAGATGCTCCAGAATCAATAAGCCATTCGTTTGAAGTAGAAGAAGGAGATGCCGTATAAGAGTAACCAGAAGCACAAAGTGCATGTCGATGGGAGTTAGATTCTGAAGACGAATCTAGGCTAATGTGGTGCTTCTTCATTGGTCTTTCCAAGGTTGCCATCTTCTTGAAACACTTAGATTCATCATGATTATTTTTCCCACAAAAATTGCAATGACGCTCAGTATTCTTTCCTTTTGGCTTGGATCCTTTGTCATGTTTTAATGAATGAGCTGATTGAGAGGGTTTGGGACCCTTGTTGTTTGGCTTATTATTGCAAGAATTATGTTTCTTGGGAGGCTTGGACTTTTCTTTCTGTTGGGACAATAAAGCTTTCCCAGATGTATCTGCATTGTTAATTATTCCAAGATGAATGAGTTTATCTTGCTCTCTAATTAAGGAATCACAAAAGGATTCAAGACTAGGCTCTTGATAGCTAGTTGTAGTCAATGATTCTTTCACGGAGTAGAATGTAGATACAAAACAGAATATGTAGGTCCAAGTTTGGAAAGAATACGATAAATACATTTTTTGTCTTTTTTCTTAATCTTGCATTCTACACATAAGAGTCTAAGAGTTTTATACTTAGATAAATAGTCTTGAATGCATGAAAAATCATTTGGATTCAAGGAAAGTAACTCATTCTCAAGTTGATGACCCCAAATTTCATTGTGTTTATTAAACACAGATTCCAACTTTTTCCAAGCTTTATCAGGTTCATCAATTTCAGATATGTGGAATCGCAAATCAGTAGAGATTGACATCCCAATCAATCCACGAGCTTCATCACATCTATTTTTCCATTTAATTTTCTTATCATCATCAATGGGTTCTATTTCTTTCCTTGAGGCTATCCTGAAAAGTCCCCTACTTTGTAAAACATTCTCCATACGAGATTTCCATGAGAAATAGTTAGAACTTGTAAGTATAATATCACAAGGGGAGGCCATACTGTAAAATAATAGCTGAAAGAACAGAAACTAACTATCTGGATGCAAATAGCTCAAAGAAATATGCGTTTTTAAAAAAAACGGCACTGAAAACTGATTCTGGATGATAAAGTTATGCTTGATCAAATAAAATGTTGAGGATGTCCCCAATAGTGACGTGCCAGATATTAACTTGACCAACTAAAAAAGAACCCCCCTCTTCCCAAGATCAACCTTTGACAATCACTTTACAATAAAGTTGTTTTGAAATGAATCACTTTTGTAGAATAAGTGAGGTCCACTTTTACAAAAATATTACTTTTAAATAGTGCGACAATAAATTAAAAGACTTCAGTGACTCACTTTTTATTTTATTTTATTTATGTGAGATGCACTTTTACAATAAAATAACTTGAAAATAGAAAGTGCATGTACTAAAAAGTAGGTAATAAATTAAAAGACTTAAGTGACTCACTTTTTATTTTATTTTATTTATGTGAGATGCACTTTTACAATAAAGTAACTTGAAAATAGAAAGTGCATGCACTAAAAAGTAGCTTAATAAAACTTGAACTCAAGACCTATTAAGGAATAAAGTAACTTTGGACCAAGTGAGCTAAGTTTAAAAGGTACGTAAAAGTATGGAAAGAGGAAGGGTTTTTTTTTTTTTTTACTTTTCTCTCTCGTTCTCCGTGCTTGCCTTTTTTTCTGCAAATCACAAAAAAAACAAAAAACAAATTTCCACACAATGGGGTTAGATCTTGGTTAGCTTACCCGGAAAGTCTACGTTTTCAAGTTTTCTCGTTGTTTCTGATTTTCCATGATCATATAAGGTGTATGGCAAAGAGCATACGTAGCCAAGAATGAGAAAAAAAAACTTTTCCTTACTGCTTTTGATTCGCCGCGATCGCTCAAGGTGCACGGCAAAGAGCATACACAGTCAGGGAAGGAAACAATACGAGACTAAAACAAAGATCTAATAATAAAACTGATAAGATATGAGATATTTAAAAAAAAAACAAATTCGTCACTGTAACATTATACCTTCAGATTTGCCGAAATGGGTGTTTTTGGAACAAACGGAAATGGTTTTCGGTGAAACGAAAATTATTTTCCAATGGAAATAATACTCCAAACGCAATGGAACAACTCCCATAGGCCAAAAATGTACACAAAATCCAGAAGCATAAACCCTTTCAAAGTTTCAGCAACACCGGTTCCAGATCTTGATCAAAACCGAAAGCGGCTCTTCATAAAAGCTCTGATACCATGTTCGGGTACACAGGGTACTCCCAAAAGACCAAACACCTTGAGCAACCGCTTCACACAAATAGATCACAGATCAACACACCGATGTTTGTCACATGGTTAAAACCCTCGAGAGGGAAACAGTCCATAGCCCCAGCCAAATAGCTACTTGGAGCAATTTATTATGCAAAAGAAAGAAAGTTACATGAGCTTCTCATAATCGATCAACTAGCCAATGACCCTCTATGCTCTTTAAATAGAGATCATAGACCAATCGGGTGTTAAGCCACAGATCAACGGTAGGTATGATCTAAGATAAGTTGAATCATCGGATCACTCTATGTCTAGAACATATCCTGACTGTTGGATTAGAATATTTACAAATGCATACTAATAGATACTAAAGAAACACACTTTTACCTAGTGGATATATTACACAAGTTGATCTTAACTAACTCCTAAGTGTCTAAATATCCTAACACAAGCGTCAAAAATTAAGTTATCTTATTATAAGAAAATAACAATAAAAAATGAATCAAGGTAAATCAGAAAAAGAAAACAAACTAAATGAAAACAAGAAAATAAAAGGAAGGATTTATTTATGTACAAAAGTGTTGCAAATCTAGGTGAAGTACTATTTGAGAGCACGACCATTTATAGGAAGGTTCTCTTCCTGCCGTTGTAAATATTGCAACTTGTAAGTTGAGGGGCCAAGCTTATCAGAAATTAGATAGGGGCCAACCCATAGATGTTGAAATTTTTTGTGTTTTCCCTTCTCTTCATGCAGGTGAACCCACTTTAATACCAAGTCTCCTATTTCAAATTTCCCCTTCTCGGATTTTCGTTTATCAAACCAACCCTTGGTAATGTCCTGATGTTGGTTAAATCTATATTTGGACTTTTGTCTAGATTCTTCAAGCTTCAATTGAGTATTAATGCATGCTTTTAAGATATCGATACCGGAACCTTGTGAGGCTTGAGCTAATTGTATTGATGAAGAAAGACCCTATCTTCCCATAGTGCATTTGGAAGGGATGTGTGCCAATTTCTTTGATTTTCAATAATGGTTTTCTTCAAAATTTAGATGAGATTCTTGCTTGTTGATTCTGCTAACCCATTCCCCAGAGGATAATAATTTGGTGAATAATGTAATTTAATTATTTTTTTCATAAGAAAACTCAGTTATTTTGACAGATGAGAAATAAGGTGCATTATAAAAAATAAGGGAAAATGAAACCCCAAACCTAGTCATAATGTTTTCTTGCAGAAATTTAATGACTGCATCCTTGTTCACTTTACACAATAGAACTGCTTCAACCCATATGTAGTCGTAAGGATATAGTGATGTTGTAGTGAAGAGTTTGGATTGATTTCCCCAATGATATGTATGCCCCACTGTTCAAATGGTTCTGAAATAATAACAAGATGTAATGTCCTGACTACTTTTGACAATCTGCCACCACTCCTTTGGCACACCTCACACTTTCTTGCATAAGCATAGAATATTTGAATAGAGTGGGGCAATAATAGCCAGCTCTGAGAATATTATGAGTGGTGGTATCTCCAGAGAAATTTCCTCCCACAGTTTCGTCATGCAATTCTTTAACTACTTTGGATGAATCTTCCATTTCGAGACATCTAAGAAAAACTCTATCAAAATTCTTCTTGAAAATCACTCTATTAATTATCTGGTAAGAGGCCGACTTCAACCAAAGTTCCCTTCTTGGTTTGGAATTCCAATGTTTTGGTAGATGACCTTGGTGAAGATAATGCACTAGATCTCTATACCATGATTCAAGAGTAGTGAAAATGGGACATACATCAATGATGTTTGATTCAATTTTATTCTCTGAATCATAATCTTCGTTAGCATGGAATTCCATAGGAAAATTGCATGGACCTTGACCTTTAATTATATTAGGTGGCTTGAATTATAAATCATATTCTTGCAGTGCTGTCACCCATTTTCCTCTTCACTCACCCAATTATTTCTGTACAAAGACGGACCTGGCAGTTAGATGAGGAATAATAACTTTTGTTCTATTTTTCAAAATATAAGGCTTGAATTTCTTTACCGCTTTGAAAACTGCGTATGCATGTTTGTCTACAGCTGGGTAATTCAATTCATCCCATTATAGTCCATTGCTCATAAATGATATTGGGGATTCATCTCCCAATTCTCCTTTCTGAGTGAGCACCATTGTGAGAGAATTGTCTGAAGAAAAGGTATATAGAATGAAATCCTTTTCAAAGTCTGGACTCCTTAAAGAACGTGCATGATCTATTGTTGTTTTGATGTCTTTAAAAGAAACCTTCTCGATATCAGTCCACTTGAGTTGTACGCTTTGCTTCACCATTTGCTGCAAAGGTTTTACAATTTGTGCAAAATCTGGTAGAAACCTTCGAACAAAATTTATCGTGCCCATGAATGACTGCATAGATTTTTATTATGGGGTAAGGGAACATGATATATAACTTCAAATCTCTCTGGGTCAATTGAGATCCCCTTCTTTGAGATGATATGACCCAATAGTTTTCCATCTAGAACTGGAAAAATGCTCTTCTTTGGATTTAAAGATATGTCATATTTTCTACAGAGGCCAAAAATCTGTTTCAAATGAAAAATGTGGTCTTCCCTTTTATTGGAGAAAATTGTCACAAAATCTAAGTATAGCACTACACAGTGATCAACTAATCCCCATAATACAATGTCCATGGCCCTCTGAAATGTAGCTCTGACATTTATGAGTCCAAACGGCATTCATCTATAAGAGAATGTCCCCCACTTAGTGCGAAATGTAGTCTTCAATATATCATGTTCGACCACCAATACTTGGTTCTAACATGAAAACCTATCTAATAAGTGTTGGAGACATTTACCACCATACACACTCATTTTGGTCAATTTGGGCTAGTTAAACCACTATCCTAAGTTTTATTAACTTAATTGACATCAGAGGAGCATTGTATGACATCAGCATGAGCACAACCACACCTACCTTTAGTCAAGGAGGCTAGCTAAGCATTCTCCTTCATTCGGGGAGGCTAACTGGAGCACTCCGGGGGTGATATGAGTGTCATAAATGCCCCATATTCTAACTGATGGTTACAATTAGTTAAAAAGAGTAGTGAAGGTGCTTCCTTTCATTAAATTGATTATTTAATGATTATTTAATGAACTAGAGTCAACAGGGGCACCTCCAACCACTTCTGATGGTCAGTTACACTTTAGTTAACCTCATTGAGGTTCATTGGAGTCATTGATGCACTACCACTTGTTGTTTGGCTTGCAATGACATGTGTTTGATCTACTTTCAATTATACTCAGTTGTTTATTGCACTCCGACTTCAGTTAGGGCTCATTTGAGTCAATTAGAGTTTTGATCAGTGGTTAACTTGAGTGTTCACTGTGGCTTACATTCAGTTAATCTAGACTCACTCATTCAATTTGAATGAACTCCTTAGGAATTCAAATTGTCTTGGAATTCATGCATCTGGCATGATTATTGTATTGTATCATCATTCTTTCATTTGATTATATAGAGCTGCTACTTCCATTGCAGCACCATTTTGCCAATTTTATGCATATTTGTTTATATTCTTTGTGAGACTGTGTTTTTAGTTCCTAGACCACTGTGACAAATTAATATGGTACTAGAGCTCACAGTGGGACGAAGCTCAGATCTCTCAAAAACAAGGTTTTTGACAGATCTTGCATGAAAAATTGAGCAATAGCTCAAAAATCCAGCACTGTACCAGAAGCCAAGGCTTACCACTTAATACCCCAAGTAAGGAAAATGTTGATCAAGCTTGCTTGATCAATTATTCTGGGTGTGATAAAAGCCTAAAATGTGCAGGCTATCCGACCTTACGGTGCCCCTTTTGTTGTGATTTTCAGGTTTTTAACAGGTGAAAGCATTCACTCCAGTGGTTTCAGATGGATTCTTCCATAGAAATATTGACTCCGTTCAATTTCACTCATGAAAAGGAGACATGGAGATCCAGCTACATGCTAGAGGACTTTATAGGGTCACTATGGACACTAAAGAAGGGCCTGCTCATGTGACAGACAAGGCTAGATTCTTGAACAAGAAAGATGAAGCATTCATATTCTTGTGCCTCTCTGTTTCCCGGGATCTTCTTTTCCATCTCTTGGGATTGAAGACTCCAAAGGAAAGCTGGGACAAATTGGAAACCCTATATCGAAAGCAGGATGATTTGAGAGTATACCAGCTTGAGAATGAGTTGATGTCTCTCCATCCTTCTAATTTCGAGACCTTGAATGACTTTTTCACAAAGTTCAAGCACATTGTCTTACTATTGAAGCAATGTAAAGTGGAGAAGGAGGATGATCAGCTCATCCTCACCATACTCTCCAAAATTGGAGCTGATTATTCAGTTTTTGTCTCTACATTCCATGCGGGGAAGCTCATAACCCTTGGATGGAAGGTGCCTTCACTCAATGCCTTCATTAAGTCCTTAACAAGTGAACATGATAAACTTGTCCAAATGGGGATCATCAGATCCTCCCGTGATCAAGCCCTCCATGTTTAGGGGATGAAAGATCTAAAGGGTAAAGGAAAGTAGTAGAAGAATCCAAAAATGAAATTCGAAGCTCCTAAGCTTAAATTTGAAAACCAGTAGCATGAAGAGTCTTTCAGCTCAAAGAAGAACAAAGGAAAAGGGCATCATGGAAAGGAAAAAGTCAAGTGTTGATACTGCAGGAAGGGCTTCCACCATGAACATGCCTGCATGAAGAAGAAACTTGATGAAGCTACTTCTCTCCTTTAGAGAAATCACATCAATCTTTCAGAAATCTTTCGGAGGAGAGATCAGCAAGATCGGGAACCATAGCATGAAAGAGGTCATGCCCTCATGGAAACACTTTAAAGTCCAAAGCACTCTTGATAGATTCTAGAGCTTAGAACCACATGATGTCTAAAAGAGACTCCTTCTCATATTTGGAGACCGAAAAATCCATCCCCATCCACATGGGAGATGATTCCACCATCATTTTAGAAGGACAAGGTACTGTTGATCTTGAGAATGACTATTTTTCAAATGTTTTGTATGTACCATCTCTGGCATCAAACCTCCTTAGCATTTATCAAATGATACATATGGGAGTTCCCAAGAGAGTATCCTTCAGCCTGAATGATGTAGAGATCATGGAACTTGCATCGGGAAACTTGTTGCAAAAGGCCTTGCAAACCATCATGCAAAAGCCTATGAGTTTTCCCATTTTGTGGTGGATGCAAAGCCAACCACACTGCTGACTCATGGAAATGAAGCTATTATACTATGGCATGAGAGGTTAGGCCATCTCAACTTCAAATACTTGTAGCAATTACAGAAAAAATCTATGGTTGAAGGCCTCCCGGTCATCAAGGAAACCACTGGAATTTGCAAGGGCTGTGTTGTTGGAAAGCACCCTGAGCACAAGTTCGATCGAGGGAAGGAAAGCCGAGCATCATGCATATTGGGAATGATACATTCTGATATCAGTGGTCCCATGCCTATCACATCCATGAATGGATCAAGTTATGTTCTAACTTTTATTGATGATTTTTCTAGGTACACATGGGTCTTCTTTATCAAAAAGAAGTCTAAAGTCTGTGAAAAATTCACTGAATTGAAGGCCTTGCTTGAGAATGCATCTGGCTAAAAGATCAAGACCTTGATATCTGATAATGGTGGGGAGTGTGTTAGTAATGATTTTTTACACATACATTTCCAAAGTGGTATTCAGGTCCAGCGTTAAGTTCCCTACACTCCCCAGCAGAACGGTGTAGCAAAGAGGAAGAATCAGTCTCTCAAGGAAATGACCACCTGTATGTTGGAATCAAAGAAGTTGGCTGTAAATTTGTGGGCTGAAGACATGCATACTGGAGCATAAATTCATATCATAGTGCCACACTCATCCATGAAATGGAATACCCCTTTCGAAGCATACTTTGGACATAAGTCGGATGTGTCGAATCTGCGGGTGTTTGGGTCCACTGCATGGGCCCGAATTCCACTTGATAAAAGGAAGGATTTGCAACCACAAAGCATAGAATGTATGTTTATTGGGTATCCTAATGAATAAAAAGGTTTCAAGCTATTGTATATCAAAATAAAATAGATCAGCATCGAAAGGAGTGTCAAGTTCGATGGGCCTCTTCAGGAGGTGGAACTAGTGAAGGAGAAAACTACTGAATTTCCTTCCTATTCTACTGAATATTTAGATGATGAAATTGGGGGTGATGACCCTGATTTGGATCCTCTAATTTCTAATATCAATGTACAGCAAACATCAGATGCTGAATCAGAACCTGAAGTACAAAATCATCTCCCAACATGGTCCCGGCAGACACTCTCCTTCGCAGGAGATAACATTGGAAATCCAGATGATCTAAGGAGAACCCGGTCTGATTTTCAAAGAGAAGGTATTGTGCTCTCTTGTCTTGATTATTTACTATCTGAAACTTGTTATTTGATGATAATTTTAGACCCAAATTCCTACTACCATGATCAGAAGGATCCGAGATGGCAAGTTGCCATGGATGAAGAGATGAATTCTCTTCAGAAAAACACTACTTGGGAGCTAGTTTCTCTTCCTCCGGGAAGGAAATTGGTTCAATGCAAGTGGGTGTTTCAGACTAAGGTTGCTATAGATGGAAGCACCTACAAATATAAGGAAAGTCTGGTGGAAAAAGGTTTCTCCCAGATCCAAGGTGTGGACTACCATGAGACTTTTTCGCCAGTTGCAAAAATGGACTCCATTCGCCTAGTTTTGGCAATTTCAACATCTAAGCGCTGGGAAGTGCATCTTATGGATGTTAAGTCATCCTTTCTGCATGGAGATATTCATGAGGAGATATACATGAAGCATCCTGAGGGCTACATTTCTGATCTATCTTTGGTTTTCAAGCTAAAGAAGTCACTATACAGGTTAAAACATGCCCCAAGAGAGTGGTATTCCAAGATGGATGCCTTCCTTCTCTCGAAAAAATTCCAAAGGTGTAGATCAGATCCAAATGTGTATATACAGTAGTTTTATGGTAATTTGATTATATTGTTTTATATGTTGATGACTTACTGATCACAGGTAGCACAGTTGCTTCTATTTCAATCATCAAAACTGCTCTCCATAATGCATTTGAAATGAGCGATTTGGGACTCTTAAAACAACTTTTGGGGCTCAAAATTAAGAAAAATTCTGATGGGATAATGGTCACTCCATCCAAATACATAAAAGACATGTTATTCAAGTTTAACATGGCTGAATGTAGAGCTGCTCCATTCCCTTTCCTTTCAGGGATCAACCTTGAAGAAGGAAAAAGCACACCTTTCATGGATTGCACTATTTGTCGACAGCTGATTGGTAGCTTGTTGTACTTGACTCATTCTCAGCTTGATATCTGTTATGACATGAATGATGTATCAAGATACATGCAACATCCCCATGATATTCATTGGAAGGTATCCAAGAGGATCCTCCAGTACAGTTAGGGAACCAGGACCTACGACATTCACTATGCTGCAGACTCCGAGCTAGAGCTGGTTGGATACATAGATTCCGATTGAGGAGGTGATTCTATTGATTAAAATTCAACTTTTGAATATGTCTTCATGTTTGGTGGTGGCCCCATTTTCTGGTTTAGCAAAAATCAAGCCGCCATAGTATTGTCTTTAGGAGAGGCCGAGTATCGAGGAGCGTTGAATGCTTGCATCCAAGCTGTTTGGTTGCAATGAATTCTTTCAGAGTTTGATCTTGGTATTACCTTGTACACTGTCCTATTTTGTGAAAATAAAAGTGCTATTAAGATATCCACAAATCTAGTTACCAGGCAGAGGACCAAGCATGTAGAGATACACATGTACTATATTAGGGAGCTAGTGCATGACAAGACCATCATTCTGCAATACTACTCGATTGATGAGTAGATTACAGACATCTTCACCAAGAGATTTTTAGAA
>LPNX010733474.1:229204-260899 GCA_001517045.1 Pseudotsuga menziesii | reverse complement strand
GTTGGAGACATTTACCACCATGCACACTCATTTTGGTCAATTTGGCCTAGTTAAACCACTATCCTAAGTTTTATTGACTTAATTGACATCAAAGGAGCACTATATGATATCAACATGAGCACATCCACGCCTACCTTCAGTTAAGGAGGATAACTAAGCCTTCTCCTTCATTCAGGGAGGCTAACTGGAGCACTATGGGGGTGATTTGAGTGTCATAAATGCCCCATATTGCTAAATTATGGTTACAATCAGTTAAACAGAGAAGTGAAGGCACATCCTTTCATTAAATTGATTATTTAATGATTATTTAATTAATTGGAGTCAACAAGGGTGCCTCGAACCACTTATGATGGTCAGTTACACTTTAATTAACTTCATTGGGGTTCATTGGAGTCATTGATGTGCTACCACTTGTTGGTTGACTTGCAGTGACATGTGTCTGAACTGATTTCAGTTAGACTTAGTCATTTATTGCGCTCCGACTTTAGTTAGGGCTCAGTTGAGTCAATTAGGGTTTTGATCAGTGGTTAACTTGAGTGTTCACTATGGCTTAAATTCAGTTAAGCTAGACTCACTCATTCAATTCGAATGACCTCCTTGGGAATTCGAATTGTCTTGGAATTCATGCATCTGACATGATTATTGTATTGTATCATCATTCCTTCATTTGATTATATAAAGCTGCTACTTCCATTGCAACACCATTTTGCCAATTTTATGCATATTTGTCTATATTCTTTGTGAGACTATGTTTTTAGTTCCTAGACCATTGTGACAAATTAATAATAAGGATAAAAATTCTAAATCTGATACCATTTAAATAATTTCCTCCATCGGTGGAACTGAATAATTGTCTTTATCTAACGCTCTATTCAGATTCCGGAAGTCAACACATAACCTCACCTCTCCTGACTTCTTCCTTACTAGAACTAAATTAACCACCAATTCAGAATGTCAAACTCTAAAGATAATCTTTGCATCTAATAACTTCTTCACTTCGCTTTGTATGAAAGGATCTAACTTAGGATACATTTTCCAGAGTTGTTGCTGAAATGGTTTTACACCTGTCTTAATAGGAATTATATGTTGAATGATGTGTGTGTCATATGTCTTTAGGTATTCGTACATCCAGGAGAATATATATTTATATTGCTAAAACAATTTAATAAACTGGCTCCTTTCTCCAGGAAAGCAACAAGTTCCCAAATTTACATACTTGGGCTCAGCTTCCGTACCTAAATTTATTAGCTCATATTGCATAAATGAACTATTGGTTTTAACGTTGGCTGGTTTTTTGAATTTGCTATACAGATCAAACATTTCTCAAGCGTCCTTACTCTGGGCATGAAATTTCCTTTGGTCACCTCACCATTTTGCAAATTTGCTTGATGTTCTTCATCATCAATTACAGATTTTTTGAAAACTTCATCATTGGTTAGAAAATTTTAAATTTGTTCATCATCATCAAACAATCTCAGATCTGTGATGTTATAAGTTACTGATGGCATCAAAACAAGTTCAATGGAACACTTATGATTAGTTGGCACTAACCTGGAAGCAGAAGTAGCTAGTAAATCAGCTACAACATTTTGTAATCTAGGAGTTGAGTTTATATTAAAAGAATTAAAATGTGCTATCAAATTCCATACTTCAGCTTGATATCCTTTTAGGTGTGGAGATAAATAATGAATTGTGTCTCTAACTTTCCTAACCACTATCTCATAATCACCAAAGACTTTTACATTTTTACATTTAGTTCAATGGATTTATTCAAGCCTTGAACTAGAGCTTCATATTCAGTGGTATTGTTTGTGCATTCAAACTCTATCCTACAGGAGAGAAAATATTTATTATGTTAAGGATCAATCAAGACACAACCTGATCCTGATCCCTCTTGTGTTTTAGAACCATCAAAATATATAAAATAAATATATCTTCTAAAACTACTTGGTTAGTATAATTTCCTATGTTATTGACTAAATTTACTATATTACAGTCAATATCATTAGTTTGTGAAAATCGAAGGAGATCGAACTGCGTATCTGATTCACAAATGACTTCCTCAACTTGGTAATTCCCTGGTTCAAGCTCTAAAAGGTAATTTCTCAAAACTAAAGACAAGAAATTTACAGGCTCGTTCTTTTCTTCCAATTGAGTTACGTTCTGTTTCATATGTGGTTCCCTTAGTATCTTAATTTGATTTTGACTATTTTGGTACGACATCGACATGTGAGACCATTCGGTTGCAAAATAACCATTAAGTTGCGTTAACCATTCCCTGCTCAATATTAATCCATAAGCCTCTAGTATATATACCACCATAATATCTATGAACTAACATACTCTAGGATCTGCAGACAATTGAATTAAACATATTTCATCTCCCCTATAACCTTAACAACAGACCTATCCAATTGAATGATCCGAGAGGGGGATGGTTTTGGTTGGCCATTAATCTTCTTACAAATTGAAAGTGGCATAACATTGGAGGAAGCTCCAGAATCCACCAAACAGTTATGTAAATTGTGATTAAAAATCTCAAATGATAACAAAAAAGGCCAAGTTTGAGATTTAGATATGCCACCAATGCTTGATTCGTTAATCTCAGTATCAGATTCAATGGCTTATGAAGTAATTTTGGGTTGCAAATCAAAGGATTCCAATATTTTATTTCTTTGCTAAGAATATTACATAATTCAAATAAAGAGATATTTTCTTTAATTTTCTTAATGTCTTCCACAATATCATACTTCAAGTCATTTTCTACCAAACCTTTCTTAGTGCCTTCTATTTTATTTTCCAATCTCTTAATAGGTTTGTTAACTACTGTATTTGTCTCTTTTATGTTTTCTAGATTAGAGTTTAGCGACATTTGATTAGTGCTAATAATTTTATTCATGGTTTCTTTTATCTTCTTTGTTTTAGGTAATACTAAACTTTGATCCATACCCGGTCCTTTACTTCTTGTTGTAATATTTACCACTGATACTTGTATTTCTTCGGTCTACTCTTCCTCACTCAACCCCAATCTATGTGCCCAATCCCATCATACCATCGTGGTTTCTTCATTTGTTTATTCTAGGTCATTTGTTTGGCCTTCTTCTATCTCTCGCTCTATCAATTGAGCATCTAATAATTGTTTCATAACTAGAGTCATCGAATTTATCCACTGCAATCAAATTTTTTCAGAATGATGCTCCTGATGAAAAGTATAGAAATGGTCCATGCATACTTCATTAAATTTTAAAATAGAATAATTAACTAAAGGTGGTTTAGACTGTCCACTTTCTTCCCTTTTCTTGTACTAAGGCTTGATGGCTCTCTAGATGAACTAGCTCCCTTGTCCTTTTTTAATTATACTATCTTATTTAATAACCTATGTACCATATTGACCACATTTTCTAATTCATTCGAGTGTTCTTATTTAGTCCATGTTAACAACAAAGGTTTTTTAGTGGATGTGGTTTTCAGTTATGGTTCTGAAGTGTGCTTTGCTATACTATCAAGACCATCTTTCACCCTGCTAGATTCCTCATAATTTTCTACCAGTGTAGGCTTGACTTCCCTTTTCACAAACATTGTTATAGGTGGGTATAGTTTTGTAATATAATATTCTACCAAATATTCTTCAACTAGTTTTGTTGCAGCACTAAAACTGCTTAAAAGAGTAGTAAACCTTAGATTGAAATCTTCAACTTTTTCTTTCTTTTCCATCCTCATAGATAACAACTCTTTCATAAGGGTAGCTACAATTTTTTTATTACCAAATTTGCTTTTAAATAACCTTTCAAAAGTATCCCAATTTGCTATTGAATTGGATTGTAGACTAAATAACCAAGAAGATGCCTAAGTCTTCATGTTCAACATTTAAAAGATCCAGAGAGAGATAAAACTCTTCAATGGTATTCTATAGAAATTCCTTTTCCGTGGTCAAACTTTGGTAACACTCATTCTAGGTGCTTAGGTAAATCATGCAAATGTGTATCCAGATGAAGTGGTGTCCTGACCCTCCATACCGGTTGATTAACAGCTACAGCCATAACTCGAGGTGGAGATTTTGGTCGAAAATGTGGGAAAAATTGAGTTGTACGAGACTCTAGTCCCAACTGATCAAGAGGTTGAACAATTTCTTGGATAGATATATTTACCAATTCCGCCAAATTTTCCACAAGTATTGAATCTTTAGTATAAGGGATTACTTTCTTGGGAGCCTGCCATCTTGGTAGTGTAGGGATTACTTTCAATCCTCTAAGTTTCTTAACGTAAGATCATGTATGCCTCCGAAAGTGATCAACTTCATTGAATGGGAGAACGTACAAACATTCTGAACTTTCTTCTTAAGAACTTACCCTTTCTTGTTCTTCAGATTCAAGAATGACTATTCCGAAAAAGGCGTTTCAGATGCTGTTCCAATGGAGTCTTTTCTTATAAATGATTTCCTCTGCTAGCCATGCACTGGAGGCCCTCCTTCTATCACCAAATCTGTTGATTCCTGGAAAATTTCCTAGGTACCAATAATAAGGATTATCCCCGATGATCAATCCCAATTAGATCATCCACCATTTGGTATGTGGAATCCATCTGGTTAATGGTCTAGATACCATAGATTAAGTTGTTTTAAATCTCTACCAGTTATGGCCCAATCCACCATTTATGTAATTTTCTTTTTAAAGATGAGATGCAAGTGCCTAAATGCATATAATTGATGAGTAGAAACCTCACAGGTGATGTGCAAGTTCTTACCGCTTGTATTACCATTCCTTTCTTCTCAATTATTCTTCTAAATATAAAACTAAGCTAATATCTCCTATCCCTGTAGGGATCAAATTTAGGGTTCAGAGTAATATACTGGAAAATGTTCATATAAGTCTAACAGATATTTCTTCCAACACATTATTCACATTTACAGTAGAAAAGATACCATAAATAGCTCTGATATAATGAAATAATTTATTACTCATTCATTATATAGACATTTACAGAGACAACGAATCCATTCATAACCAAATAAATAGTTCCAAGAAGTTAGAAAAATCTCATTGTATAATCTATAGAAGCAAGAAGAAACAATTCCTCAGGATGCATTCCATACATTCCAAGCAAATTTATGTGCACGTCTTTGTTCCAGCAAATTGATCTGTCTTATTAGCAAAGAATTAATGCTTTTACACAATAGTCCATTCTCCCTTATGCCAGCAACAAGTCCTTCTATCATCCTCGGCACCCCTTTTTATACCCTAACCCTAGAAATTCCCAAACTTTTTCCTTCATGTTTTTCATGGGAGAATACAAACACTTTAATAATAAATGAAATCTATATGGGCCGTACCCTGCTAGAAACACACACATACCGTTTGTTCGCCTTCCCTATGATTTTATTGTATTTTACAAGCTTAAGCGCCAGTATGGTTACTGTGTCTCCATGTGTGCCACTTCTTAGTCATGAATCTCTTACCTTTGCGTAAGCTTCACACTCTCCTTAATGAGCCAATCTAATTTGGTGAAAAATAATACCTTTGATACATGAATGAAACATAATGAGATATAAATATGATCTGAAATAACATTTAAACAAGATTCTATAAAACTTCTCCTTCTTTACATTAAAACCCAGCAAAACTAGAACACATTTAGAAGACCGATCATTTGTAAGAAATATTAGTTTTAAAATATGTATGTTATATTATTTTTCTTTATCTTAATTAAGTATATGGTGTTTTTAATAAATATTTTTATTAATTTAATATAAAAAATTATTTTAATGATAGGTATAAGTGAGTAATATATAATTTTGGGGGGTGGTAGGTGGGGATGCTTTATGACCCCAAATTAAATGAAGAATACAACTTTGGTTGGGGATTAGGAACGATGACAAATAACCAAACATAAATTCTCACATTATGGAAAGCCCTCTTGGTTGTTCAACCTAAAAAATTATAATATTATAAGAAATATTTAGAAGACTGATCATTTGTAAGAAATATTAGTTTTAAAATATGTATGTTATTTTATTTTTCTTTATCTTAATTAAGTATATGGTTTTTTTAATAAATATTTTTATTAATTTAATATAATAATTTATTTTAATGATAGGTATAAGTGAGTAATATATAATTTTGGGGGGTGCTAGGTGGGGGATGCTTTATGACCCCAAATTAAATGAAGAATAGAACTTTGGTTGGGGATTTGGAATGATGACAAATAACCAAACATAAATGCTCACATTATGGAAAGCCCTCTTGGTAGTTCAGCCTAAAAGAATTGGAAGCTTGGCAATAGTTAAAGGTTCTATGATCACCATTTGTAATATGCATGACAAAAGCCTCCAAAAGGAAACCCACTAATGGAGAATAATGCTACAGATCAAAGTTATGTTGGAATATATAAGAGAGGTCAATTTTTTCATGTTTTGCATGAAATCAATAGTGCAATAGATGCTCAAACAAACCTAGGTTGTCATTTACAAAGAGGTGTCATTAAGGGAAAATAGTGGAGGGAGATATTTTCACCCCTTCCCTAATTTAATGATCCACTTTCAAGAACCCATGAAAATTAACAACACTATCCTTCATGAATCATTGAAACTTAATATCATTAATCCTCTATGTGATCCCATGCCAATCTCTTGCAACAAGGAAATATTAATGGATGCAATATTAGTATTTTCCCATGCATGTGGGAATTTTGTAGAATTCAGTAATTCTATAGCTCATTCTTTTGTGTGTTAATTTCATCTTTCTTCCTCTAAATTATACTTTCATATAGATTTGTTGTGTGGCTATACTAGTTCACGAGCTTTGCTTTGGACCACAACCTTTTGGTTCATGGATCATTCTAATGGTTTTAGTAGTGATATATTTTTTTTGTCAGGTTATTTCAATGCTATATCACTTTCATATAGCCACACTATATTCCATACCCTCACTTATACTATTCTAGAGGTTTTACGTTTTCTCTCATCTCGTTGTTGGCTTCCATTCTCATCCTCATAATTGAGTTTTATGTTGGGTCCCCTTTCATGGTTTTTTGTTGGGTCTCGTCTATCCTTTTTGACATTGGAATTCTCATACCTATACAACATAATTCCCATCTCAATTTAGTATTTTTCCTTTAGGTTACAACCTATTGGTTCCTTTTAAAGATCTGTGTTTTCATTTACAATCCCTTGGATAGTATGGAAGAGATTTTTTGTAACTCTCTAAGTAGGTTTGAATGACTCTTTAAGGAAGGGAAATAGATGATGATGGCTTAGGAAATGAAGAAAATGATAAAATAGTGAAAAAGGGATGGATTTAAATTAAAATAGGGATATGAATAATGTTGGAAGGCAATCAGACACATGCAAACGTTAATTGAGTAAATAAAAGAAAAAAATTATTTTGTTAAAAGTGCCTATGGAAGATACCAATGAAAAGATAATTGAATGAGAATAAGTAAAAAAGGATCTTCAGGAAAAGGTGAAATTTTTGCAGTTCGAGCTATTCCTAGGCTTTCTAGCAATGAAATATACCCCTTCCCTACAACATCAACTTAATCATTTGAAAATTGTCAACGAGCTACTAAAGAGGAAGACACAATGGAACAAAATTTGTTAGGATGGCCACTGTTGGACCTTATTACACATCCTCAACTATTATCCAATAGAAGAATTCCCATCAAGAGCATGGTACCTATAATTCTTAGTCATTCTTATAAATGTTTTATAAGACTCTTAATTTTAGGTTAGTTTTTGAGACTTTTTACAAGCCAAGTAATGAATAGTAGTAACAAAATATTGAAGTGAAAAATTTAGATAGTAATGTAAACTCTATGATGAAGCTGGTGGAGAAATATAGACAATCTCTCATTTTCTTGCATTAAGCAGTTAGATGATTTGGTTACAACTATCCCTTTTACATATTAATACAAATAGTGTTCATTCATGTTAAATGAAATGATTTTTCTAGAGATTAAGAACTTATAATTTATTGAGAATTGTAAAAGTTATGAACAGTGAAGTAGAAGCATTTACAGGAGAGAGAAAAAATCCTTCTCTAATCTCATAAGGGAATAAAAGTGAACATTTCATCCACACATTAAGAATAAAAGTGAATACTTCATCTCCAATTTTAATCAAACTCCATTTCAACTTCATAAGGCCTTGTGAATAAATTTTGATAGGTTCACTTTTATGGTGTGTTAAGGGAAATCAACTTAGTCATTAATGGGATAGAATACAAAGGTTCTGCACTTAGTGAAGATCGCATGAAAATATAAATTTTAGAGGGGGTTCCAAATACCTTGACTCATTTCACCATCCAAAAATTGAGAAATCATGCCCATCCATAAATGTCTTATCAAATAATGACTTTAGAAGACATTTGAAGTTACTACATCTTCTACAACTCTATTTAATTGATAAAATCAAATGTTTTTATTAGAGTGATACCTCATGTTTGTCACTAGTAAAATATTTCTCTAGTGTTTTGTCCTTTGATATTTTATAGGGAAATAAGAATGGGATCAAAGTACAAAAAGCCTCTAAACCAAACCCCTAAAATAAAGGTGTTGATGCCTATAAGGGAAGTTCGAGGGTACCGATACTCCATAAATAGTGGAAAAGGAAATAAGTAGTGTACCAATAAGATGTCATCATACAATGTGACATTACAAATAAATTTTCAAACCTCCACATTAATCTCTCATGCACATAACTCTCTGCCTTCCACATTCAACACATAGTTTTAATCTTCTAGATCATCAATGTAGCCTTGAAATGTTGAAACGTGTTCTTTTGGTGTGATTTCATCCATTACTTTGGAAGATGGGGGGATTGTAGTTATACAAATTAATTGGGATTAACAATTAATAACATTTCTTTCCTCCCATGAGGTCTCAGGTTCAAATATGGATGTGGGTAGGGTATGTACATTTTACACCTTCATAGAATCTAACAACATTTCCATTTCTACATGGAGGGGGTCCCTTGTCTCACAAACAAAGGGGTCTCATACACCAATTTGGTTTATGTCTTACTAGTGACCTTAAAATTAGATTATCAATAGAACTTAAGTGGGCCTAATGGTTAAGAACATGTGTTTCCTCCTAGGAGTTCACATGCATTACAATCATAGGAGGGTGGGGTATGTACACCTCTGTTAGACTTTGGCAGTCAAATAATTGTGTATAAATGTCCCTTGTCCCATAAACAATGGGGTATCATACACCAATTCAGTGTTTGACTTGGCCATGACCTTATAATTTGATTATTATTATTATTAAAAAATTTAATGTTGACCTTAGTAGTCAAATTCCCTGAACTATTCTTCAAGGTTGGTGGTGTAAACTCCATCCAAGATCAACTATGACTCAAAAGAGGATGGAATAAATATTCTAGGGCTTGGTTAAACAATTGGGGAAATGGTGAAAATGTAACTTTACAAAATATCAATAAAATTAAAGATATTATCTTAAAGAGAAAATGTGGGATGAGAAAGATCTAGAGGATAAAAGAAAATTAAGTTACTATAAGGAGGTCGTTAACCCTACTATAGAAGATCAAAATAATCTCTCTTCTTTAACTAGTTATATGAAGAAAATCAATATAGCAAAGATAAGAACGAACTCTCATGATATTCATAGTGAAGCATGATGCTAGGAAACTCCTAAAACACCATGGATGGAAAGGATTTTCCAACTTTGTGAGACTAGGAATGTTGAGGATAAAGGACACTTTCTATTAGAGTTCCCTGCATACACCCACATTAGGTCACAGTTTCATATTATATGCTACAATAAAAACCTCCCTAACCTTCTAACTTGTAAAAACTATGGTGACCTGGGGACACTTCTTTCTAATCTCTTTGAGCATAGGAATAGAATTCTATAGGAATCCAAATAATTCCTTTCTTTTCTCTTTGGGTATGATAAATAAAATTGGTCTCAGTGTACGTTACTCATCATCGTCATCATCATCATCAAATGATATATAAATTTAAAAATAATTAATTAATTAACACTTAAAAATGATGTTTTAAATATAAATACTTTTTTGATTGATACTTACTAGTTTTAAGGATATTAAATTTATTGTGTCGTATTTTACTTATAATATATGAGATGGAATTTTAAGAACACTATATTTAAAATTATATTTTATTTATATATATAATTAAAAATAATTTATGATGTCTATTACCCTTTTAACAAATATAACTCAATGTAAATGAAACCATCTGCAAGGTATTAAAAATATACTAGCATACCCCCTAAGTAGAGGAAATGAAATGCCAAAGAGATCTTTGATATATTTCAAAATGAGAGAAAGTTGTATGTATGTAGATAATGTAATTTTATGTGTTGAAATCAAGTCTAGAAAATATATGGTAGTCATAATAGTCAATGAAATTGAAAGGAAAACTCTGCGAATAAATAAATATAAACCCATGTAATCAATGGCAATCAAAATGAAATGTACATTAATTTGTCATACTAGAAAGTATACATATGTGAGTAAAACAATAAAGGGTCAGGTCGATCCTTCACATTCATTGTTACCAATGTCAATGGTTAACCTTGTTAATGTCAATCCTTGGAATTTATGGATAGTCAATGTCGAATCCATCTCGAGGGGAATTTATCTCTTGTTTATTCAAGTTTTGGGTCAAACTAGTATGATCTTTGGTTGAGATTAGCCCCATGGAGGACCAATGTAATTATCAAGTGTCACGAAAACATTGGATGGTAACTTCAGAGGGATAGATTTAGGCGTGTATACAATTTAAATCACCACTATGAGTGCACCATTTACTAATCCTAATTAGACCCATAAATTGTAGGATAACATTACTCATTTCCCTACACATAGATATTTATTTTTCTAGTCATCATTTTGTTGTGCATCTAAAACGTTTGTGAAATCTGTGATAGATCATGCAATAGGAATACCCAATGCTTGAAGCATGTATTTGTTACGATTATTTGCAATATCATTCATTGCAAATAGATGGATTGTTGTGTCAAATATTAAACACTCCTTTTTTGACAAGAATCTATTAGTCATAGACTAGTGGAAGATCCAATCTTCCACGGTTGGTGTAGCATTGTGGATGTTTTTCAATAGTTGTCGAAAACAAAGTTGGGAAACATCAATACCCCTTCAATGGAAGATTGTTTCCAAACTGATTAGAGTGGTAAAATCTATCCATAATCACTTTTCCAAAGGAGCTCCTACATATATAGGTTTGTCCATCATAGGTAGGAGGTTTCCCAAATCACTGACAAGAATTATTGATTGGTTATCAAATGAGTAATTTTTTTTCTAGAAAACACTCACACAAGAGACTCTCAATTTGCGCAAATAATTTAGGCCCTATGAATCTCATCTCATCAATGAGAATGTATTGAATATGTTTCAACTATTCTTGGAACACTGGTAGGGTCTACCCATGTAAAGGATTCATGTATTATAGGAATTTGAATCCATATATGTATAGTGGTTGCATGTATGTTAAATGATGAGTATCTAGTAGGGGTGACGAGTGGTGTTGGGCTATGTCCTGAGGTTTCTTGAAAAGATAGTGCTTTTTTATGGTTCTTATAAGGCAGTATTTACCTATGGCTATCATTCCTTGGATGATCATCTTCAATGGCTCTTTAGTTCTGTGTACTTGTGAATTTTTTAGGAATGTGTCAAACTCAAGTTGTTGATTGAAAGATAATGTATTTGTGGAAGTAGGGAAGGGAGTTTTGTCTTGTATTACTTCCCCACTCCGTCAATTGTAGTTGATGTAGTTTGGTGCAGTCTCCAATGTATATGTTGATACTTTTGGACATTAATTCCATGTATGGTTGGTGTCAAAATATTGGAGGCCAAGCATGTCAAGTTCATTAATATGGAAATTTCCTATAGGGACTAATATTGACAAAACTTGCCATTGATTCATCTCCATGTTGGGATGTATGTTATGACTAGTATCCTCATCTCTAGATTTTTTTATCAAGAGTGGGTGCAAGGATGTGATCAACATTCCATGCATGGTAGATTTTCCGTATGCTCTCCTAGTTTGAAAAAATGCCATGGTTTCTAAGGTCTATGTTCTTAGAGAAGGGATGGAAGGGCTTATATATTAGCAGTTCACTCTAGAAGAATTCAAGAAAGCATTGTAATCTTTGGCTAGAATTGAAGTAAATTATGGCTAGACATGGACTATTGTAGGGACAATTATCTTCTTTCCCTTTTTAGTTTTGTGTTCTTGGTTATATGACCATTGTTGTGCAAGGTCACTAAGACAAAAAGGGTATAAAGTTATAGGTCGTTGCAAGTAGGAATAAATGAATCCAGATAAGAAATTGACCAAGTTGGTAGATACCCAAAGTAATATTTGGTGACCAGCAGTTAGATTTACAAAGCACCGATTGCATGTGGCAAAGGGTAACTTTTGAAACATGTGGCAAGTTTCTTGAACACTAATGTCTCAATAAAAAATTTCTTATGTGCAAATGACAATAGGAATATGAGACCAATCCTATGGCAATGATGTAGATATGATTATAGTCAACATATGATGGTAGGTATATGATTTTCCCTCTACTTTAGAAGCATATTTGTTTATGTATTTCAAGGAAACATAATATGAGAGCACTGGTTGACAACTCACATTTGATCACCATGTTTGAAGTATGCTTGGATTATGGATTCCCAAGCAAGCATCATTGTGTGTTGAGTGATATGTTTTTTGTCCCTTTTCATAAATGTAGAGTGATGATTCATGGTGTATACCTTCCCAGTTAATTTATATATGCATTCAAGTGTATTCCGTTTTTTGGATAGACATGCATTTTCATTACACTATGTATGTTTTTGTACTGTATTTAAGAGTTTCTCATAGTCTTGAAGTCGGTTTGATGAAACTATATATTTTGTATCTAGAAAGAAAGGGTCGTCCTTAATGGACTGATACATATGAATCTCCCTATCATGATTTTCTCTTGGATTCCATGGCATAATATATATACATATATATATTGAAGAAACTCTTTACAACATTGATTCGATCTGGGTCTTGCGAATTTAATTTTTCCATGTTAGGAGCTCCATCAAGCCACAATAAACCATGTATATGTGCAGAGCCACAATGTTTCCATTCATATCTACAAAAGGAATGTTAGAGGATTAGAACAAATAAAAAATATGTAAAGGTTTTGTAGAGACACGTGCAAATAGTATATAATGTGTACTTGTACCAATAATATATTGTGTCCATGTTTTTTAAGCATATCCTCATGGAAAAGTGATATTATTTTATGCATCTATGCAACCACTATGTTGGGCATATCACGGATGTTATGATTACCGCATTGGTGGCAGTCTGTTGGATCAAAAGGGATATCCTCTTACATAACTGCATGCAATTCTATCCCATTTTTTGTCTATTGCACAGAGAGTGAAGAAGATTCTAGGGCATTGTAATTGTGTGACTATATTTTTTAGGTCACTCATGTGTAGTGTGGAAAATTATTTGGTGGTGTGTAGGTGTGCTACAAAGTGCATGACATGTTCTAGGAGGTTATCCATGAATATGGGTGTCTATTTTGGGGGGTCGTATGAGAAAATAAATCTGATTTTTTTATGTTTTTCAACTTTGGGCAAACAAAAGTGATATTTTTGTTTAGAATTTAATTTTTAAGTAAAAACAAAACTTTTAGAGAATTATGTTAGCTTTCTATTCATAATTTTTTCAATTTTTTTTTATTGATATTTGATATGTCATTTTGGAAAATGTTTGACAATGTGTCCTTATGAAATGAAAGGACTAAAAAATAGTCATGTTTGGTTGCACCCCTAAAATCATTGTTAAACTTGTGTTTTTCAAAAAAAAAATATTCTACGACAATCTACACACAATATAATAGAGGATGACTATAAGTTTGTAACCAACGAATCTATATTCTAATTATAATATTTTTTTGAATTCGATCAATGGGGAAACCTTGTCAATTTTCAACATGTTTTTGGTTGTGACACTTTTCTCTCAATTGACTATAAAACTTAAAAATATACGAATACCCTTTTGAAGTAGACACTCCAATTAACGACACCATATTTGTTTCAATTTTTTTGGTGATGTATTTTTAAAGTTATATATTTTTCATTTCAACGCATTCTGAAAGAGGTGAAACGAAACTCGACACATGTTAAGAAACAAAAAAATTAAAAATATCGGATCTCATGTATACACAACAAAATCGATACCTACAGAAAGTAGATTCAATGATGAAACTAATGGTATCAATTCCAACAGTCTGCATGTAGTGTAAGACATCCATTTTACCTTCCGAAAATGGAGAAACCTGAAAATTGTGTAGGTTTCAGGTCTTAGAGGTTATTCGGCCAAATAATTATTCGGTCGAACAATTATTTGGACGAATACTTATTCGACCAAATAATAATTTTCCGTTATGGAACCATTATTTACAACAAAGGTTGTTTGGACAAAATACTAAACGCAAAAAAAAAAATTGTCGGCTGGAAATTTTTTTTTACGTTATTTATATTCATATAAGTAAAATGAAATAGACTCATTATTTTTGCATATTTCTGATCAAAATATATTTGAAGGGGTTTTCAAAGGATATTTCTTTTGCCAAAGGTGTTTTTTTAAAGGTATTTTTCTTCTTATTTATTTCCAAGGGGTACATTCAAATATTTTTTTTCTTAAGGCACTCTTGCCAAAGATTTTGTGCTCTCAGGTATTTTTGCAAAGGAGTTATTTCTTTGCAAGGGATTTTTTTATAGTTTTTTTTCCAAGGTATTTTTGCAAAGTAAGCTATTTCTTTGCAATGGATTTTTTCCAAAGAGTTTTTTTTGCAAAAATGTATTTTTCTTCTTATTTCTTTCCACAAGGTACATTCATAGAGTTTTTTTCCAAGGCACTTTTGCAAAATATTTTGTATTATAAGGTATTTTTGCAAAGGAGTTATTTCTTTGGAAGGGGTTTTTTCAAAGAGTTTTTTTTTCCAAGGTATATTTTCGAAGTAGGTTATTTCTTTGCAATGGGATTTTCCAAAGAGTTTTTTTGCAAGGTATTTTTGCAAAGGAGTTTTTTTTCCAAAAATATTTTTATAAGTTGTTTTTTCAAAGAAGGTTTTTTTTCAAAGTATTTTTTCAAAGAGGTTTTTTTTTCCAATGGGTTTACAAAGAATATTTCTTTACAAGGTGTTCTTATTTTTTTCCAAGGGATTTTTCCAAAGGATATTAAACAATCATGGGCAATAAGAAAAACCATAAAAAAAAAATGATCGTAAACGTGATGACAATGCTTATAGGGAAAAACAAAAACTCAGAAATAGAGCCAAAAGAGAAAGGGTTGCAAAAACGGAAGAGAGAATTATTGAAGATATAAGAACAAATTTACATGATACTATTGATGAAATGGAAATTGAAAATATGGTACAAGAAAAACAAATTGAAGTTGAAGAGACCATTGTTGAAGATGTAAATATTGATTTACATGCTAATGTTGATGAAGTCAATATCGAAGATCAAAATCAAGATCTAGAAATTGGACCTGGTATGTATATATCATGTATTTTCTAAATTCATTTTTTATAATGAATCGTATTTTTGGACATATGTTAAATTAAATTTAACTTGATGTATAGGTGCTTTCACCATTGATGATGAAATGTTAGAAGACATTGATTGCGACAAATATGGAGAGAAAATACCCATACATGTTGCACAATATCATGCTACAAAAATTTATGATGATATTCTCAAGGATTGTTCAATAGCATGACAACCACAAATTTTGTGATGTTTATTGGTGTCCAAGAAGTTAGAAGGTTCTACATCATTATTGGGTACTCACAAGGCGACAAAAGAGTCGAAACTGAAACATAATGCGATAGAAAATATAGGTGATGAAATAAAAAAATTTGAAACATCCAAAAAGAAAGATATCAATGTTGCACGTAGAGCAATTCAGATAGCAATTGTTTAAACTAGTACTAGAAAAAAATGTTTCACAACACAACTAGCACAAGCAGTTGGAACCTCAAGAAATAAATTATACAAACATAGAAAATTCAGAATGCACATAGATGAAAATGATGAACTTGCTTGCTAGGCAATTATTTGTAAACAACCTTACAAAGATAGTATGGGATAAGGTTTTAAATATATTGTATAGAAATATTGGTTGGCACATGCTCGAGTTGCACAAAATTCAGGGGATGTGATACAACAAAGAGTATCACGAAATGTATATGAAATCCATCCAAAACATATAATGGAAATGACACAAGTACATTTGTTCAATAAATTCAAGGAGGATCATCATGGAATTAATATTTCAATCACTACAATTGTGCAACAAAAACCATGGTATGTTAGACCTATTACTATACGTGACACATGTTGTTGTCATTATCATGTGCAATTTCAATTACATTACAACACGTTTATTGAATTTGGCAAAAAAATTTGGACAAATTCACCACCTCTACCCAGAATACGTGAATTCATATCTCAAACTCCATGTGAGAGAAATCACAATGAAGTATTTTATAATAAGAAATGTGTCAATGGAAAACATTGTCGTCATTGTGGAAATATGATTTTATTCCACAATAAACACCCTATCGATAATGATCAGTCGCTTTCAAATGTAACCGTTGATTGGAGAATATATGAATACAACAATTATTCTACAAGTTCTAGTGATGCACATTCCAAAAGAATTGATTTGTGAGAAGATAAAATATGTGTGACAGATTTTCTCAAGAAATTTGAAAGTGAAATTTATAAATACACCAAGCATTCACATAGAGCACGATGGAAATACCTTCAATTCAAACATTCCTGTGAAATTTTTTCAGACAAAACAATTTTTTTGTGGTTGATTTTGCAGAAAACTATGCATTTGCTACACAAAAAGATATTCAAAGTAAATACTATCATTTTGACCAAGTTTCGATATTTGTCTATGTTCTATATAGACATTCTCAACAGGATGTTGATGGCATTGAAAGCACGTGTGACAATCGAGATCTGATTAAAGAATATCACTTTTATATCAGCAATGATTGTACACACGATACACATTTTGTTCAACATTGTATTGAACAATTTTTCTATGATTCACTAAAAAGGCATAAAGTTAAATTCAATGAACATTGGATATGGTTGGATGTATGTGTGGAAAAATTTAAATCTTCACGATCATTTTTTTGGTTATGTCGAATTCATAAAGCACTAAAAATTAAACATCGCTGGAATTTCTTTGAAAATGGACATGGAAAAGGTGAACATGATGGTGCAGGAGTATGCGTAAAAAGAGCACTGCGAAGATAGAAAATGAAACATTCTTCTAGGCAATTCCATTCAGCTACAGAGCTTGTCCAATGGTGTAAATCACATCTAAGCCATGATTGTAGTCTACAATCAAAAGATGTGTGCAGGTATGTACACTATTTTTTAAATTTATATAAATTGTCAATTTTAAAAAATGTATGTACTAACATTGAAGTATATGTACACTAACATTAAAAGTTGTCATTTGTGATTTATCATTTATTGTGTAAGTTGTTTTGGCTTGTTGGGGTCCAAGATATAGATATATCAATACCATACGAGACTAGCACCATACATGGGACTAGAGAACTTCACTCTATTCAAACAAAAACCTTCCAAAACGTGTTTGCATTTGATAGTAGAAAGTAATCATGTTTTTGTCATATTTTCACCGAAAATTTTGAATCTACATAATTTTGTGAAAATCTAATGAACAACTACATAAAACATTGGAAACACACAAAGATTAATCCAAAAGGTAAAATGCCACTAGCAAGCGTAGAAGAATTAGTATCAAAATAAATAGCAATATCATCTAATGTCGATAGAATTTTAGATATTGTTAGAGAAGGTAATGATCTTGTTGATTGTTCATTGTTGTCCATCACCTTATGTGTATATAGTCAATTTAATTTAATTAAAACCTCTAACGCCAATTGTAATTTGTATAGGAGATGTTTTTGTTGTGATTGCACCTTTAGACAACAACGAAAATATAAAATATTATTTAAAGTGATGCACTGAAGGAAATATGAATTTATTGGAGGACTATGATGATAACAGATTTAAATACGAGAGAGGATCCATCATTTTAAAAGGTTTTTTTTTCAACATACCCATATGACTTAAAATTATGTCTACTTTCAGGATTATGAACCTTGTGTTATATGTTGTCAGTATAGTCATTTAGTATGTGCATCTCGAATAAAATTGGTACACGTTCCATCGAAAAAAACTTAAAAAATAGAAAATGGAAACTGTCCAAATATGACCATGAATGAATAATTGAGGAAGCCATTCCATTGCGATGTTTTTAACTATATCAAAAATCAAATGATCGTTTTTTTTTTACATGCCAAATCTTGTGTCATTTATATAAAATTCATAACATTCATTGTTAACATTCCTAACATTTTCTATCAAACTTACTAAGATTCATTATTAATGCTCCTAGAATTACTATCAAAACTTCCTTACATTCCTAACATTCCCCACATTCATTCCTAACATTCATTCCTAGCGTTCCTCAGATTCATTCCTAACAAATTTCCCACATTCATTCTTAACATTCCTAACTTTCCTATCTTTAGATTGCACCTATCAAAACTTTCTAACATTCCTAACATTTCCTAACATTCATTCTTAACATTCCTAACATTACCCACACTCATTCCTAACTTTCCTATATTTATATTGCACCTATTAAAATATCCTAACATTCCTAACATTAACATTTCCCACATTCATTTCTAACATTCATTCTTAACATTAGATTGCACCTATCAAAACTTTCTAACATTCATTCTTAACATTCCTAATTTTCCTATCTTTAGAATGCACCTATCAAAACTTCCTAACATTCCTAACTTTCCTAACATTTCCCCACATTCATTCCTAACATTTCCCACATTTATTTTTAACATTGGATTCCACCTTCCTAACATTCCTAACATTCCCCACATTCATTCCTAACATTCCTAATTTTTCTATCTTTAGAACGCACCTATCAAAACTTCCTAACATTCCTAACATTCCTAACATTTCCCCACATTCATTCCTAACATTTCCCACATTTGTTCTTAACATTGGATTTCACCTATCAAAACTTCCTAACATTCCTAACATTCCCCACATTCATTCCTAACATTCATTCTTAACATTCCTAATTTTTCTATATTTAGAATGCACCTATCAAAACTTCCTAACATTCCTAACATTTCCTAACATTCCCCACATTCATTCCTAACGTTAGATTGCACATATCAAAACTTTCTAACATTGATTCTCAACATCTCAACACTGAAAATATTTTACATCTACAAACATACATAAATTTAATAATACATACTTTCATTCTTAACATTAGATTGAACCTATCAAATCTTTCTAACATTCATTCTCAACATCTCAATAGTGAAAATATTTTACATCTACAAGCATACATAAATTTTATAATACATACATTCATAATATGTAAGTTCAATATACATGTACATAATCCAAAAAAAAAATATGTAAGGTAAATGCACATGTATATAATGCAAAAAAACAATCATAAACATGTGAGTTCAATGTACATATGTATAATCCAAAAATAAAGCTCCTCGATGTCCAAAACAACTACAATATATATCTCAACAAAAAAAGAACAATATAAATAATTCTCTAAATGGAATTCCACCACTATTCTCCACTAGGGTCCTCCCTTGGACTCGAACCAACCTGCAACATGTATAAAAATAGATTATGAAGATCATAAATTATTTAAACAATTCTAAACTAAAATCAAAACATTGAAATATTAAACTAATATCGAAGAACAATTCAATTATTAACAAAATTACCTCAAGTTCTATATCATCCATTGGAGTCTTTCCTTTGTCTCTAAAATATCGAAGAGACCCAAGCTGCAACATGTATAAAAGTAATTTATGAATCTTACAAATTATTTAAACTATTTTAAACTAAATTCAAAAAATTCAAATATTAAACTTACAATTCCACCACTATCCTCCAGTGGAGTCTTCCCTTTGCCTCCAAAAGATCGAAAAGACCCAAGCTGCAACATATATAAAAGCAATTTATGAATGTCAAAAATTATTTAAACTATTTAAACTTATATAACAGAGAACAGTTCAATTATGAACAAAATTACCTCAGTGCCAATATCCACATCCATTAGAGAACCTATATCTTCACCGCCAATTTCAAGATGTTCTCTTTCCTTAAAATTTAAATTTTGTTAATAAATAAATCATAGTGCAAGAAAAAAAAACTAAGATTAAGCAATTAACTTAAAACCGAAACACAAATCATTAGCTCACAATAGATGGAAAATCATCTAAAAAGTTCGAATCTAAAAAACTTGCATGGATAAGTCAAATTAAAAATAAGATACATAGTTAAATTTAAAAAAAAAAGATAAAATATCTTTCAAACATAAATATAAATATGTAAGTAATAAATTTACCTCTCTAAAATGTTGTTCTACATTTGCAACATTTTCACTAGTGGAGGCTCGAAAATTATGTTCATTCAAAATTCGAGAAAACTGCAACCAATAAACATTTACATAATGTATTTATTACTTTACATCAAAAAAGCATAATATCATACATAGATATAATGTAACAAAAAGTTCAATTCAAAATAAATAAATAAATAAGTAAATCGATTGAAAGTAACAAATATCTCCTATACTTGACGTGTCATTATATAAGACATTCGAAGCTATATCGCGACAAACCTTGGCATAAGCCTTTAGATCTTCAATGCCCATACGATCTAACTCATCATTTGTTTTGTAAACAAAATTTTCCTGAATAATGGCTCATGCCCTCTCTCGAATCAATCCAACATCAACTCCTACAAACGCTGAAGTTAAACCTTCAAAAACATTATGCCTTGCAATTGTCCCAACTTGTGATGTGGGCTCCATCTCCGATTTGTAAGTCACAATCCTAAGTGGACAAGATATATGAGTTGGAGGTCAAAGAGCAGTGGGATCTCTAAGAGCACATTTGTGATTGCCTATCCTCCCCTTTCTAACTCCATAAAAATCGGAATGAATATCAGTATAGTCTGACTTCATATTTAAAAAACAATTGAAATAAAAAAATATAGAAAAATAATTATAAACCTCATCGTTCCATGGAAACCGACCATAGGCTGCAAGGAACCAATCATATAAATGATGTGCAAGTTCAAGGTGCTTAAAATATTGCACTTTCATTTCTTTATGGTTTAGGCCCTCTTTGAAGTTAAACATTGAGTTGGCATGTTCTCTGGTCACTCTCTCCTTCACAACAGCCCACTTTTCTAGACCCATCACATGGGCCTTTCTTCTCTACATCAAGTCAACAAAACCATCTGTTGTTGGTCTAATACCCTCCTATACCTCGATGAATTTTTGTAATGATTGCAAAACCATCTCTATAGTTTGTTTGTTATGTGGAGAAATATCCAAACAAGAAAGCAGGGATAATTTTAGGGGCGAATTTTAGCCCAGTGAGCTATTTTTCCATGTTTTTCTCCCAAAAAAGATTTGCCATTTTGCATTTTTTGAAGCCCTGTTTTGCCCAATTTTAATGGGGTAAATTTTTTCACATTAAAAATCACCAAATTATTATATAAACGATATAAAATCCTTGGAAATTAAAATATTTTTAAAAAAAATATCGCCAATGATTTTATAGTTGTCGTTTTAAGAATTGGTAATATTTGCCAACATTTATACACTTTTAAATAAGTATGGTTCCTTAAAATCATCCTTGCTAGAAAGATCGTGTTACAGCTTGTCATAGTGAGCTCTGCAGTTTTCAAGGGTCATTTGTTAAAGACCACTTTCCAATGGAAGCTCCTCCAGTAAATCAAATGGATAAGTCATAATGGGTGTACAACCCTCAGCTATTTGAACATATTGCATCCTAGATCGACCTTTGTCACCCTGTGTAGGATGACGAGCCCCTTGCGAACCTTGCTCTGCATCCATGCTTGTTTCCCATACTTGGATTTCCTCCCTCTCTATAAAATTATGTGTCGCTTCCGCACCATGCTCTGCTTCAAATACAAATAAAGTTATGTCACAACAGAAATTGAGCCCAAAATATGACGGCGCTATTGTCTGAAATTTGACAATACCCTGTCAGTTATTCGACAAATGCATTTTGTTTTTCTGTCGGTGGCATAATGTTGGATATTTGACTCCATACAAGTACCTGTCAAAGATATGACTACACCATTGTCGAATGTCAACTAGTTCTTCTACAAAAAATTATTATTAAGCCATCAAATTTCCGATGTCTAGTCATCGAATATTCTACTTACCATAGTCGAATGTATGATGGGTTATACATGACAATGCAGTCAAAATTCCCACTTCTGGTTGTCGAAAATTTGACGGACAACCGACAGGATTGGTTGTCAGAGCTATCAAAGCCTCATAGGACGTCGTCGGGAGGACGTCGAATAACTGACACGCGTGTGTCGGACGACCGATGGGTTCACTCTATTGGATCTATAGCAACCACGTCGAACGACCTTCATTTTTCGTTGGTTATGCGACGGGAAACTGTATAATTAAAATATATATATATCTTCAAAACACAATGGGAAATTGGAAGCTCCTCCAATAATCAATGAGAGATCCTAACACTATGGAAATGGTTAAAAGACACTAAATAAATTGGAATCACAAACCTAATTGTCATTGGAAACTCCCTAGCTATCATTCTATTCATTAATAAAAAGAGAAATGTTTCCTACCTATGGAGTATGAGTATGATTTAGAACACCATCTGACTCTTTCAACAAGTCACTTCCTTTCATGTCCTAAAATATCACAACAAATTAACAAGCACTTTGGCTAAAGAAGGAATGTATTTGAAAAATAGAGAAATTAAGGAAAATGTGGGGAGCATTGGAAAATGTCATATCTCCTAAGTCATTAACACCCATATGTATCTTGGGACATGAAATGCATTAATAAGTCTTGTAGCATGTAGGATCATATCCACACATTGTCAACTTCATCCCACCTTCCCAACAATCATGGTATAAATGAGGCAGTACGATCATCCCTCAACACATGTAGTGTCCTCTGCATTGTGATGGAAAGCATGAAGGTAAGTCATTTAGCCTCTAGAATAGGTAGTATCAAGATTCAGGACTGATCCTTGATGGTTGTTATTTTGAGCAAGAAGATTTTGGAGATTCCAAGGCATCCAATTCATTTTTTTCGTGTAAGGTGGTTCATAAATAAAGTGTCTTCCATTGCTTAATTAATAAGCTGGGTTTCCATCAATTGGATTGTGCATTTTGATATAACAAGGTTTGTGGTGTGAGAAAACTCCCTCGACAGTCTCTTAGCATCTCTCTTTGTAATATTTTGGTTGCTATATTGGCATAACAAGGTTCATGGTGTGAGGAATATCTCTTGGTAGTGCATGAATAAAAATATTAGCAATTCCATATCCATGTCCTCTCTATGGAAACTCCAATATCCTTCTCTAGTTACCCTCTAAAATCTTTCGCCATCCCTTGTTTTTTTTTTCTCTATGTTATGCTTTGTCTCCTCATTTGGCTTATGCTGCATTTCTTTGGGTTAGGTAAATTCAATCATTTTATCAATATTGGTAATGGTTGTGGTAGGAACTCAAGCTATATGATTGTTATGAACAAGACAAACTAAGTTGTGGGATTTGTTTTAGCTCATTATGGTATCAATATTGTCACCCATGTTGTAAATTTCTCCCATCTTGTTGCACCCTTAATCTATCATATAGTCGTTGTTTTTTGTTTATGGGTCCTCCCATCAGTCTATTATACTATTTTTTCTTAGTCAATTTTGTCTTCATCCTTAAGCATCGGATAGACTCTTCTATGCATCTCAAATTCCTATCCATGGGACCTTATATTTTAACTTCTGTTTAGAAAGGATATTCTCCTCATGCAACAACTAGTATCTCTATAACTCCCCAACCCCTCAAAGAAATTGGAAGAAAACCCTCAGTCAGCAACAAGCTACATAAAGTCAAATTATTAGCAACAAAAGGAGCTATAGAATCCATTTCATAATAATGCATGCCAACAATCCTAGATAAACTATTTTGATGTTTTATAAGGAAATTTTAATTTTAGGAGTATTTTGGAATTTATATACCAGCTATGCATTTAAAATGGTATGGAATATTTGAAAAAGAATCAGTTAGGAAGTGATATAGGTGAAAGCATGAGACTCCAAGATATTTTAAATATTATATTTAATATTTTCAAATTTTATTCAGGAAGGATGTCTAACTCAGTCGTAGTACTTCTCATCCTTTTTTAATAATACAAATACTCGTTTTTGTAAAAGAAAATAGAATTAGTGTCTCCCCTACTCTAGCATAAGGCACATAGGGGGAATTTATAGTCACCACCCATTTCCCGATATCATTATTTATCTACTTCTCAAGGAATGACTTCACAAGGAGGAAACAATAGTATCCATTGTGCCATTGAAATATTTATAAAATTTTATAAAAAGGTTTTGAAGGAGGTAATGAAATTATGCTTAAGAAATTTCCTATTAATATTCAATATTATGAATAGAATTTTATATGTGATAATTAGAAATGACCTACACTAATGGGTATTTTGTTCAATGTGTAACATTTGAGTCTGTCACTAATACTTATGTTAAGGAGACCCAATAAATCCATTTCTCAAGTTGAAAAACTATACACAAACAAAACTAAATAGGAATTTCTAGTTTTCTTTTAAGGAAGAAATTCATTTCTAGGAAGTGGTTTCTTACATCCATGGATGTGTTTGAATACCCTCATTTTATTCCCCTAATGATATAAAATTTATTTTTTATCAAATATAACCAACTTTATTTCTTACGATGGGTAGATTTCCAAAGTTACCCATGCAGTTCTAGGATTTGTTGGAATGCATTTCTGCACCATTGGTAATTTCATTGGTCACCTTATGAATCTGTTCCACCGTACAACCTTTGAAGAGGGTTTGTCCTAGAGTTAATATATATAAATATACATATAGGTAGTGGTGAAAATTTTGATCATGAGCCAAAAATTCATTACAAGGACCCTACCTGAAGATTGCTACATAGTTGCTTATTTTGGTAGTGATAGATTTCATGTTCCTTTTCCCTTTAATTGTAAATGCTGCCATGGTATTTCTTCTTTACTCATTTTCTTTAATACCTTGGAACCCTGTCTTAAGTTACTATTACCATGGTTGTTTCTTATAATTAAGGGTTGATCATGGCAAGCTCGATCTTTGTGATCAAAATCACAAGTGCAACTCTCACACAATATGAGGGGCAGTATTACCCATGAGGGATTTTTTCTTATGTCTCGGTACAGGATCTTTAAATCATTCCCCAGCAATAAAGATTGATCTCATAATGGGGGACTCTTCACTAACAACGGACATTCCAATGAGGGAATTGGAATCATATTATAAGCTTCCATACTAAGGAATTTTGGCCTATACCTCACCCTTGAAGCTTTTTGACTCTAAATCATCCTCAGAATGTTCATATTAAAGACATTAGGGCTTATACGAGGAAGAAAAAGCTTAACTCAACATGTATCCTTCTATGACTAGAAAAGATATCTTATCAAAGCACTAGGTTCATTGTCAAAGTTGAATTATGTAGGCACTAGAGGATAACAAGATATTTTGGTTAAAACCCATTTATACCATAGAAACTGCTTTAAAATAGTAAAGTTTACAAGATAGTCATAAAAGAAGCATGAAAGCAAATTATAGCAATGTTGAAGGAGATGAGAATTTCATAAATACAAAAGTCGTTACAACACATATAAACATAAATATAAACCTGGCATGTAGCATTGTCCCCATTGTCCCTATTTGGATTGCCATCACCTATGTGAGAAATCAAAGCAACATAAGAAACAAATTAAAGGCATATTGTTTGACAAATAAGAACAAATTTTCAAAAATAGGATTAAAAACTTACAAGAATGTGATCATCATAACTGCAGAGAACTAACTCAATTTTATACCCCACACAAAGCTAAAACTAGGGTGAATATTATTCTTAAAAATTGTCTAAAGATAATCCAATATAAATATCATTTGAAATGAAACACTAAACCAACCAGGATTTTGTTTCCAGAAGGGACAATCAATAATGTGGTAGGGAATTTAAGCATTTAATGCAATATGGAATTTCTGGACAATAGTGGCATGTGGTAGATGTTGCTTTAGTGTTACAATAAAATTACAATGAATATACTCAAAGAACAATCTATTGTCACATGGGAGGTGGCATATAGACATGAGTTAAACATATGCGAAATTTTCTTACAAAATGTCCCTTGTTATAAAGAGAGACCTATAATCAAATCCAAGGTGCCCTTACAAATTGGTAAAGAGGGACCATGAATCAGTTTCGAAAGTCAATGAACTCACACAAAAGAAACAACCACAATTAATTTAGGTCTAAAATCACTCCCCCAATTTGGACTATTGAGTTAGAGCTTCGATACATAAATCTCAAGTATATAAACTCATCACATTTGTGATACCCGCAATTATTTATTATATATAATAGGAATTTTAACAACATTGATGTGATTGGTTATTGCACAGGAGGATGAGAATCCAGGGAGGGATTGAGTTTTCTCTTTAGTTGAGTACAACCATGTATTTATAACAAATAAGTAGCGGTGAGAAATTTGATCCTGAGCCAAAAATTCATTACAAGGACCAAGCAGTAGCCCCTGTTGCCATTTCATAATTCTCACTCTTTACCTCTCTACATGGAGCTGTCAATCACAAATATTTACAGTCCGAAGCATAAAATATCAAATTTTTGTATGGGTTATAATATTATAGTTTAATCAATCTTGTAGTATTCATGAAAACTCATTTCACTCTTGAGTCCCTTCAATTCATTCAATTGGGCCATTCGGTTCATAGGTTTTTCATTGGATGGACCATGAGTGAGGTGACCAACCAACTGCCTTTGACCATGCATACAAACTGTAACCCTAATAAGAGAGCGATATGAGACTAAAGAGAACTTGCATATAATAAATTAAGAGTATTTTTTTGGCATAAATGTAGGATACAACTGAGGAAACTCAAGTTCCTATCTTGAAGCTTCATATGCATGACTAACCGCTTAGTAACTTGAAATGATGTTTGTTAATTAAATAACTAGTAAAGAATCACTTCATAATCAAGCATACCAATAATACCTTTGAAACAAGTAGGGCACTTACTCAGTATAGTGTTTACATACAAACATGTATTGTCAAAAATATTAAGTTTGGACTAACAAGCACAGGATTTACATATACATCTAGACAAAGTAGTTTCATAGTGTTTGAGAGGGTATTCAGAAAATCGATTGAAATGCTACAATAAATGTTTCAAACTTCCATTTCAAAACATTCATAAAAAAATATTTTCAAATTGAATCTACACATCGAAATGTGATAGAAAATATTCATGTGATTGCTCCATGTGTAATGAGTACTGGTAATCATTATTTTTTTTATGTGGCATTACTAATGAAAAATATGCAGTGTACACCTCAAGGAGTGCACAATACATTTTCAGATGTCATTTAAGTCATTTTGAGTGTCGTCAGACTCTACATAAGAAGCGAACAATCAATTTGTATTGAAGTGTCATCTCTATGAATGTGGATAAAGCACATGCATAACTAGATGATACAACCATAGGACACTTTCCTGCAAGCTCAAAAACTTGCATGGTTTCCCCAAATAAAATATTCTGGCCTAAATATAATGTAATCAAGGAATTGAAATACTTTCCAGAATTAAGAAACAGAAGGATAATCATACATCTAAAGAGAAAGATGTGTATACACACCATGATATGACAGTCAAACAAAATAATTCTCTCAATGCAACCTCTGCATTCTAAAAAAAGAATTTTGATTATAACAACACTGCAGTTGCATATTTTCTAGATACTTGCATAATTTTACTGGAAACTTCTTGAAGAGTTGAGTATTGAACATAAAATTAAGAGCATGTGAAAGCAGTATTTATGGGATTTGAAAACAAACATAGATGTATACTCTGAAGCCAAATTTTCATTATGAATTTAAACATTTACTTTGTACTCTAACTATCAATGATAGGAAATATCCTAACTAGAACAAGACAAAACTGAAAGAGAATTTCGCTATAAGATTTGAGACATTTTTCGCTGTGATATTTCTATCACCTTGGATTTATCACTACAATTTGAATCTAGCCTAGTCAAATATACACCATTTTCTAAATTCATTTGGTCTAGAAAATATTCTTCATGCATTAATGTGCTATCCACAGGTTCTGTATATTCATGCCAAATGGCTGACTAGGACTCCATTCTCTCCAAGTCATCATGAAGCTATTTATTTCGACTATATGTGTCCTCAAATTTAATAGATAAAAATTTGTTACCTTATCTTATGGTCAATGTGTCCCTTCCCTAGTCATGAATTGTTTGAGCCTTCCTAAGCCATAAGTTTCCAAAGAAAGCTAAGTATGTAATATCTGCTTGGAAAGTGTTATAACTTAATGGAGCATAGGATGAGTACAGTCATTACGGGGAAGCGTAATAGTTCTTCATTATCCTAAAGAGGAAGTCATTCATCATTCCCTCAACTCTTTCATTGTAATTCATTCAATAATTATGTCTCACATTCATGTTTAAGTGTTTCACACTTCTCATGTTGTGTTCTCCATTGCTTTTTTTATTCAATCTAGAATTTGACCAAAACCATCATGTTGAAAGAGTAATTTGTAGATATTGGATGAGAGGTAGATGGATATAGGAAAGTGTAGAGGACGGGAAAGCTAATAGAATCATATCCTACTCAGAGAGTCTACAATGGCATGCAAATGGTAGGTCTTAAGGTGGAGACTACTAATGAAGATAAATGAATATAAGTAAATGGCAGATCGTGAGGAAGAGAAAGGCACTTAAAATTTAGATACACTTATGGTTGAGGAGCACATCAAGCATAAGGATTCACACTACAAACATGCATTATAAAATTAGTATCATATCTTCAAATATTCAACTTGAACTTGATTACGCTTCCCTAAAACAAGATCTAGCAATTGACAAACACTCTCAATGTCAAGATTTTTTTGTTTGTCCTATATATGTTGAGCTCAAACAGCCTCAAAAGAAGAGAAGGAACTGACAATTGCAATCCCCCTGCAATTGATATATCTTTTCCTTGATCATTATTTTTTATGGTACCAACTAGGAAAACCCTGGTCCTTGTGATTCTGGAACATTATTCCATTCAGACCACTCTGTGAACTTCAATATCAGTTTATGCAGATCCACACATAAAAATGGAAAGTCACTTGTTGTGTATTGAACCTATTAGATATTGAATTAGATAATAGAGATGATAGGATACATGTTTTCTGCTCCAAACTAGTGGTTGAATCGTGGAATGGATTCTATAGGTTGCATGGCCGCATTAGAGGAAATTTCAACTCAAAATGGGCCTTTTAACTTTTATTCAAATTCCATGTCATCATGTGTTAGCCAATGAAATTGATTTAAATTTGAAATACCGTATAGGTCTTAAACACTTTTTTAATATAAATTTGGGGATAGGTATCATAAAAAAAACTACTTTTTTGTTTGTATTTTTGACATATCTCCCCGTGTTATTACTCAAATTTCGGTTGGGAGAGCTCGTTGGATGCGGAATTAAATTCCACATCCAACGAGCTCTCCCGATCGAAATCTGAGTAAAAATACGGGGAGATATGTCAAAAATACAAACAAAAAAGTAGTAGTTTTCTTTTCTTCCTCCAAAATTAATAAATATTATTTTATTATTTAACTATTATTTTATTAGTTCATTTTAGGAGGCCAATTTTGAGTTGAAATTTCCTCTAATGCATGATCTATCTCCTAGAACTTTTGAAACAAATTCAAGATGGCTTATAAAGATCTCTTCTCAGTCTCCTTCATCCATGTCAAGCTATGCCTTTGTTGTTGGAGGTACTATTAGCTCTTTGATGGTGGAAGAACATTGAATATTGCATTGGATAAAGGTACTGATAGGATGCAGGTCCAAAATGGTGGTTGAATAGTGGAATGGCTCCTATAGGTTGCATGGTTGCATGATCTATCTCCCAGGCCTTTTGAAACATAATCAACCTGCTGCAAATCTATTTTTAGTCGACTCCTTCACTCAAGTCAATAGGATCCACAATTCTGAATCTATTACATTTGCTGTTGGAGGTCATATTAAATCATTGATGGCCAAAGAACATCGAAAAGTGCATTAGATAAAGGTATTGATATGATACAGATTTTCAAGGACTCCAAACTGGTGATTGAATGGTGTAATTTCTCCTAAAGGTTGCATAATCTATCTCCAAGGACTTTTGAAACAAATTCAATATGTTGCAGGTCTCTTTTCAGTCCCCTTCACTCATCTCAAGACGAACAAAATTTTTGAGTCTATTTCCTTTGATGTTGAGGTCCTATTAGCTATTTGATAATGGAAGAACACTAAATAGATAAAGGTATTGATAGGATACAGGTTTTCAAAGATTCCAAAATGGTGGTTAGATGGTGTAATGGCTCCTACATGTTACATAATCAATCTCCCAGGCCTTTTGGGACAAATTCAAGCTGTTGGAGGTCTCTTTTAGTATCCTTTAGTCATCTCAAGAGGATCCACAATTTTGAAGCTATTACCTTTGCTATAGGAGTTCCTATTAAATCTTTGATGGTGGAAGAGAAGAGAGGGGGTTCTACCCCTGCTGATCTCTAATATTTTCTTCTGCTTCTTGATTAAGGATTTGAATGTGAACTTGGCAGTTTACCCAAATATCTTTGCATTAAAGCACATTGTGGTCATTGACATCCCCGAATCTTGGTGCGTCCTTATTTCCAAAAAGTGTGCTATAAGCTTGGGAGGTAACACCCCTAAGCATAATTCATGGTCCTGAATATGGACCCATTGGTAGAACCCAAAACATTGACTTGAACATCCATGATAATGTGTTTGTAAACCCAGAAAACCCACAACTACAATAGGTTTTTGGTTACAAAAAAACTATTGTTCCATATAATGGTAGTTTCAAGACATTTGTAATGTGAAATGTCAGTGTGACATTTGGTAGCTACCCTCAAAGAGTTCCATCCTATCATCAATTGCAAGAAATCCACTACATGTTCAATACATTTTTATGTCTTGTTTTGTGGTAACTATGCACAATGTGGCACCTCGATTGAGATATTCTAAGCAGACAAATAAGAAAGTTGTAAATATAGGCATGGAATCCCAATATCCTAGTGTTCTTAGTCAAAACCCACAAAAAAACCCCTAACAAAAGGATTCAAGAAGGTGAATTTTAATAGACATGTATATCAACATAATGTCTGCTAAAGATCCTAAATTTAAGAGAGGTTGCCACACATATGTTCCCATTCAAATGGATGTTTTATTTGTCTATTTTCTATGATCCTTTATTGAATATGTATCATCCATAAATATCAAGAACCAAAAAGTGTATAGACTGAGTGGGCCTAATGGATAAAAGAACAAGTGATATCTTCATTGAGATCACAGGTTCAATTAAGGAGGGTGGTAGGGTATGTGC
>LPNX010733474.1:173548-221961 GCA_001517045.1 Pseudotsuga menziesii | reverse complement strand
TTCAAATTGCAGAACATTTATGTTAATTTAGCACTTCAGTTGCTACATTGGTATCAAAGCCATTCTAGCTAATAGGTTTTTCCTTTAAATTTCCATTTGATTCTAATATTAATTTATTGAATTTTAAATTAATTCTAATTAATTATATTTATGTTTTTAGCATTACCACAGTTGGAAACCTACGTAAAGTGGCTAAAACTGAGACCTAGGAACTTTTTATAATAAGTATCAGTAGTAAACAATGATATCTAGAAAGTTTGATATGACTTTGAGCTTATTTTGGGTAGAGTTTGTGGATATTTGAGAAGTAAATCCATGTCTATGGGAAGACTGGTGTAGCAAATAACAATAATGACCCTAAATATCCATGTTGTTGGGTACATCCTGCTCCTTAAAATCATTTCTCAACCCTATTTGACCTCCTAGTGAGCGGTAATCCAATTTTGGGAAGATGTATTGATGAGAATGGATCTAAACCTTGAAATATAGGAAAAATTAATGGGTATAACACAACAATAGGTTTAAAAATACCATGTTTGGGTGAGATATGTGTAAAGAACAATAACATAAAAGTGTCCTTAGGCATATTGTAGCAGCAAAGAACTATCCCTTGGCATCGAATCAATAGTAGCACTTCATCATTATCATTTATAGGAAGCTCACATGGCATATTATGTTGATTTTTAAGCACTGTAGGGTGAATTTTTCACAAGCGTTGGCCCAACTGGCTTGTCTTCACTTTCATTGAGGGCTAATCCACCTTTGACTCATGTTTCAAGAGTTTTATGCAGCTTTCCTAACATAATGAAAGTACAATCTAGGCAATAAAATCTCAACAATGAAGAAGTATGGAAACATTGATGTGTTATAAAGGCTTCTCTATATATCACATGAGGCTTAAAAATGTTGATCCAATCCACATAATTCATCCTTAGAGGAATCCAATTCCATTTACGAGGTATTTCAACTATGTCTACATAGGATTGAGGACAACATTGAAAGACTTCTTTCAGTAAGCGCTCGGCCTTAGAGGATACTTTTCACTGAAGGAAGGCCTTGTTTCTATATTAATTGAGTATTGGATCAGTCCATTGGATATATACAGACCATTCTATCTTAGAAGTTGTTTTTTTTTTTCTATATGCATATTATTGGAGGGGCATCTTTCTTGAAGGTGACTTAGGGGAGACACAAAATAAGTTTAGTTTTCCTTTCAGTTTGGAGAGGCCTTCTCTTGGACACTTTTGTGGACAAGGTGAAACATTGCATCTTAGGGGATTTTGGAGGTTGGGGTTTGCTTCTACTTGTCATTGTCCATCATTGCTTTATGGAGGACGTTTTTACATGTGGAAGATATCTTGGTGTAATTTGAAATGAAAAAATAAGTCCTTATTTAGAATTTATATTTAAAAGAAAAGAAAAGAAAGAAAACAGGACTCACCCACAAACAAAATAGTGTTCCCTCTTATGATCCTTCAATTCAATGTCATGCACATGCATATAAGTTTTACTTCTATGATTCAATGATCAAAAAATATGATGAATGAATAAAATGTAATTCATAGCCATATGTCCGACAACAAATGGGCATTTCCCATATATTTTCATGTACATATGGAATTGGTAAAGTATTACCAAGGGGCCAGTTATCCTGATAAATCAAACTATTTAAGGTAATTTTTTAGATAAGATAGAACAAATTTCTCCTGAATGTATGGTAATCATCATCATCAACTAAATGTGTGTGTGTGCACATGCATAAATACCCAATACACAGTTCAATCAAACAAAATAAAACATAATTATACCTTGATTTGTGGAGCTTCGCACTATCTTCTTCTGCTTTACCTTTCAAAACATCATTCAACATACTTGAAATTTTGTCCTGTTGCAAGAGTTTCATGTTAGGACCCATCAAGAAAATTTATGTTTGTTTATGAAAATAAAAAAAATCAATCTAAATAATTACAATACTATTACAATGTAAATTACAATACTATTCAACTATTCAAGTAAATTAATTGTTAATATTAGATCACCTAATAAAACATGGATAACCAAAAACAGTATGTATATAAGGCCATCGATGACATCAAAATGCCATTTCTTTCCGCTTAACTATGAAAATGTTTCTCAACGCTATTTGTAACAAGTTCCAATTGAGGAGTCAAATAGCAATAGTGAAAATTATACACTAAAATTATAGAAATAGTTGTTTCTTAATGTATTCTTCCTTACCATTCATTGAGCTCCTCTTTGTTTCGATAATAATTTAATATTCTCTACTAAACAGGACCAACCATGTGAAGGTGGAAGCTCTTATGGCACCTCCCCTTCCCCCATCACATCACTCTCAATTCCCCAAACCCAATGCATATACTTGCAAATAACAATTTATTTCACTATTTCACAATGCAAATAACAATGCATCTACACTGCAAATAACAATGCAACTACTGCAAATTGTTTCACTCATTACCTGAAAGATGATTTCATTAAATCATTCTTTAAATCATTCATTAAACCATTCAATCATTCAACAGCTGAAAAAACCATTCATTAAATAATTCATTAAACCATTCATTTAGTGAATGGAAGATAATAAAAAATCAGTAAACCATTCATTAAAGCATTCATTTAACCATTCATTCATGAAACAGAGGAAAAAACCATGTAAATTTTTTTATTATAAATAATAATTACTCAAATTTTGTTTAGTCACTTCCTTTTTACTTTTCTTCTCTTTAAATATTTATTCAGAGTCACATATTCTGAAATATGATCCTCGGTCTCCCTACTAGACTGCTCACAAGGTTGAACTTCCGATGGGGGGTGATGAATTTCTGCAATAATGTCAAAGTCTTTCATTAATATATTTTTATTTTATAAATACGAGTAATTCATTTAAAAAAACATTATGAATGTGTTTTTTTACCTGTCAGGGACACATCAGCATGTTCATCATTATCCTGTACAGGCTCAACCTGTTCAGTGTTATCTACACCTACATGCTCTGCAGTTGAATTATGTAGAATTAGAATTAATGTTCATCATCTGCAATTATCTATACAAAACAATAGCATATTAATAAATTCATTACCAGGAATCGAAGCATGATCTTTGTCTAGTTGGTCATGTACATCCTCGACATGAATGTGATCATTACTTTCCTGCTCAAAAAGGAATACATAATTTATGTTAATTTATTTATAACTAATAAATTACATGACAATTAATAAATTGTCATTAAAGTATATAGTTTTTACATACCTACGCACCATATGCATTAGCAGAAGATCGTGCAATATGCCCAGACAAGCTTCTCTGGTGTTCAACAACAGCGTTAAATCCCTATTCGAAGCCAAGCTTCATGTAATCCACAGTAGGCAATTCTTTGAATTGGTTGGCCTTCATATTTGCATGATGTCATTAATTTTACATTTTTTCCAGAACAAAACAAAATTTAATTATATGCGTGATATTTGGATGTGGATTCGGGTTTTGCGATACTTACATATCGGGCCAACAAGTTCAAGTAACTACCAGGCCCAAGCTTGTGTTGGCCATTTTTTGCAATTCTTGCCTTGGTGGCCTTAGATGTGTCCGAGAGCCTAATTAAGCTTTGAAATACATTAGTCGATGTACCAAATTTGATATAAAAACTAGTAATAATAAGGCTTATCAGTACATTTTGGAATGTATTGCATACCTCCCTGTTCTTGGTGGTATCTTTCCTGATTTTCTCAGGCCCTTCTCTTTTCCATCTTCCACTAGGTATTTCCACTCCATAGATGGAATCATTGGAGGGCGTTCATACCTAGGGTTCTTTTCTAGTTGAACCCTATACTGGTCTTAGACAATATTCAGATGTTGTCCAACCTTCTGTAGGACCTTCAATGTATCGAAGGTATCTTGACCGAACAGACCAACCAAGCGATTAGTCAGCTCATCCTTTAAATATTTTGGCTACTTATTCCACATTGTGTGGATGGTGGGTCCGAAGATCTCTAAGGAAAAATCATTCATATGTTTCTAAAATATATCATTTCCTGCAAAACATTAATTCCATCATTAATCAACATTAAAAAATATTATCGGTACATTAGACACAAATTATAAAAACTAAATTGATCAATCTATAATCACCTGGAATCTTCTCTATCTTTATTAGAACCAGTTCTTCGTTCACCTAAAATGTACACACTATTAAACCAGTGCTAGTGACATGAGAATATCCTGGAAATGCATCCACCTCTCTATCTAACCCTGCATCCACCCCTTCTTCTGCAACATCTATTGTGGGTGGGGAAGCATCAGCTGCACCCTCTGCTGGCCTCAAGGGTGTCGCAAAGTGTGTTGCTGACTATTCAATAGAAAATAAGGGAGCAGTATGTGGTGTACATGGAGTGGTTTGGTCACTGGGACCAACATTGCCTTGACCACCACTGCAAAGCTCCATAAAATGTTGTAAATTAAACTCATTGTGTTATAAGTTCAATAGAATATAAAATTAAATATTATAAAGTTCTAAATGAATTTACATTATTATTCAGGAACTTACTTCCAATTGTTTACATCTCTGTAACAATAATTGATTCTTTTATTCGATCTCGTCTATTTGTGGAACTATCAATGTCAAAAGAACCAGTTCCTCATTTTGTTTTTCCGTGGTCTTCTATAATGCCCTCAATGGGTCTGCGGACCCTCTAATTTCACTATCTTTCATCAACTGGGAGACCTCATTCTGTAAAAAGTGTTGAGACGGTGTTTTATAAACCGAATCCCCTGTCTGCAACAGAAATATATAAGACATTTCTTAGTCTTTGAAGCAATAATGTGCGCAAAAAATTATATTAACAAAAATTGTCTATCATGATAGATTCATAGGATTACATCTAGGATTACCTGATGCCTAGATGAGAGTGTGGTCTGATCAACAGCTGGGGACTTAACCCGATAAACCACTTGCAAAAAAAGTAGAGAACATTATCACAATGAACGTAATATGTAAAAGCTAACAAATACAGAACAAAAATAAACATTATGCTACATGTTTTATATGTGTACATTTTTTAAGTATTTACAATGTGGAATTACATTTACAGGTTGCCTTGAGGCTCCAGTCATCTGATCAACAGTTGGGGACTTTCCCCAGTCAACCTGCAAAAAAGGTAGACCACATTATCATCATGAACGCAAACATAAAAACCAAAAAATACATAACAAAATAAACATTATGCTACATGATATACATGTTTACAATTTTAAAGTATTTGAAATGGAGAATTACATTCATGTTTTCCTGTTGCCCCGATACTGTAGTTGGTTGATCAATAGCCGCTTGGATTCCCTGATCAACACTATGCATGGAAAATAGATAAGATTATATAAACAAATTGAATATACTAATTAAAATACATAACAACAGATCTGTTTGTCCATCCTGAATTTATTACATTGGAAATATTGATGTATACCTGCCACCTTGACTCAGGTCTACAGACATCTACGGAGAGGGAGGTGCCCCTGAGAGAACCCTGCATAAAAAACATACTAAAAATTACCTAACGAAACCAGAAAAGTAGAAAATTATAATTATATGCTAACAAAAAATCCTAGAGATGTTAAAATAATTAATAAAAGGTTGGTTAAATTGTTGGATGTACCAAAACCATACTAACCGTGTTTGTATCTACACGACTCAAATTGTAATTAATAAGCAGTTCTTCGCCAACGGCTATTGATTTAATTGCACATACAAAGACACCATTCCTTCACGCGACTCGAATATGCAGTTGGGTTGCTTAAGTGTAGACCCCGGTTGCATACTGTTTATAAACCTTGCAATATTACCAGTTTTTTTGGCCTTTATTCCATGTACAACATTGCTCCTTTATTTTGAGCTTTGTCTTTCAGTTGTATATAATTCGCTGACAACCCATATCTAAGCATACTTCATGTATATTGGACCAGGTGCATCCAATCACTATAGTTTTAAAAGGGTCCAACATACTCCATCAATTATGTGCATCTTCTGTATCCAACCTTTATGCCGTCGATGCAAAACAACCCCAATCCATGCAATGACGACAGTGCAATTCTATATATCCTCTCGTTCACACAAAAATCAGTGTTTACTAGAGGAATATCCCTAGGAACCCATTGTTTCACTAGGTGTTTGTACCTTAAGGGCACCTCGATGTCTCCCACTGTGTCATCATCATAGGAACATGACCCCCCTACTTTGAGAAAAAAATCCATGTGTTTATTGAATTTTCTTCTGATCTTCTGACATCTAGTTGATCTAGCCCTTGTAGACCTACTGTATGTTTCACTTTACTGTAGCCTTCTCAAAATCCCCTCGCTAGAGGAAGACAGGTCTAATAAATACCTGTTTGGTTCTACTTGCACCATGGCTAGAAAAAAAAATTGGCAAAAACATAGAAAAATACCAGCAAAAAACTTGGAAAGACTTATAAGTAGAAAACTTGTAAAAGTTTTCTACTTCCTAAAGAAAAAGCTTGTCAAGAATGAGTTTGGATAATAGGTGTGTGAATTTGTTAGCCCTAAAAATTCTAATGTATTCCCCTCTTCTAGTTACATACAAGTCTCCATTCTCACTTATTGCTTCCATTTCCTTTTCCTAACATGTATTGGGTAGGCTCACAAAATATCATGTTATACATGCCACTATGATATGACCAGAAATATTTATATAATGTATTAAAAATGTGTGTTCCTAAAGTATTTGGAAATATACATGAATGGGCACTATGCTTGGTCACCAATGCTTTCACGTCTCTGGAAATATGTTAGAAACATACATCACATATAGCAACTATGATGACATGTAGAATGTTGGAACGATTATGGTGGTTGTGTATTTGGATTTGCGGGTGTTCTTATTACTGGCCTAACCCCCTTTCAACAATAATATTTGTAGATTTAATGAGTCTATGTCTAATGCTCTTGGTCCTCATTACATTCAAGGAGCCAATGCATAGGTCTCTGTAATCCATAACAACAAACACTACACAAAATTAATTCAGAGGAGTTCCAAATGCCCTTTGTCCATTCACAAACTTCATATGTATGCTTGTGCCCATTGGACTTTGGCCTTTCAACATTTTCAAGCTTGAGACAAACTGTTATGCATATGCAGCAAATATAACACTGCAATTTATGCTAATATATGTCTATACAGGGCCTGGAGGTTCTCCTTTAATGGACTATCTCCTCGAAAGAACATATCTTCGCGTTCATCAACATTTACTTTGAAGAGAAGTGATACGGAGTTGTTATGTTGGTCACTTCCCTCAAAAAACATCTTTGACATGAGTTCCTTTTTCAAGGAATCTTGGTTAATCTCTTCTTCCAAAGTTCTAGGTCACTTCTCCACTCTACATTGGCCCAATTATTCACTTTCTTGGCCACTCCTCTCTCCTTACTCTACACTCATTGTTATTGTAACCCTTACTTTTGATGGTTGTAAGTGGCTTTTAGTTTTCCCATGAATTATGGTGTGATGTTGTAGATGGTTATCCATTTTACCTAATATGTTTTATGATCTTTTCCATCATTGCTAGGGTGCACATACCTGTTGTTTATGGCTTCGTAAGCTTGAAAGCTCAAGGGCCTAAAAGTGCCCAGATCTCATGCAGGACCCTTTAAGAGTCATAATAACAACTATTGTTAGAGGATTTTATTCTCCAAATGATACACCAAAACCATACTTATTGGTTAATATTTGTGTAGGGATGTTTTTCTCCCTCCCATAGTTTATCGTACTAATGGGATTGTGACTATTAAGTCAATGCCTTATTTGCATAGTGGAAATCCTACAACACTACACTGGAATGTCTTATGACTAACTCATGAATATTCCCATGGTTATTAAATATCCATCTATAAACCACTATTGTGGTTTAATCATTGCTCCCATTCAAGAACAAAAAAGTAGACATGACTTCTCTCCCTACATTAAGTCCACGTGCACATAATGACTAGCTTTGGTACTTACTAACTTTTCACTCTTACTTTTGACAACAAAAGTGAAACATGAAACAATATCCTTACTTTTAGGATCTTGCACAGGTGATGGCTTTGATCGAACTGTATAAGTACTTTGTTCCCAAAGTAAATATTTTGAGGCCTATGAATGAAGGGGAGAGAGATGGATGGTTGAAGGACTCCAATGGAGGATGAATTGATGCCTTGTTTTTCCTACCCAAAGGTTCTTTCATAATGAATATTATCCCCAACTCATCATTGATTTTTATTCTTCCATTTTTCACCCAAACTGCTAAAAGCAACACAGTTTTATGCCGATCTAGTATGTATCTTCATGTCACAAGTTCTTCCTTGTAGATGAATATGGAACCCTAGAAAGTAGTGTTGATTTGGAAATATGATTTTAAAATTTTCCATCCCATAATTAAGACAATATTGGAGAGTAATTTATGGTATAACATTAGCATATTAATTTTCAACCCTAAGGCAACGCTAACTTGAACAGAGTTGGGATATTTCAAGTAGGTACCACCAAAATAATGGAAGAAATCAAACCAGCTACTACATGCATTCTTGGAGGCATATTTCCCAATGGTAACCTACAGCAATCATATATATATATATACTCCATGGTGGTGAAGAGATGACATTTCTAGATCTACTACTTGTCACATTCAGGAATGAAAACAATGTTTTAAATACATTTATATCAGTCTGTAATCTTTGCTAATTTATTCCTTTTTATCTTGTCATGATGATGCTTGTTTTCCCATATTAATTTTCAACCCTAACGCAATCCCATGGTATAAAGAACCAAAAAAGACTATTCTGTACAAATAAAAAAATCTCTTAAATTAACCGTATCATGCCTTCCTCAATGATTTGATGAATCCTTTGAAATTGTCTTATAAATATAGTCAGACAAGGCTCAAAACACTTACCTAAAGAGATTGTTTCCTTTTCTCTTTATCATTAATTTCTATGATATGTGTTTCAAGAGATGCTAATGTTGTTCATCCTTTTTTATTCTCTTGTCAATTTCCTAATATGGTGGCATTAAATGGCTTGCATTCTACTTTGATCAATATGACAAATTATTTTTCTCCAACCAACCATATTAAACTTGAATGGATTTTGGACCTTTCCTCTCTTTCCACTTGGAGAAAAATTAGCAAATGGTTTGGTTCACCTCCAACTTTGACCCAAGTTCTTATCCTTTTGTGATCACTAATCAAGGAGGCATAAATTAACTTAATGTTGTCAACAAGAACACCATCGTCTTTTTTATCATTAGTTTATATGATCTATGTTTCAAGTGACACTAATGCTTGTTTCAAGTGACACTAATGCTTATTGATCTTTTATTATTCTGTTATCATTTGTGTAAGACATTGTTGTCATTTTCACAAACTTGAGGTTTGAAACAAATTGTAGTCTTATAGACTCTTTGAGAGGCATCAATTGGTTTGTGTTGAGATTATTAAGCATATACAGAAGGCTTCAAGAAGAGAAGCTCAATTTTTTCCTTCTCTAATCCATCATCAAATAGGTTGAGGTTAGCTTCTTCAACACCGCATATAGGTTCACTATAATTTTCTGGGGATAAATTAAACCTTTTTAATATTCAAAAGTCTCTACCAATATAACATTCTATTACATGTACTAGGAGCTTCATTCAAATCAAGATAAATATGCTACAAACATATGAAGAACCGTTTGATTTTCTAAACCAAGGGGATGGAAAAAGGGCGAGGAAACATCAAAGATCACTCACACCAAGGAACAATTCTAAAGCTAACCAACTATCTAAACCACAAAGGTCATATTCTCGTGTTAAATGTAAGAGGGGAAAACAAAAATTAGACACAGTGACAATTGACACAAAATGTTCAAATAAAAAATGGAGTACATCAAAATACCTAATACTTGCTTCAAGACCCAAAGCATAAACCATAAGATTCATGATTTTCCATTAATCGCCAAGTATTACCTAACCCAATTTCTAGTGAACTAAGCACCTCACGATCGATCAATTTCCCAAGGAAACAATCACATTGGAGAGGATAGATTTAAGTGATTCATAAGAAGTCTCACACCAATAACACTACAAGTCTACAACAACCCAAAAGATTCAAGCCAACAAGTCATCATCTTTTGTTGCAATAGCTTAGAATAGGCCCATAGGTGTCTCTAAACACCAAAGAAGCTCTAGACCATGCACAATTAATTTTCACATGTTCATTAGGGGCCATCAACCTCAATTTTTTTCGATATTCTAGTCATGTTGAATGATAGAGTTGTCTTATATAATATGGATTCTATCATTACTCTCACTCAATTAAGGTAACATTATGGAATTTCAAGATGGCAAACAAACCCCTAAGAAACATTATTCACATTATTATTAGGAATATGTTTCAAATTATTGATGGTTTTTATTACAATAAATGAAGGTCATTAGGATTTCTATTGAAGAATTCATTGAACTATATTTGACAAAACACAACCATCTTCACCTATACCTATGAAGGTCAACAAGAAATAGTGAACCTTGTGTCAGCTTATCTAGTTTATGTTGTTGTGTATTGGGGGACTAACAACACATAAAGGCTATTTTGTATCATGTTGACTCTAAAATGGAAGCATGTTGGGATAGAAAATATAAATGCAACCACTTAAATTGAATAAAGTTTCACTTTTGCAGAGATGGATAGTGGATGAACTCCCTTAAACTCCTTGGCTTCTTTATGGATATTTCAACATTGTTGACACCTAAGAAGACAAGGAAGACATCCTTCTAGTTAGAAGCCTAAAATACTATAAAACTAGGCTAATCTTCTATGACCCTTCAAGTAGATGGATTCCTACGATTTATGGTATTATTATTACAACTTTTGTAAGAGTAACAAGAGAGACCTCAAAAATATCAAAAGGGCCACATTTTCTGAGAAAAACACATTTTTTATTGTAAATATGCTCAACATAGCTAAGTATTGTGATAAGCCACACTATCCATCTATCATTTGAGGCACATACAAAATGTGTATTCCCAAGGCTTTCTATGTCATGAATTTGAAGAATCAAAGTTACATAAATTGCATCAAAAAAATTTCAAAGGATGAGGGGAAGAACCCTAAATTAAGTGGTGGAAAAATCAAAATGGCCATTTTGCTAGATTAACATCTTCAACAAAATTTAGAAGTACAACCATCAATCCGACCTACCTTTTTTTTAACTATTGAAACAAGGTTGCCATCCTTTGTGATAGGGTTGAAGGTGGATGTTATTGTTGTTTACAGTATCCTGAGATACATCAATGATCTGACCTATCTAAGGTATATTGTTGAAGGAATGACTTGATTAGGGTAGCCTCCAATTTCCTCTCATCACCTTACATGCAAGTTCATCATTATATGCAGCTCCAATTTTCCTAAAGGTGCACAGTAGTCCCTTTTTTATGACTGGGATGCCTTCTCCACGGTTGCAGCAAACCCAGGACTGATGTTATTTATGCTGAGATTGCACCCAAAATTAATTTTTTTGTGGATTTTTGTGAATTAATTTGAGGATGCGACTTAGGGTAGAGGGTGGATGGAATGTCCATACACACCTGAAAAGCTTAATCATTACCCAGGATTAAAAGTGCTCAGGGTGAAGTTTTACTTCTGTCTTATGATTTTTATCACTACCTAGAATTATCGTTAACCTATTGTTATCCATTTAAAAGTGTGCAAAATTATCTCCGAAAAGGTCCAAGGAATTATGTATATTATTCTTCAAAAAGATGTTGTGACTTCTATTGATGAAAACTTAAAGGATTCTGCTGAGAAAGTACAGTACTTTACAAAAAATTCTAAAATCCAAGAAGCAACTGATGAGTAAGAGGAAATGTTGAAAATGCAAAAAGATACATCTAATCAAATGCATTATGAGACTTTTGCAAAGAAACATGGTATTAAAAGGGAAGTACATAGGCAGGAAAACTAGCAAAAGACACATGGGGTAGGTGAGAATTTGTAACTCTAATTCTGATGGTGTTGCTTTCATAAGTAAACATGATACACACATTTCCACACTTAATATTGCAATTATCTTATATCCTCTTCAACATTATACAAGTGGAATGTCAGTATATGATCCCTAGTACCAAAACACGGAGCCGATGAGAACTTATATTGTATATTTTTGCAACTTCCCATGAAGCAAGACAAGCTATTGATGTGGTGCAATACATGAAGAAATATTTTGTATTTTACTATATGTCCTCATGGTACCGTGGGATTAATTCATAGTATACATCAACATATAAATTATTGAAGGAAAATGCAGTAGCACAAGCAAATTTGGAAGCAATTTATGATCCTAATTGTGCAATGACTACTATTTTCACTAGTGCACCTAATTTATGATCCTAATGGTGATCTAAAAATTGTTGTAGTCAAATATTTTATCCAATAAATGAGGTGGAGTTTAGGAACCAAAATTATTTCTGCATGCATGGAAGATATGTCAGCATCAAGAGTTATAATTCCCAGATTATGCATACATACTCATCCAAAGATATTTAAAAATACTACTCTTCGCATGATTAATACTCACAGAGTTAGGGACAACACTTGCAACAAAGTATTTGTTTGTTTTGGAGAGACCTATTCAAGTCTTCGATAAGACTTTGTAGTTGACTTGGCTCTGTAGTAGACATCATTCAAAATAAACCAAGCTTGGTACAGTCAAAGTCTTCATAAATAGAACTCCAAACAAAACTCAGCAGTATGATAGGGGAGTACATGTTTCAATAAGTCAAGAAGTCTACATGTCAGGGGGAGCACACATTTGGATGTGGCCTTGAGGATATTAATATGAATATGTTCAATATATATATTAACTTGCAAAAACATGACATAAGAAATTGGTATATATGGATTCCTAGTAAGGGTGTATACTCAATTGTAAATATTCTCAAGTTGTTATACAAGATATGGGATCCTATTCTTGATGAGGAATCTGTTGAGGATCCAATTTACCCTCGACAAAATCAAGCACTTGAAAAAATCCATGTATATTCCTTTGAAGAAGGCCCTATTTATGAAAGAACTCATTCTCCTATTATATTATCTCATCCCAAGAATCTGAATTAGATGGTCCATATTGTTGAGATTCTGATGAGGAATATTTTGTAGGAAAACCCTTGTTTGATGATGAGATGGAAAATGCATGCATTTATCCATTTCATGAAGAGTTGGATGTTATATTTGAAATCAATAATCATAGTTTTGGGGACCCCATATATGATTCATATAGTGAACCATCTAATGAGGAACCTAAATATTTGGAACCTATAGAGCAACCAAGCATCCACTCTACAAGATCCCCAAGAACTAACATCATTCAAGTGAAGGATGTATGCAGACTGCTGCAGACATTATATCTCTAATCGTTCGATTTCCCACAAAGTGTTGTAGCTTGTTTAGTGCTCCTCTCTGTTTGTCATTTAGGTTCAACTTAACAGTGAAATCAACAAGTCCAGGAAAATCTTCTAGTACATCTCCTTTATAGTAATGGACAAATAATGATGTTAGTTCTCGAAGATCATGTAGAGTGGATGTTTTAACCTCTTCAGTGCTACTCTGCAGTGCATAAACCGACACTTCAGAGAAGATTCTAATAGTTTTCTTGGACATATTAGGGTATCCTAATCAATTTCATAATGATAGTTAGGAGGAATGCATTCTGAAATTCCATGAACAATAGGATTTTGCTAGGTTTCATGTTGAATTACATATTGAATCTCTTCCAAGGTTGAATGTGGCCCTGAGGATATTAAATGAATATGTTCAATATATATCTTAACTTGAAAAAGTGTGACATAAGAAATTGGTATATATGGATTCCTAGTAAGGGTGTATACTCAATTGTAAATATTCTCAAGTTGTTATACAAGATATGGGATCCTATTCTTGATGAGGAATCTATTGAGGATCTAGTTTACCCTCCACAAAATCAAGCCCTTGAAAAAATCCATGAAGATTCCTTTGAAGAAGGCCCTATTTATGAAAGAACCCAATCTCCTATTATATTACCTCATCCCAAGAATCTAAATTAGATGGTCAATATTGTTGAGATTCTGATGAGGAATATTTTGTAGGAAAACCCTTGTTTGATGATGAGATGGAAAGTGCATGCATTTATCCATTTCATGAAGAGTTGGATGTTATATTTGAAATCCATAATCATAATTTTGGGGACCCCATATATGATTCTCTCCACTGTATCTTGAACATGCCCCCTGTACATTAATTGTTTATGCCTCTCAGTTGCAGTACTGATACTAATCAACCGGATGAAGAAGGCTTGAAAAGAGTTCAAATCTAAAATATTAGGCCTTACCAACCTCAAAATATTGAAGAGATATTTACAATTGTTGTAAAAAAGGGTGCCTAACAATAACACCTGTCTCCTCGTATGTATTTTGGAAAGAGTATGGAGTATGTTGATGTCCTTATTGTGTGGGAAATGCCCTTCATCTAAAACCAGCAGTCCTAGTCCCTCAAGTAGAATTTGTTGGCAAGATTCACCCAATGGTTCAAATTAAACACTTCATATTCTAAGGGTTTATTAAACATGATAAACATTTGCATGAAAGGGATCAAAAAAATGCATGCCAAAATTAGTATACGTGTCTATTAGAAAAGGTGAGACTCAACTATAGTGTATTTTCATGTTACCAAGAAAACTCATATCTTAGAATTTTCAATATTTACCTCCATTTTCCCATATCAAATCTTTGAAGTCAACAACTTTTGCATTTTTCCTTTTTCTCTTGGTTTGGGGGCTCGAACCTCCCTACTTTTATGTTTTATTATGCTCTAAATGTACATGAGGTGAGTAACTCTAGTACAATGTATTTTAGAGTGCTTATTGTGAGTCTACATTACTAAAATTAACCAATATTGTATTTCTTCATTAAAATGTACACCCAATTCTCACTTCTTGGAGCAATTGAGCGATTCAAACTCAAAATTGTATGTATTGTCATCCCTATCTTTCCATATTTCCATATTTCCAAATTGATACTTAAAACTAGTTGTTGGATATAAATGTTGGCTCAAACTCATACATGGGTTTGCACTGAGTGTCCAGCAAAGGTGGTCTATTATAGTCCAAGAATTGACATATTCAATGCTTGGAGAGGGGAAGGTCTAACCCAAAGAATCACATGACACTAAATTCTATATGACTCTAATGCAACATGGACATCATGACCAATGTTTGATCCACCATATAGGGTTCCTTTATTTACTTATGCAAGTCCCCATTCATTCAAGTGCAACTCATTCCCATACCACCATGAAAAAATGATCCCTTATAATTATTAGTGCCTTCTACTACAGAATGTGACACAACTATACTAATTAAGACTTCATTTATTAACATAGTTGTGGAAGAAAAAAACAACACATCGTTTGCATATAAAAGGAACAAACCAAATATTTGGAATGGGGGTCTCATTCCATTAATATACATCATAATCCAATACATCCTTAGAACATAAATATAACAAGTCTAGTATAGATCATATTACAAGGATGTCTATCCACTAGTATCCCAAAAGCCTTACAATTCAAGCAACTGCAACATCCTTCTACTATTTAACCATATTATACTAGCTATAAACTATAACAACATCATTAATAACAATACCAACGACCCTTTTCTAGGCCTAAACCTTTACAAAATATATCCTCTCTTAATGGTGGGGAGTTCCATTCAAAACCCTATGTATCCAATGTCTTTCTTCACTATTTGGCTTGATGGACTGCCTATTATCTCCTCTCCTTCTCTAACCAAATGTCTTCCATCTCTCACCACCTCATCCAAGCAAATGTTATTTTAAAAATTAAAAATTAAGGACCTAATAAGACCAAACAAAACTTGTTGGCTTTCCCTCATGTTGGTAATCCATGTGTTTCCCATGTCCAATGGACAACCCCCCTGTTGTATATGCTATCCATTAGATTTGATGCATAACTCAGATACATATAGACATGGATGTTCTAAATGACATGAAGAAAAATCCAGTCATCCATAAACTGAGTTAGATCAATTTTGGAAACTGAGTGGTTACTCGAGTTCATTCCAACATTTACAAACCCTTTATAATCATATAAGGGTGGGGGATTCATCTCATTTCAGTCAGGTTTCTAATTGTTGTAACAAAATCATGGTGCGTAATAAAGAATGGGAACTATTTTTGAAGGTAAACCACTACTCTATTCAGATCGAGTATTCACATAGAACTGCTCCATACTCCCTTGCAGCTTCGATGATGGGTGGGCTATGGTGAGCCAAGAGATAATGTTTCCCCTAGCTCTCATCTATCCTAATGTAATGTCACAATCTAGGGAATCTAAAATTTCAGATTGGAATTGATGTGGTTGTATATGTTTTCCCACAAATACACAGAAAACATCACAACATGCCCAAAAAAACCAAAAACCCTAAACCAGTTGCATGCCCAAGAACCCCTGTCATAGTATGCCCAAAAAAATGAGGTGATGCTTACTCGTTGAGCTATGAGCTCCAAATAGAAACCGTGAGCTCCCAATTTGAACTATGAGCTTCAAATGTGAACCATGAGCTCAAAATCGAAACCATGAGCTCCAATTCTCAACCCTGAGCTCCAAATGTCAACCTTGAGCTCCAAATCGAAACCGGGAGCTAGTCCAAATTGCATAAAAACAATACACCAGAGTTGCAAAAGGCAACACCATATCTAGTTGAAATGATACACCAGAGCAATGAAATGATACACCAAAGCTACTCGAAATGATACACCAAAGCCGCCACAAAATGACACACCAGAGCTACTCAAAATTCATGAAAATGTCCAAATTTCATAGAACTATCCAAAACCTGAGTTGCAACAATGTCGAAAAAGACTATGTATTTTTTTATTTTATATTATATGTATTTAATTATATGTGTTGCCATATAATAAAATATTATTATACTATATTTCATTATATGTATTGCCATAATAGTTTTTTTTTATTAGGCTAGTATTTTTAACTTCGGTATATGTATTTTTTATTATATGTATTTTTAACTTAGGAATAGTATTTTTTATTATAATATGATGATGATGATGGCGATCTCACCTAATCCCTACAATCTCACCTAATCCCTACAATGAAACCCATGAATATGAAGATGATGATGGTGATGACAATGATACCAAATTGTTAAAATAAACGATGATGTTGACGATGATGATGATGATGATGAATATGGTGATGGCCATGTTGATATCATATCAAATGATGATGATCACGATCATGATGACGATGATGATGATGATGATGATGACGACGACGTTGATGATGTTGTTGATGACGACGAGGATGTTGATGTTGATGATGATGTTGATGACGATGATGTTGATGAGGATGACAATGATCCCTAATCCCTACAATCTCACCTAATCATAATCATTATGTTGATCATCATCATCTTCATCGTCATGATCATCATCATCATCATCATCCTCATCATTGTCGTCATCATCATCGTCATCGTCGTCGTCATCTATAACATCATGGTATTCATTATCATGACCCTCATCATCATCATCGTCATCGTCGTCATCGTCGTATTCATCATCATCATGATGGTAATGGTGATGATGATGGTGATGATGATAATGATGATGATGATGATGGAAATGATCACCATCATCATCGTCGTCGTCGTCGTCGTCGTCTTCATCATCATCATCATCATGGTAATGGTGATGATGACGGTGATGATGAAGGTGATGGTCATCGTCTTCTTCATCATCGTCACCATCATCATCATCATCATTGTCATCATCATCATCTTCTTCATCATCATGAACCTCCTCATCATCATCATGACCCTCCTCCTCCTCCTCCTCATCATCATCAACGTAATAGTCATCATCATCATCCTCTTCATCATCATCGTCTTTAGCATCGTCGTGACCCTCATCCTCATCCTCATCATCGTCATATCCATCATCGTCATCATCATCATCATGATGGTAATGGAGATGATGACAGTGATGATGATGATGATGATGATGATTATGTCAATGATGATGATAACCATCATCTTCATCAACGACATCATCATCACCATCATTGTCATGATGATGATGATGATGGTAATGGAGATGACGACGGTGATGATGATGATGATGATCATCATCATCATCATCATAATCAACATCATCATCATCATCGTCGTCCTCTTCATCATTATCATCATCATCCTCTTCATCATCATCATCATCATCTTCCTCCTCCTCATCATCATCATCATAATCACAATCATTGTCATCATCGTCGTCGTCGTCGTCATCATCATCGGCTTAATAATCATGACCCTCCTCCTCATCATCATGTCCTAACAACAACATAGTCAATGGCTTCTAACAACATGTCCTATGGTAGTCTTTTAGAAGGTTAATTTCTACACATATCCACATATAGGTAGTGATATGAACTTTTCACCAACATTAAGAATAAGTAAAACTTATTGTATTTCAAAGATACTTGTTTTGTAATCCACCAACATTAAGAATAAGTAAAACTTAGTTTACTTCAAATATTCATTTTCAAAAAAAATTGCATAATACTGGCAAACCTTTCAATCAAAAAGTTATGAGAAGGAAATTACTGAATATAGCCAATAAAATGGAAGGAATTTTTTGTATCCTTGAAATATTTCTTATATCTAATAGATTCCTCTACTTCTAGAACTAAAGGTCCCAAATATATGTTCAATAGAGAGATGCAAACCTAAGAGGAAGGAAAACATCCTGACTTGAATAATGAACCTTCACATTAATGAGGGAAGAATCTTCTACATAATGACACATCCCTATCTTGGATAAATTAAAATATAGCTTTGAAGGACGATAGAAAAGTTGAGCATGTGAGTCAAGCTAGTGACAACTAGGGTAGAACCTAGCTAAACAAAAAGTTCGAGTTTAATGCTTTCCATTATAATATTATAAAATCATATCTTAAAAACTATTATAATTATTATAAGTTATCATATTACTCTATTATTCTTATCTTCTCTTGCAACAAAAATATTCCTATCTTTTATGGTTTGTGAAAACACATAAAGTTGGGGATATTTAAAAATATCAACCAAATAAAGTGAAACAATTACCTCCTTCCCATCCCTTAGCTTTGATGATCATGAAGATTATGATGATGAAGACGGCGACGATGATGATGATGATGACGATGATGATGACGATGATGATGATGACAATGACGATGACGATGACGATGATGGTGATGATGATGTTGATGATGATGATGATGATTATCATCACCATGAGGATGATGATGATGATGATGAAGATGATGATGTGTGTTGATGACGACGATGATGATGTTAATGATTATGATGATGATGATGATGATGATGATGATTATGATATCGATGACGATGATGACAATGATGATGATGATGATTATCATGATGATGATGAGGATGATGATGAAGACGATGATGACGTTGATGGTGACGATGATCATGATCATGATCATGATCATGAGGATGAAGAAGATGATGATGACGATGAAGACGATGATGATGTTGATGATGATTATCATCATCATGAGGATGATGATGATGATGATGACGATGATGATGGTGATTATGACGATGATCACGGGGATAACGATGATGATGATGACAATGATGATGAAGATGATGATGATGGTGATGATGATGGTGATGATGATTATCATCATCATGAGGATGACGATGATGATGATGACAATGATGATGAAGATGATGATGATGCTGGTGATGATGAAGACGACGATGATGAATATGATGACAACGATGATGATGATGATGATGCTGATGATGATGATTAGGATGTTGATGACGACGATGATAATGATGATGATGATGATGTTGATGATGGTGATTATCATCATCATGAGGATGACGATGATGATGATGACAATGATGATGAAGATGATGGTGATAGTGATGATGATGTTGATGATGATTATCATCATCATGTGCATGACAATGATGATAATGATCATGATAATGATCATGATGACGCTCTTTATGATGATGATGATGATGTTCATGATAATTATGATCATGATCATGATGATGCTCTTGATGATGATGATAACGATGATAATGAAGATGATGATGATGACCATAGCCTTATGATGATGACGATGATGATGAAGATGATGATGTGTGATGATGGTGATGGTGATGATGAAGATGATGATGTGTGATGATGACAACGATGATGATGATGATGATGACAACGATGAAGACGACGACGATGAAGATGACGACGACGATGATGATGATGTTGATGTTGATGATGATGATGATGATGATTATGATGTTGATGATGACGATGACAATGATGATGATGATGATGTTGATGATGATGATGATGATGATGATGATGATGATGTTTATGATGATGTTTATGGCGACGATGAAAATGATGATGATGATGATGATGATTATCATCATCATGAGGATGATGATGGTGATGATGATGGTGATGATGAAGATGATGATGATGTTGATGGTGACAACGATGATGATGATGATGATGATGATCATGAGGATGAAAATGATGATGATGACGATGATGATGAAGGTGATGATGATGTTTATGATGATTATCATCATCATGAGGATGACGATGATGATGAAGACGATGATGATGGTGATGATGATGATGATGATGGTGATGGTCATGAGGATAATGATGATGATGATGATGATGATGATGATGATGATGATGATTATGTTAATGATGATTATCATCATCATGAGGATGACGCTGATGATGATGGTGGTGGTGGTGGTGATGGTGATGGTGATGGTGATGATGTTAGTAACTCTTTAAAAAAATAAGATAAAAGAATAGGTCTAATTAAATATTTACCTTTCAATATATTTCATCATCTTCTTCATCCATGTCATCATCTTCTTCATCCAAGTCATCATCTATATCATTATATCCAGAGTCAACATTATAAGGATTGGCCATATCATCATCGTCGTCATCATCAGTTATGCTCATCGTGCCATCGTTGGTATAATCTTCATCGACATTGTCTGCTACATCATCTGATTCAACTGTTTCTTGGACATCTTCTACTCAATAATCATCATCACCTAACTCATGTTGATCATGCTCTTCATCATCGTCTTCTTTTTCCAGAGAACCCTCTTCATTACCATTTTCTAGGTTATAATTTATCATCCTTCCCCTTGGATCGTGTCTCACAACAAATGACCAGCCCGTTTTACCTGGAACCTCAAAGTAAAATACATGTTCACATTGGCTTGGAAGAACATAGGGCTCTATTCTTGGCTCAAACAACCTTGTATTTACCATGGTAAATCTATTATCATGTTCAATAATATTTCTATTGGGATCACGTTGACTCAATCGTAACCTGTACCATTTGACAATGAATAGAACTACCTTAAAGCAATTAAAATCACATTGTATAATATCTTCCAAATACCCATCATATCAATTTTATGAGACTTCTAGATGTCTTTCATTTCTAGATGAAACATTGGTCACCTCAAAGACTACATATATCCCACAATCTAATGTTTTCTTTGTTTCATCCAATTTTTTGATCTGATATCTACTACCATTGCAGACCATAGCCTTATGGTGTTTTACCTGCAATAAGCAATACATGAAAAGATTACATAATGATTCATTAGTTATGTAGCAATACATGGAAAAGAACAACACGTACGACAAAATGTAATTTGCAAAATAAAATATTTATAGGAATTGATTAATATGCTTTCCATTTTATCTTTTAAACCATATGCTAAATCGATTTCCCTTTCTGTTATATTTCTATCTCCATTGTGATGTGCTCTTTTACCAATGAAGCCACATCTTCCCATGATATTCCATTACCCTATTGTTCGCATCGTTCAATCCATACCTTCATCCAGTCAAGATTGTTTACGATGTATAAATGAATTGCATCCCATTCTCGGCTAACTGCTTGATGACAATAACCATTAAAATGAAAGACAGGTGTAAGTCTCTTGAATAAAGTATATGCTCTTAATTGATGCAATAACTAGAAAATGCAATTAGAATATGAACGATATAATAAACATCCACTAGATAATAATTACCTTTCACCTTCCTCAATCTACCTTTCCCCTTTAGTTTCTCCCCTTCAAATTTGTTATTGGAGTCCGAATCACAAATGCGACGTAAATTGAGCTTTGACGCCAAAAATAGGAAGATATTCACTAACATACAACATGTTTTGGTATACCATATATCCTTCCATCATATAACCCTAATCATGTGCTCATTTTCTCACCAAACCCTTCATAAATTTCAAGTTCCTCTCAACCATCCACATGGACCTTGAGTGCACAAGTCCACACAAATCAATCTCCTCAACTTGGTGTATGAGGTAGTGTTCCTGTGCATTGAAAAATGCCGAAGTTAGATGCTTCTACATTTCACACATGAGACAAGGAATTTCTCTCCTCCAGTACTTTATATCTTCTTTATGGATTTCTTTAGATGTCAACCATCTACAAGTGATGCAAACCAATAGCGATATTTAACAAAAAAATACATTAAATTACATATGATGAAATAGTGCACAAAAAAACAAATATAAATTATATGGAGAATTAAAGAAACACTAAGCACATGCAAGTAATCGTTAGTTACCTCATGTATTTACCAAGATTATATATAACTTGTTTGACATTGTTGTCAAAGTTGTCTGGGAGAGAAAGAGGTAGAATATACTATATCAATATAAAAACCACACCATTTATTAAACAAAGAGTGCACAAACAAGAAAAAAAATATACGCAATAAAATGAAAAAAATTAATTATATGGACATAACAATAATAATTACCTTGATGAAGATGTGCCAATCATGTGTTTTGACCCCTGCAAAATCACCTTTTTTGTTATGATATTCTTCAAGTTCACATAAAACCCAGTGGGAAATTTAATTTTTTGCATTACTTCTCTGACAACATTGCTTTGTTGCACCGTAAACATACATGGAATTGAGTTTATATTAACTTGGTCTCCGTTGCTATGAAATTGAATGACATCTTTCATTGCATGGTTTCTTTCTTGAATGTCTTTGCAAGCTTTCCCAACTTTATCTTTCTCCCTCCTTAGCTCCAGTAGTCACCATAATGTTTTAGTAACATTCTTTCCAATATGCATTGTATTAAACAAATGAGCAATTTGTAGGTGCTCATAGTAGGGAGACCTGCTTAATTGAATAGGATAACTTTTCATTCCTTGTGGAAGCCCATTAATTCCTTCATGATCACAATGGACATCATGAATATTGGTTTATAAATAAATTACATCATAAATCAAATATGGCCACTATAGTAAACAACTCACAATAAAAATTAAAATACATAAAAATTCATATACGATGATCCATACGTACCATGATGGCAATTTCTATTGTATTGCATCTTCCAAATGTGAGGTGTCATTCTTCATGGTTTTAATGTAGTCTCCTGCTTCCCATTGAAAAACAAAATTCTGGTGGTTCTATACCTGTGATTCTTAGAGAGGAAATGCCTATACTCATCAAAAAACTCCTTTCTTAAGCTTTTTGAGTAACGATATTTTATCTTAGGACCACAAACTGGACATGCAAATTTACCCTTTGTTTGAAAACCTACAATATTTAGATATGGAATATCTATGTCAATTACAATCATATATAAACTATTTTAACTACTCCATATAATTAAATTCAATTAAAGTGGAACTTAAAAATACAAACCGCCAAATGAAATTAACCCAGGGGCATCGTGTATTGTCCATACAACAATTGCATGGAATTGAAATTTCCTTTGTCGTATTGGTCCAGATACGTCATACATAGTGATGCCATTCCATAACTTCAGCAGATCATCTATAAGAGGTTCGATATATACATTCATATATTTGAATTGGAACTNGAAATTAGGAAACATAATATGACAAATGATATGCCACAACTACATTAGAAATAAAACGATTGTAGACACAAAAAACATGGAATAATCATCAACAAGATTATGTGTTCCCTCTTTATTGACAACCATGGAGAAATGTTATTGTTGATAAAAAAAATTAGGCCACACCATGTAAATGGATTTCATCTATGTGAATGGATTAACACCATCTACTACCAAAGAAATCCTAAGATTACATGGTTCTTCTTTAAAGTGAGGCCACTTTTCCTCCATATCTCTAAAAGCAGAACCATCTGTAGGCGTTCAAATAACATCATCTTGACTTCTATTCTCGGCATGGTAATCCACAAATTGCACTATGCTTTTACACCTGAACAGTCGTTGCAAATATGGAATGATGGGAATATAACGAAGAACCTTTTGAGGAACCTTTTTTGTTACTTTATCTGTTCGATATCTACTTACATGACATTCCAGGCATTCTGTTGCAAATTCATGTTGATTATAATATATAACATGGTCATCAGGGCATGCATGAATTGCTTCATAATGCATTCCAATCTCTTTCATGATGGAAGATAAAACTTGATATGTGCGAGGTAAAATATTTGATGGTGGCAAAAAAAATAAGCTATCAAGCTACAGAAAAAAATAAAAATATAGTGAATGTAATAAATAAATAATATTAACGAAACACGCTTCATCCATATGATGATCAATAATGAGTTAACAATAAAATTATTAGAGGAATACAGATAAACTTTATCACGATCCTATATATGTCATGGATTTTTTTACATACCTTAGCATCCGTGTGATTGCAATGCTTGAAAGGACATTCATAACCTTCAAGTTCATTATCAAAAATACAACAGAGAGAATATTTGTTTTCGAGCCTTCATAAAGGGGTTCATCTTCCTTATCAAGAAGAGGTATATCATGAACATCATCAAATTCATCATCATTTTCATTATCATCGTCATCATCATCATCCATTCTAACATTAAATTAATCATGGATCAATGTATTTTTACCATCATCTTCAACTACGTTATCAGTATGATCATCTTGTTCAATATGATCATTCACTTGTTCTCCATTAAACATAGACGCTCCATGATCCTGATCCAGAAATTGTTCTGAAAGAACTTCCTCTGGACGATATGATTTAGGGTGTCTTTCCTTTATAAATACATGGAAACATAAATAGATATACATTAATATAGGAAATATTAAAATAATACATACATTTACCAAAGAAAAGAATAAAAAAAACTTTATAATGCTAAACCTACAAATGGACGATATTCATTCCCCCCGTCAGCATGCCCATGTTCCCTGCAATGTTTTGTGGCTGTTGAGATCAATATTCTTCTCCTCTTAAATCTCTTACATTGAGTACACAAACAATAACATTTTCCATCATCCCTTCATTTCGCTGCATCCCATAGTCTAGCAAGCAATTGTCAGTTGCTTTCATTTGGATCAGGAATATTTCTATTTGACATTTTGTCACAAACTTCGTGATTGAATACTATTGACAATCTTAAAAAATCAAGTTCCACGTATCACAATTTTCTCAAACGAATGTTTGTCGAAGAATAAAAAAATCCTGGCAAACTATCTGCCAAAGAAAAAAAAATCACACGACCTCTCGTTGAAGAATAAATCAATTCCTGAAATCATTCATTGAGGAATAAATAATTTTCACAAACTGTCTGTCACTTCTACAACAAACATGTCGAAATTTTTAAAAATGTTTAAATTTATAATTGCACAGTCGTCGAATATCCGACGCCCTAAACATAGTTACCATTGGAAATATGGGACAAACAATTTCAAATATGACATTATTTTATTTCAAAAAAACCTACGAACTAGTGTCGAAAATCCGACAACATACCCGTCAAAAAACCTGCGAACAAGTGTCGAACATCCAACACATAGTCGTCGAATATCCTACGCCCTAGTGTCGAAAATCCGACAACATAGCTGTAAAAAAGCCTATTCCCTGATGTCGTAAATTCAATGGCGCTAAAATAACTCAAAAGGCTCAGTACTTTTCATCATTATTTTTTGACACATCCGTACGATATTTCGGATGTCGTCAGATTCTCTCATCGGATTTCAAGTTCAAATCCTGTTGTGTGTGTAAACATGTACAAACTTCATGTACACACAAAAATACAATTTATACGTGTATTAAAAGATTGATGTTCATACCAACAGAATCTCGAGCTAGACGTTCACCCATAGAGGATAAGGGGGAATCATCTCTACCACTATCACCTCGTCGATGATCGGATGAATGTAAACTGTACAATAATCTTGAATCCCCAGGTGAAGTCACACCCTTCTATTATCAATTGGGACACCAACTCCCAAAGAATGTGATGACCTCCTACGTTTTTGTCTCGAATACTGCTCTCTTTCCATGTGATATGGTATCCAGAAGTTTACACAAATATCAACTCATAACATAGTCAAATTCTACTTGTTAATTCCACAAATTCAAAGACCTTGCTACTAAAAAAACTATGTCTTTAATAAGGACCTAGATATACCTAATATTATCTAATAGTTCTTAAAATGAATATAGCTAATTTCTCGTTGGATGTGTGGGGAATTAATGTGGGCCAATCTTTAAGTGTTTTTGATGTTTTAAATGAATGGAACCAATATGGTCAAATATTAAGTGAAGGTTACATTTCTTTATGTCAAGCCTTCAATTCATGAACATGTTAAATCTTAATTTTAATCCTAAATTAATAACTTATTTGATATTTTAATAATTTAAACATAAATTATATCTACAAATATTTTTATTATTCCATAGAATCATAAAAAATTGTTCTCAATTTGAAACTAGTACCTTTTTACTTTAAAAAAAAACTATTTTCCATGAACACGAAAGAAAAAAGCTCTAAGCACCATGAGAGCTTGGACTATACAATATATTTTCATTAAGTGATTGAATGAATTAAACCACTTACAATAACTATTTTTTCAAAATATTAAATTTAAATGTCTCTTTATCAATTTAAATTTAAATTTAAGTCTCTCTTTATCAATTGTCCCAAGGCAAGTTAAATGTATAGATGCGAGTATAAATGCACTAGTATCAGACGAAGTATAAGGTAATCTTGTTTATTCTTCTCTTTATTTTTAACAAGAATGGACACAACCAACCTGACAAGATTCTTCGCTAGAGCTATTAGAGGTAGTTAGTTGTTCTAATTTTTTATAGTTCATGTTTCGTTGCTTGAGTTACAAAACCATACAATCTGAATGCTAGTTTTTATAGTTTCTTATGCTCTCAGAGGATAAAAACTATATATTTCTATAAAGAATGCCTATTTTTCTTTGGTGTTGTGTCTCATTATCATATATAGTTTCTATGAATTCGTAGCTTTCTGTCTATTTTATAGTGAGAGATTGGGGTCTTCATAACCTCATTTTAATATATATTGAATGAACCCTTATAAACAATGTTATATTAGCTTGGTTTATTTTATAACTTTAGGAACTATATGGTATACTTGAAAATGTATAGTACAGTTTAAATGGGAAACCAAAGACTAAAAACAAGACTATTATAATGATCTGGGTGTGCATGATCGAAAGCAATACGTTTCGCTTTCAGGTAAGTTCTGAAAACTCCAAGTAACCTACTCGGTTGCTTTCGGTCCACATGGACAGAGTTCATGCACTCTGTCCATGTGGATAGAGTTCATGAACTGTGTCTACATGGACAAGCTCATGCACTATGTCCACATGGACAGAGTTCATGAGCTATGTCCACATACCTGTTTATATGAGATGGGATTGTAGCCATAATTATTTTGTTATATATGAAACTTTAATAAAGTCATAAATTTAATTTTGGTAATTTTATTAGTTAGATAAAGTTATATTTAAATATAATATATGTATTAATAAACACATATTAATATAAAACTTTACTTTTTACAAATTATTTATTAATATATTTTAAAATTATTTAAATATTTTTTTTAATATTTTATCTATGCAAATGTATATAATTAATTATTTTTATTTGAATTTAAAACTAAAAAATTGTTAAACTTATTTAAATTATTAAATCAAATTTATATATAAACAGCTACTTGATTACAAACAAATTTTCATAAATAATCATAAATCAAATGTGATATAGACACCATGACGAGGAAAGTAATTAATAATGAGCTAATGCTATCTATTTCATAAGTTCAGAAATTGATTTTTATGAAACTTTTATAAGTTTATTCGTCTTGATTAATTATATTTTTGAATTCTTAGCTTTCGAGTTGTAAGATTATGTACTATTTATTTTTCAACATAATTTGTATTCATGTAATTTTGTACTAAATATTGTTTGTTCAAAAACAATTTTAAGTGAACAAAATAAATCAAAAATTAATTTAAAATCAATGTAAAATATATTTTTGTTAATGCATAATTTTTTAAATTTTTGATTAGAAGGCATACCTGTTTATTTTTCGCTATTGAAAGACACCGACGAAACCAAGCTCGAGCGTCTGAAGCCGAACAACGAAGGAAACAAAATGAAGTCGATCACCGAAAAAACGAACGATACCTGCCAACAATGTACAAAAATTAGAAAATTAACAAAAAGATAAAAAAAGATATGAAAATTAACAAAAAGATTAAAAAAAATTAAATGGTCGAGAGGAGCGAACAGACCATTCCAAGAGGAGCGAACAGGAGCGAACAAACCACACCGAGAGGAGCAAACAGACCACGTCGAGAGGATGGAAGGGTGGCAGCTCTCCATGCCGAGAGGATGCCAGAAGGGTGGCGAGGTGGCAGACCTCCATGACATCAACGCACAACAGGTGACGCTAGCACATCTCCACGACAGTGATGACAAGCGAGGCGAGGACCAGGCAGGTGATAGGGAGATAAGCGAGGAATGCAAGCAGAAAATGTCAAATGTGGGTCGTAGCCGACCTTTTATGCATAAAAATTATTCAGCCGAATATTTATTTGGCCAAATAATTGTTCGGTTGAATACTTGTTCGGTCGAATAATTATTGAGCTAAATAATTATTCAGCTGAATAAACATAGAACCACTGGTCAAAATTATCGGTTGGCTATGTGTTCACACATATTTCGATGTCTCTATCAATTTAAATGGCTCAGTGTTAAACATTATTTGTCCGAATAACTATAGTTATTCAACCGAATAAAAACATTATTCGTCCAAATAAATATAGTTATTCAGCCGAATAACTTCCGCTATGTTGCTCGGGCACCCGATTCTCACGGAAGTGTTACCCAGCTTCGTGTGTTCACCCTTGTTTATAGGATTTTCTTGTAGATGTATGTGTAACTCCTTAATTTTGGTTGGCATGTTATTCTCTTGGCTCTTCTTCACAGATAAATTAGTGATTGCTTGACTCCTGTGGTGCATAATGAAGTTGTACAAATAGTATCTAAAGTAGTGATGACTACCAAATCCATTGTCATGGTATCTCATTAAGTGTAATGCATAGCAATCAAGTGGAATGCTATTGATATGTGGTTGGCAAGGTACATTTGGGTATATATCACCTTATTGACCAATATATTATCATGTTCACTCATAAAGGTTTTTTTATTTTATTTTGAAAAATAAGGTCAATATATTGTAGGTATTGGGGGGGTGGAGAGTACGGTATTGGGGGTTTATAGGTATTGGGGGATATAAAAGGGGTATCTAGTAAAAATAGGGTTTTTTCCAATTGGAACTATGTATTGGGAGGGGGCTCAACAAAAGGATTTTAATAGCTATTTATCAATATGTAGTGAAATTATGGGTATTCTTTAGTATCCCATGAATGAAGAAACTATGGCATAATTTCACTTAGTGAAGACCCCGTGGCAAGGTAGTGCATCACCATTTAGGAAAAGAGTTGGGAGTGCCATGTTGAATAGACTCTATATTTTTGCACTCATTGACTAGTGATGAGCCAATATCTGGCCAGTCAATTGTAGTAGGTGAAGCATTGGAGTAGTTTGAACAAATTATTTAATATTTTCCATTTCTCATTCTACATTAGTTAATTTGAAGAAAAAATAAGATATTGCTTTCTTTGGCTAGGTAATATTATGGTTATCCAAATCAAGTATATTTGAATCTATACAAGAGGGAATGCCAATGTTTGTAGAGATAGAATGGAGTTGATAGGAGACATAATTGCATGCTTCTAGAAGTGATGAAATTGAATTATGGTCAATTTGGACATCATTATAGTATTTGTCATTTTGTATCTTATATAGTAATGAATTGATGAAAGATGATTTAGTCACATAATTGGCATAATCGTTTACCTTTCACTCCGTGCCTCCTCATAACCAAGATAACAATATCTAAAAGGTGGCATGGAAGGAAATTTGAACAATTTGTTGGAGGAAACTAATAGTGTGACCATTGTACTTGTATTGTACACCACAAGCATGCTTAACCTACAAAATTAGGCTAACATAAGCAATGAGCATTTCTTCAATTTGAGTAAGTATGGATAGTACAATGGGTTGGTCACTAAGGTCCATATTATCCATTTGGAGAATAGATGACCATTAGTATCTCTATGGAATCAATTGAAAATGTGTTCATTGAGGGATGGATGAGAAAGAATTCCAAGATATGATTCCATACAAGTAGTACATATATGCATGATAGGAAAGGACTTAATCCATTTGCAGAAAGACTAGGTAGTATGTGGATGGCCATGATGTTAAGGAGTACATGTTGGAAAATGCATAAGAGGTTATTTTTTATTATGTATTGTAGTCTGTTGAAGTCTCTTTAGTCCGTATTTCTTTTCAGCATATCTTACCCTATGTTATTCACTTTGTTGGACCGTAGATGTAGATGGTATCATAGCAATTGGGTTAACATATTTGTTAGTGGAAATTTCTTTGTTCCATTTATCTCTTTTTCTATTGTTTATTTCTGTAGCTTGGACTATATGTTGATAAAAGTTGTATTGATTCTTCCTATGTACCTAACACTATGGAGACAACATATTTGCTAGACTTGCTGGAATACATTGTTCAAATATAGAAGGGATTTGTACTAATCTTGAGATTCCAACCACCAAGAAAGGAAGTTCTACGAAAACGAGATACTACCATCCATAACTAGCATTTTCTTAGGCCATTGATATGACTACACATCCAACAAAACATGCCAAGAGCTCTACTAGCATTTATAGCTTAGAAAATACAATCCTCCATCTATTAAGTACATGTTGTTATGTGGATTCATGGACTAACACGTGGATTTCCCGACAAAGGAAGGTCAAAGAGTTTATTTAATAGAAATTAATAGGTGTAGCTCCTCATAGGCCCATGACAAACAAGGAAGCCTTGAGAACCACCTCCCCTTTAAAAAATGCCTTCAACGTAATTAAAAAACCTTAAGAAACATTTTAAAATAATTTTATATTTGCATTTTCAATGGTCGAAATTGATTTAAAACTTCAAAATTTTCAACATATATTTATAAATTTAAAAAAAAAATACATTTTAAAGTAATTTTGGAATCTATTGGATTTCCATTTTTATAGTTAGAATTAATTAAAAATATTTGAAATAATTTTTTTAAAATTATTTATATTAAAAAGTTGTTTTAATATATTTTTTGAAATTTGAATTTGATTCGCAATTTTCATGGTCAAAATTGATTTAAAACATAAATATAATTAAAAATGGTTTTAATATTAAAAATTATTTTAATATAATTTCGGCATCCATATTAGATTTTCATCTTTTATGGTCGAAGTTGATTAATAACTTCATAATATTTGTATATTAAATTTATAAACCTTTTAGGAAACATTTAAAAAAAGATTCACTTTATAAACGAGATGAAATTAAAATTTTAGCAATGGTGGTTTGAACTTTGTATCTTTAATTGGGTCTGATTTTTAACAAAATTCATATTAAAAAAATTTGAAAATTTTTTCCAAGCATTACCTTGTATATCACGGTTCCAAGTCGAAACTCTTGCATGGATTTTGTTGACCTACAAGAGATGGGCTCTAATACCCGGTTGTCCAAATCAAGAAAGATTTCCTTGTAGAAGCTAGGATAAAATTGCTTTTCAATACACAAATTGTTCTTTGCTAATCCAAAGAAAGTCCCACATTTTCCTAAAGCTTGGCCTTCACAGTGGCAATGGAATGGATTTTATAGGAGTCAACACCAAGGTTGGGTTCCCCTAAGAAATATTTCACAAATATTGACATTATTTCTCTTGTAGGTGAATTGATAAACAATCAGTTAGTAGTTGCTAATTTTTGGGCCTTTTTTTGTAAACAGTGTTGTTCTCATCAAATTTCATGGCTAATGTTTCGAGATAAAAGACAAGGGTTTTGTTAAAGAGGGATTTTTTGGCTAGAAATAGTAACTTGGAAGACTAATTTCTCTGCTTGGGGTCCCATTGTCATGAAACAATGTATCATGAAATATGAAAAAGCAATTAATGTTAGTGATAAGTAAATGCATTTACATGAATAAACTGAAGTACATAAATCAAGAAAGGGACAAAATTATGTACTATGAATGCATGTAGGTAGTAAAATGATATAGGTTTTTCATTAGATGCAAAATGTACAATAATAGAAAAACTAACCATTTCAATGGAAACAATGGTAGTTGTTTTATAGATTCCATATGCTTTCCGACATGGTAAAAAAAGTATGAAAGGTTAAGGTATGTAGATACAATCATGAATGAAAATAGCAGTGGGAAAGTTACAAAAAAGTAGAAATAGTTGAGAAAAATTCAAATGCATTGACTTGCATGTTGTCCAAGTACCATGTACTATGCAAGAATTAGACAAGTGAAATAATATGTTTGGCAAGAGTAGAAAGATTGAAGACATGTAGCTATTTTAGTGGTGGAAGTTAACTTCTTTATGTTATGTTTCTGGAGGAAGATGCTAGAGAAAGTTTTGTATGGGTAAAAAGGTAAAGCACAATTTTGAACCATATCCTCGCATGTGTTTGTTTCTACACATTGATTGTAGATGATTGTTAGGAAACTTTGTAAGGATACGACCTTACCTTATTATCATAATAGATCATATATATATATTTAATAATGAATTGGTGATTTTTACAATAAATTCATGTGGCTAATATATATATGAAGAGACGCCTTTAAACAATGTGTCCTTCCAATACCGACATTTACATAAATAATTAATAACTAAACTAATGAATAATATAATATACGTTTGGTATATTACAAGTCATCCTGCTTTGAAAAGATTCATCCATGAATCTTATGTAAGTGTGCTTTAACTAGACGTCTTGCCATGAACAATGGTGCCACGATTTAGAAGTTCTTAAAATAATTGGTCGCATTTCCATTCAAATATTTTCATGCATATGATTTTGTAGATACACACATAACAACTATATGGAATATTAGTTTGAGCTTCTAATATGATGGTGTTCTTTTGATCTTCTAATTTGACATAGATTTATGATATTTCTGCATGCTTTGATATGGTTTTTTTATTTGTAGCATCAACTACTAATAATGTACTTACTTCCTTGTGTGACAATCTTATCTCTAGTTGTTCACTGGGAACATTTTGATATTGATATTCTAGAACACTTTGAGTTGCGTCCATTGGTAGAATGTTCATCTCTTCATTTTTCGCAACATCTTCTGGGTTTTGTTCTTCCACGTTATCATGATTAAGGTCATCTTATATGCTTTTATTTTCATCATTGCATTCTTCTACAACTTCAATTCTCTCATAATTTTCGTTAACATTGACTTCATTTTTAATAGTAATTTGTGCTTTATCATTACAATCTACGACATCATCAATTTCTTTACAACTGATGTTGACATTGTGATTGTCAATATCATCTTGATTTTTTATATATTTGTCTTCTACCTCTTCTATTTCATCGTCCTTATTATTGTCTTACTTAACAAGTCCTTTTTCTAGAGTTTCACTAGACAATTTTATAGATTTTTCAACTGACGTATTAATGTGCTTTACTTCCCTACATTGTAAGAAGTCGTAGCGAAATTCTGGTAGACATACATATTTTTGGTTGAGTATCATATTTTGAGGTTTGTAGTTGGAGTGTCTTTCGTTATCCCTCCCAGAGTCTAGTGGCCTAGATATTTTGTGAGGAGGGATATAAGGAGGCAGTCGATGTGGCCTCCCTTCCTTTCTAGTTGAAGTAGTGAATTTGTATTCTTCCCTACTTGAATATTTAGGAGTTTTCAATTTACATTGTTCCTCTTTACTTAGGAACTTGGGAGTCACAATTGCTTCTTTTGTTGTGAGTGCAAATGATGCTCCTAACTCTACTTGGCTTGAGAAATTAGGAGTCACAATAACATCTTCCTTTATGGTCGTAGACCATTTCTTCTGTTGTGAGGAATGATGCAGGTTCCATCTCTACTTGATCTAGCACTCATGAGTCGCAATAGCTTCTTCCTTTATGGTCGTAGTCCCTTCTTCTTGCTTTCCATTGCTTGAGAATTTAGATGGCATAAATGTTCTTCTTCCTTCAACTCACTTAAGGGGTAGGATTCATGTTCCTATGGATTTTCTTTGTCGATGCGCTTCTTAGATTCCTCTTCTCACTGTTGTATTATCAACATTTTCAAATCTTCAATTGATTTTTTTGTCTTCAAGCTTTGTGTTTTTTTTCAATATCTTCAAGTTGAGTCTTTTTATGTCTTCAAATTTTTCATCTCTTCTAGGTTTTTGGCCATACATGATCTTGTAGAAAGACGGAAACACAGTAGTTCCACTATAACAATAATGATTTGATTTGATTTTTTTTTTAAATTTAACTATTAAAATAATATTTATAATAATAATTTATTATTTAAAATAATAATACTATTATTATAAAAAAATTAATAGTTTTTGGAAGAAAAATAAAACATATATAATAATAATAGTTATTATTAATAATAATATATTATTATTATATTATTTTGTGGGAATGAATAAGGATTAGGGTTTTGGTGAAGAGTAATGGTATGGAAGAGGAGTAAAGGGTAATGGGTGGAAAAGGTGTAATAGGCTATTTTTATAAAACCATGGACTCATTTGTTTTTATTTTCTTTTTTACTTTTTACTTTTTTTTCTTTCCTTCTTTTTTCCCTTTTTCTTCTCTCCCACTAGGAGCTTCCATTATTTCTTCAGATATTCAGTAATTGAATGGAATCACAATTTTTTTTTTTTGGTTCTGAAAAAAGTTTTATTTAACCACATGTCAACTGCTTTGATACCACTTGCAAGGCTACGTCCTGACATGATTACCATAAAAGAAAGATAATATATATATTTTTAATAATGAATTGACGATCTTTACAATAAATATATAAAGAGACCTTTAAACAATGTGTCCTTCTAATACCTACTTTTACATAAATAATTAATAACTAAACCAACAAATAATATAATATAATAACAATGTCCTTGCAATATTGAATTCTATTAGTTATTGAAATTCAAGAAAAATAACAGTGGCATTGTTTTGTGATATCTTCTTGTGCAGCAAGAACATTGAAATCACTGTAGTTCTGGAAAACAAAAGTTACACAAGAAGCAATTGCTTGGTTCTTTTGTTCATGAAAGGGGTTATATAAAGTCAAGAAAGTTGAAGCATACACCAATTTCCTTTTTCTTATTTTTTTCCTCATTGAAGAGTTGTCATATTGTATTTTACGAAAACATATGTTTATATCAAAGACATGTTGCAATATAGGAAGACTAATTTCTTTCACACTAATATTGTTTTCTTGGATCTTTTTCAATATGCCGAGCCAAAAATGTTTCAATCTTAATAAAAATAATAGTGGCAAATATGGTTGTTTAAGCAGAAAACTATTCCAAGGAAACGGCCAAAACACCGGGTGGAAATTGCACGTTTATTGTTTGTTTCTTTAGCAATTACAAAGTTGAAGACATGTTGGTTAAAATCTAAAAAAGACAAGAATCCCAATAACAACATGAGATGGTTTTGTTTAGTATAATTGTTGTAAACAATGTTCAAGATTATCAAAGTTACCTCGACACTGGTTCATTCGCATACAAGCATAGCATATTTATTACATGTTTGTTTAGGTCTTAGCTTTGTTGTATGTTTGTGGAATCAATAATATTGTGGATGTTTATTATGGTATATAGAATACTAGTTGAAACTGACAGAGTTAACCGAACTATGTTCTTTTTGGTTTTAGAAAACACGACTTTTTAAAACAATAAGAGTTTTACAAAAAAATGTATTCGACATTCCACGTAGAAACAATGCCCAGATGTTTTTTTCCCAATATGTATAGAAAAATGTGAATAGAGAGATCCACAATGAAAGGAGGGATAACTTGATAGGGCTATAAAAAAAACTAATATAATTTCCTGCAAAAACCATATAAGGGAAAAATGCAATTAACAATAGCTATGAGTGAAGCGAATGTATAGAGACAATTTTGATGTCTGTGTTAGAGATCAGAGTATCTTTTGTTTTGATGAGGAATCATATACCTATTGCAACGCATTGCGAAGAACAAGAACTATAACAATGACAATGAAAGATTATAGAAAAAAGTAATGTGTTGTATAGCTTCTTTGAAACTTGTTAATAGTCAGAAAATGCAAAAGAAACTTAACCTTGAAAAAACGAAATGGTCGATACTTTTGCAAATACAATATCAAAATTCTTGTAAGAGGTGTTCTCAAGCAAGACATCAACCAGGAAATAGAAATTACAAAAGTAAAGCAAGGATTTCTGTTTGGAGCATTTGATATATACTTCACTATTAGACAATGAACAGAGAAGTGGTCCAATCAATAACAATTGTATTTAAATTTGTGTTATAATAAGCAAATGGAATTTAAAAATTATTTTATTCATATGACAGAGAAAAAGAAACTAGGCATTGATGTTGAAATTCATGAAATTTTGATCTGAGTCATTGTGATAGATGGTCACATGCTGATGGAAAAAATGAGGAGAAAAAAAAACATTTAGTTGACAAAAAAAACTACATCAATTGTGTGTTGAAGTTGAAAAAAGGAGGTTCTATTTTCTATAGCAGCAGAAAAGGTTTCAAATATATTGCAACTATATAATCCAGTCCAGTCCAGTGAAAGGGTTGTGGTATAACTCGAACATCAGGTAAGGAGAGAAAAAAATTATGATGTATGAATCTACATACTTTGTTGTTATGCACCTCTGGTGTAAAATTTTGCACAAAAGAATAACATTACAATGCGAAGAGCATGTGCATGCAAGATACAACTTACAACTTTTTTTTTTAATAATCAAGTGTGTAAACAGAGGCCTATATTAGAGTATGGATCCTTTGTGTAAATGCACGTAGAGGATCAATGCACATGTAAAAGAATAGGCAAGAAGAGAAATTAAATGACAATAGATTGAAGATTTTTTCCCAACATATGATCCTGCTAATTTTATATGTTTTCAATACTTTATTGTTGTGAAAATTGAATGTAGAATGTGCAGTAAGGAGATGGAGAAACTGTGCATCATTTGTAGATGCAAGGTGGAAAATACAACACCTTTTGAATAAGGGCATGTATATATAGAGTTGTATATCTTTATTTTCAAAGGAATCTCTGTTGCTAGTCCATGTCCAGATATTTCTTAGGAAAAGCAGAACATTTTCAAAAATATAACATGAAACTTTATAGACAAGTCTATGGATGCCTTTGCAGACATAGTACAAAAAATTTTCTGGAGATGAGTTTCTTTTTTCTGGTGGTGAACATATTATTTCCGTATGTAAGAGAGTGTGAGGAGGAAAAGTATAAAAGAAAGGGAAAACAAATTAAATCCTGAAATGCAATGGGAACAGATTAAAGAGATGCAAAGACATTTAAGAACAGAGTTGTGTCTTATTACCCAATACTCAAAATTTCTTGAAGTCAACAATTCTTTTTGTTAATTGCTAATGTGTAGATCCCTTGATTGGAAAGTTTTCGAAGATTGAAAATTGTCAATGAGACACTTTTAGAAAACTGTTCAGACGAGATCCTTGCAATAGTCGAATAGAATTCTCTTAACATTGCACCACGAAGGCCGCACTCGATTACACTGTCATTTGTTTCCAACCTGCACAACAGATTGGGTTCATGGATCGTTGTTGTCTTGAAGTTACAATATGCACAGACATTGCAGCTTTGAATCACATGCAATTTGCCAATTTGCATTCAGTACATATGCAAAGGAACGACGGGGCGAATGCATTTCCGATTCTAACAGTTCTGAATATCTGGTAAATGATAGAGATAGAAGCCATCCATAAGAGCATATGAAATGTAATTATGTGTTTAGCAAATAAAGATGCATAGGCTCACTTCTTCGACCTGGCTGACCTCTTGGACCACTCAAGTCTGCTAACCTCAGTGGGCTGACTCATGTTTCTTAGTCTAAGAGACTTAAAAAATTACAAATGCTTTTCAATTGTGAGTAAGATGGAGTAAAATGGACACACTTGAGTCGACCAATGTGCTGTAAAACCCTGGAACTTTCAAGCCGTGAGAATTTTATGGGTTCTTGTTCTTTCACTCAACCGTAATGGTAAAAGACATTTACACAAGTAAATCTCGAAATAACAAAGTATTACAGACTTGTCCGTCCAGACTTGTAGGTCTAGACTTGTCCACTCACAGACTGATCCGAGCTTCGGCTCTTAGACTGAATCACTTACAGAGAAGCTTGAGCTTCAACTTCTCTTTCTAACCCTGAGTTCCTCTATCTCTCTATTGTGTCTGTAAACTAAACTGATTTACAAATTTCTTCTTCTATTTATAGGCAACCTGAAAATTGCTTCTACATGGATTGACTGACTCACCATTAAAGACTGTAATAACTATCTACCTATCAACTTAGCTTCAGAAATAAATTCTACGACTGTAATAACTATCTACCTATCAACTTAGCTTCAGAAATAAATTCTACTGGTTTACATTGTCGAATCTTCCACTCTTCCCTCTGGTACAGACTCTAGACTCTGACAGAGTCCGCTGAGAGTCAGGTACGATGTGCGACTAATTACATTTTCCATGTTGAAAAGAATGTATAATCCTTTATTTTCCTACATAATTTTTCAACAAAAGATTATGAGGTTATGTAAAGAATGAAGACATTGAAAGTCTTCATATACCATATTCTGCACTTGCAAAAGTAGTTGAAGAGAAAACATAAAGTTCATGAGATGGAGGGATAGGTTAAAGACATATTAAATTGGATAAATGGATATGCTTTCTTATCATTAAAGTGCAGGAAAATAAGCTCTGTTATAGATGGGGAATTGTGAAATGATATTTGCAACCGAAAATCAAGAGACAACATTGATAATTTCATTTTTGTTTTCACCTCAACAATCATAAGAAGGTTCTATATTGTTGTCTCAACATTTATACAATCCATAAACATTGACCGAGATATTTTCAGCACATGACTTCCTCTAGTATTCGACCTTACAATTTTTTTTAATAGATTAAAGGGGGTTCATCAATTGAAAGTTGTTGCACCTGGAACTGAGACGGTAAAATGGAGAAACAGTGAGGTTTTGTAAACAGTGAAAATTGATGGGTGGAAAAATTTTTATTCTGGTTTCCTTTTTCTATGTTATAAAAAGTTGATAAAAGATAAGCAAGGAAAAGAGTTTAGAATCACAAAGCAATGTTCTTTATACAAGGAAATTGTAACTTACAGTTGCATAATCGCTGGTTGTTTCATCGTCTCTGATGTAGAAATCCAATTGTTTGTTATTGTACTGGAATTCCACAACAATGACTGCAACATATCCTACAACGTTGGTGTCGTCTAATGAGACCATCTCATTAATGCTCGTATCCGGTCACGGCAGGCAATGCATTGTTCATACTTGGTCAATTGGAACTACTATGCTATTTGGCAAGATAGTTATGGAGTTTATGGAATCTCCACGGTCATATTGACCTCTTTTTCAGTTCAAAGCTAGTGATTCTTATAATATAAAACTACCAGATCGAGTAATGAGGCTATCATTTATGATTGATGTTATGGTCATCACACCATATTTGTCAACCAGATCCCCATGCAAGATCTTTCTTTTTACCGGAGAGCTCTGGATACGATTTTGCGTAGGTCAGTAGACCACCAAAATGTCTCCTTCAAAATACGTCTGTATGCCTCTTAGTGCATAGTTGAATAACAATTGATGTTTCAACTTCTATATTTTTAAATCTGTGGAAAATTGCTACTTGGGAAGGAGGGAAAGCATAAACTGTTTGAAATTGTGTGTGAAAGTGTTTATTGAAAATGTGCAACAAGCAAGAAAACATTGGCTAGTATAGTATTTTTTTATTGCTTTGCTTGTGGAAAAATTAATTGTTAAGAAAAGAAAATTTTGACAGGATATAGTTGAATATGAGAATGATTATGGATCAAGAAGAATTCACATTTTTGGGTTGCTTGCACTTGGCACTTGCATTGATGTTGAACTTGTTGCAATTGACATTGTTTCAGCAACATATTGTGAGGATGTAAGATTCTTTTCAACCGACGGGATGCTAGGTGTCGACATCATATCCAATGTACTATAAGAAAAGAATATGTCAATATGTTTTTGATGTTTTATTGAATTTATGTAAGTACTTGTTGCAATCTGCATTTTCAATGGAGCAAGAAAGAAGAAACAGTGTTGTAGTAAATTTTTATTTCCCACATGTAAGTAGTGAAGACGAAGAAAACAGTTAGAATTGAAGAGGAAGGAATAGCATGCACCATCAAAAGTAGAGCTCTTGCGAGATCAGAATTGTACATCTACTAGTGTTTGAAAAAGAAATGTTTTGCATGTATGGTGTAACCGGAACTGATCAATTGTAAAGTGTGCATTTTTCAAAAATCATGAAATTTATAAAATGTTTCCAACAGAGGTGAATGCAACAAGGAAGAACCAACTGCAGAAGCATGGTTTGGATGAGAAATATATGATGAGCATTTTTTAAATAGATTTAATCAATTGTAAAGTGTGCATTTTTAAAAAATCATTGCAGAGAGCATGAAAATTTCTATATCAAAACTGCTGGAAAGGAAGACCTTTTTTTTAATTCTTTTATACATAACGTTGTTTTATTTTTGTTAATTTTACCCTAATATGTTTTCACATTTTATAAAGCTGTAACATGGTGTTGGAAATATTAATCACTCGCACATCCGTACTTATCAGTCAAGATCTTGTCGGTCAGTCTGACAAGAGGGAAGAGTCCAAGATTCGGCAATGTAAACAAGTCGAATTCTGAAGCTAAGTTGTTAGGTAGATAGTTATTATAGTCTTTAATGATGAGTGAGTCGATTGGTAGAATCAATTTTCAGGTTGACTATAAATAGAAGAAGAAAATTGTAAATGAGTTTAGACACACGGAACTCAAGGTGAAAAGAAGAGAGAAAGAGAAGTTGAAGCTCAAGCTTCTGGTATATGTGATTCAGTGGAAGAGCCAAAGCTCTGTAAAAGGATTGGATCTACAAGTTTGTAATATCTTTTTTATTTCGGCACAAATTATATATAAGAAATAGTTTATGGTTGAATGCATGTTTATTTTACCGCACATTCTTTCCATATTTACTTGTGTAAATGTTTTTTACAATTAGGGTTGAGTGAAAGAACAAGAACCCATAAATTTCTCATCGAGTGAAAGTTCTAGGTTTTAAACCATACTCAAGTCTTCCTACATATTTGGGTATATGTTTTTATAAGATATGTTGAATTGTTAATGTGTCGATTTTTACTTCATCTTACTCACAGGTGAAAAGCATTTGTTGTAATTTCTTAAGTCTTTTAGACTAAGAAACATACTTTGTATATTTCAACTAAAACCAGACCAGGGCAAGTGAGTCTAAGTAAATCGGTCAAGTGAAATTGACAAGAGGTCAATTGAGTAAAGTGTCGAAGAGGTCAGCTGACTAGAAGCTATAAGCCGACTTATCGGTGGAACAGACAAGTAGAGGTAAATCAGTGGGGTCTAAAAGGCAGGCAAAAGTTTATAAACTTGTCTAGTCCGGAGTTAGACAAGTTTCACCAGACAAGTAAGAAAAGAAAAGGAGGTCAACGTGAAAATTAAATTTTATAACTGAGAGGTGAAAATTAAATTTTATAACTAAGCAATAAACTCAAGTTTAGTAGGGTTTTGGCTAAGTGGTATCAGAGCAAGGTTTAGCAAGGTTTAGGAAAGAAATCTTGTCTTAAAAGGTGGAAAAGTAATTTTCTAAGGAAAGTTAATTAAAAAAAACTAAAAAAGGCTTCCGCTTTCGGTTCATTGCAAACTCCTATTTTTACACGAAAGAATTATGAATATTGGTCTCTAACTATGAAGGCTTTGTTCAGAGGTCAAGATGTCTTGGAGATAGTCCAGCATGGTTATGCAGAACTAGCAGACATGACAACATATAACAATCTCACACAAGCTGAGAAAGATGTCTTGAGGGAACATAGGAAGAAAGATGAAAAATCGATGTTCTACATACACCAAGCCATGCATGAAAGCATACTCCCAAGAGTAGCAACAAAAACTGATGCTAAGCAAGCATGGGATACAATGGAGACTGCCTATCAAAACTTGGGAAAGGTAAAGACTTCCAAGTTGCAGATTTCGAGAAGAGATTTTGAATCTCTGTCCATGAAAGATTCGGATACTGTAGACACATTCTGCACCAGAGTTGTTGGTTTGATAAACCAACTGAAATCTTATGGAGAAGCCATAGAAGACCAAAGGGTGGTTGAAAAAATTCTCAGAAGTCTTCCCCCAAGATTTGAAAACTTGGTTGTGACCTTGGAAAAACACATAGACATGTCGAAATTTACCATTGATGAGCTGCAAGCTTCACTCATCAATCATGAACATAGACATCATTGGAAGGTGCATTCGCAGCACAATCATCCATAAGTCGTGGTAGAGGCAGGGGGAGAAACAACTTCAGAGGCAGAGGAAGAAGTTCTTCAAGAGGAGGACAAGGCAGAAGTCCTGGAAATGTCGGTGGTAGAGGAGAGTATCAGAACCAGTCAGCCAAGTGGCCAAAGTTTTGATAAATAAAAAATTAAATGTCATTACTGTAATAATTTTAGTCATTATGCATATGAGTGCACGAAGAAACAATATGACCAAGGAAGGAAAATACCAAATTAGTTGACCAGCACCAGCACTTCGACAAGTGCAATATTAATGGCATCGACATCTCCACTCGAATGCAATGTTGTTCAAGAAAGTCCACATGACATATGGTACTTAGATTCAGGATGCAGCAACCACATGACTAGTAATTTAAATTTGTTTTCTAGTCTAGACAATTCAGTTCAAAATGATGTTACACTTGGAAACAATGTTCAAGTTACTGTTTTAGGAAAATGCATTGTTGATATTCTAACCAAACAGGGGAAGAGTAAGCATATCCCTGATGTCAATCATGTAAAAGGTATGAAACATAATTTGTTAAGAATTGGAAAGTTGATACAAAAAGGCTACAGAGTATATATGGAAGATGATCACTGTGTGATTAAAGACAAGCGTCCAAGCGACCAGCTAATAGCAAAAGTGCCAATGACAAGCAATCGTTTGTTTCCAATCAATCTCCTCGACAAGAAAGAAAAGAAATAGTCGAGCTCCTCGACAAGAAAGAAAATGGTAGCGCCAATTTGCAAGCTGTATTTCAGACAGAAGTTCAGGATGAATCCTGGCTATGGAATTTCATATTTGGACATCTGAATTTTGGTGGGCTGAACCTATTGCACACAAAAAATACGGTGAAAGGATTGCCATTGATCGACAAACCAGAGAGGGTTTGTGAAGGCTGCATTTTTGGCAAGCAGCACACAGAGACTTTTCCAGTCGAAAAGTCCTATAGAGCATGTACACCACTTGAAATTGTGCACTCTGATATTTGTGGTCCAATGTAGACATCATCCATTGGTGGCTACAAATATTTTCTAACTTTTATTGATGACTATTCCAGAAAAACATGGGTCTATTTTCTTAAACATAAATCCAATGCATTTAATTATTTTCAGCAGTTCAAGGCACTCGTGGAGAACCAAAGTGGACACCGCATCAAGATCTTAAGGACCGACAGAGGAGGTGAATATGTTTCAAATGAATTTCTAAATTTTGCAAGACCCATGGCATACAGAAACAATTCATTGCAAGGTATACACCTCAGCAGAATGGTATTGCCGAAAGAAAGAACACAACCATCTTGGAGATGGCACGCAGCATGTTAGCAGCCAAAAATTTTCCAAATGAATATTGGAGTGAAGTAGTCGCAACTGCTATTTACATTATGAATCATTTTTCGACAAAAAGTGTGAAGAATAAAGTTCCCCAAGAAGTATGGACATGTATGAATCATAGTGTTTCTCGTTTAAATTTTTTTTGTTGTGTAGCATATGCTCATGTTCTAGATGAGTTGAGAAGGAAGCTAGACAAGAAGGGACGTGTTATCCCTAAAGTTGAACCTAGACTACGGGATTCAAGCTTAAGGAAATCTTTGTTCAAAAATGCATAAATCAAATAAAATCAAATTGAAAACACAGCCTGGTATCAAACTAGGGCTAAAGGAACTTACAGTACTAGAAGGTACTAGGCTAGTATTACTTGTTTGTATAGCTTACACAATTTCGGTATGAAATCAAAGCATCACACAATTTACAATAAATAGAGCTGGTATATGTCACAGAATGGTAAATACAAGTATTTATAAGAAGATCAAAGCATTGAAGTAAAGGCTGGTATGAATTAGAGCTGCAGGAAAATCAAACAGATACTGTATAACATGAAATCAATCACAAAGTTCAATACCCAGGTACTATGATCCTAAATCATGAAGTGAAACTGTCAATGTTTGTAAAAATAAAAGATAACTGTCATCTCACGATAAGAATTATTGTAATGGAATATGAATGACCATGTACATAACAGAATTATCAGAGAGACAATTTATATAACACAAGGACAAATCATCATCAAGTTTATTCAAAACTAGAACCTGTCATTGAAGCTGCAAAAAGTTCATGCTACACAGATGTGCTTACAAATGATCAAGCATGGATCCCCAAAACTGCCAACCTACATTCCCCTGCGTTCCCCTGAAAGGAAGAACTCTCCTTCTTGCTTTCGAGCCTTTAGCTAGGACCTCTTCCCTCCTTACATCCAAATCATTCAATTTATAACAATTTACAAGATAAGAGCTGATATCAACCTATTAGGAATCGAATTATGTTCCTAGATTTGTAATATATCTAGAATGGATATATTGGAATCATCTATTCTGGTTTAAGCATAATTCAAGGCATAAATCTTTTTGAATCTAGAAGATTTCCAGCCCCTTAAAATGTTAACCAACTGCTGATTTTGGGCCTTAGAATGCTCTAACATCTGGAATAGATTCTTCAAATGTTGATCCCCTACCTCGGATACTCTGCCACCAAAACATTTGTTTTATTTATTTATTTATGCATCCGATCTGGAAACAAATTCAGTTGCCAATGTTTTTACTGAGATGTTGGAAATCGATTAAATATTGCCACAAGAATCTGGATGTCGATCTTTTTACCAAGTACTTTGCCATCTGGAAATCTAGTCCATGATTATTGTTGATATTATGCCTAAAAATATGGAGAAATCCCGTATTCACTTGACATTCACGGCCTCCTCGATCTTCAGTTTCTCTATTTTGGAGAGATTATATGTATCCTCTTTTCTATCTTCTAGTAAATTTTCTGAAAACTCTTCAGAACCTTCAGTATTTAAGTTTTTCCATTGCAGAGGAGCATCACGACTGTTTAATATTGACAACAAATATTTAACAAGACACTCTTCACCAACAATAGAATCTTCTAAAGCTCTTGTCACGGCCAGCTTTAATCCTGTCTCAACATCAGGAATTGAACGAGCCAGAACTCCTGGAGTATCCAAAACAAATATGCTAGGGTGGTGTCAAATCTTAAAACCCTTAATATCTTCTGTAACACATGGCAAAGGACCAACAGTTGCCCGTTTCAGCTTCTCCAGGGCTGGGAAACGAGTACGAGCAATCTGATGCAGTGAGTTGATGAGAGCTGACTTTCCAATATTCGGGATTCCAACAGCCATTACAAGTACTGCAGGTTTCTTTGAGATGATTCCATTTAGCTGTGCTTGCAAATAGTGCAGCAGCTTCTTCATACCATCTTTATTGTGGGCATTAGCAAAATAACAGCATTCATTACATTGTTCAAAATACCGTGTCCAATTAGGCATTACACTACGATCCGCTAGGTCCATTTTATTTAGAAGAACCAGACGCCTCTTTCTTGATATGATGTCTTACAGGATTGCATTTGTTGAACTCAGTGGGATCTGAACTATCCAACAATCGATCCAATGCCACCCTTTGGAATGCTGATAGTCATCCCTCTAAAATACAACATAGGCGTGACTTGTTCAAGATATCTCGACTGGTATCCATTTGGACATTCTACCATAAAAAATTAGAATGCTGCCAGTATGGGCTCATGGTTTATGAATGAAGCCTTTGATGAATTCAGGTAATAAAAGGAACCCTAATGAATATCAATCAAACATGAAATATAAAACCAAGCAAAATTAAAACAAAAAACCAACCATAATCAAAAATTTAAAAATAAACAGGTGAAACAACCCTAGAGATAACATCTGGCTCCGTTTGGGGATGGCATGCTCCCTATGAGCTTCCAAGAACAAGTAGATCTGTGCCTTGTTTCCATTGGGCTGGATTCTTCATCACCCATCTCTGCTACTTAACAAACCACTAACTAAATCTTTAAACTACTCTGCAGACTGAAATAATATTCTCACAAAAATCTGATCAAACTGTACACACTTTAACGAAATGCTTGAAGCATCAAGCTTATTTATTCACAGTTTCTACACTAATCAAAAACTACTTTCTTTTGATCAGGTAAAATCATGCTTCCAGTGAAGCCATACAAGTATCTGAATACTTAATGAAAGTCTTGATCTGTGCATTAGCAAAATGAAAATAGGAACAACAATCATCATCTGTCTGCAATTTTGATTTTTAGATTTATCATACAATGTATACTGAAACCTTGAATTGATAAATTCCCTGATGTAGTTAGCTACCAGATCATGCCATTTTCTCAGTGAATTATCAAACTCATCCTTATTCTCATTCCTGATATCTAAAGGTAGCTGAAAAGGGCTTTGAAATGACCAATCTTGTATTTTGACCTCTAAAGCTTCAATCTTTTTCTCAATATGTGCAGCGAATTCTTTTAAAAAGATGACTTTAAATTCAGAGTTTGACATTAGATAAGAAGACAAAATGGAAGAAAAATTTTCATCAATTTCCTGATCAATGCTCATATCCCTCCATTCCTTGAAATTTTTAATGGAAAGAAAATCTGCCCTAAACTCTGTCTTCTCCATCCATATCATTAGAAATATAATCCACAAATCTATTGATGATCTAATTGACCCCACTGGAAAATATTCTGATCTGGAAATGATGCATAAAGGGACCATGGAATATGACAATTCATTTCATAAGAAAGGAAAAAACAACCTCCCTTTGACAAAAACAATATGACATTTGAGCTGCTCAAAGACTCCATATAATCAACAAATGGATCAATGAAGTTATAAGGAAATACCGCTTGCTGAAGATCAAAATATCTCTGTATACCCTTTTCCTCATAATGGCTGCCACTTTCAGCTACCTGCAAATTGGATTGCAAATATGGCTGCTCAATGTCTTCTACAGATTTAGGATGGTTGATTTCTACACAATGTTGTTCCTCACCAACATTTGATTCATAATTATCATACACCTGTTGGCTGCCCTTCAACTCAACAAAAGGTGATGTAGGGATCTGCTCTTTTTCATCTAAATACTCATCATAGATTGGGATATGTTCAGATTGAATCAGTTGATGCTGATCCAAAAAGGTGATGTAGGGATCTGCTCTTTTTCATCTGAATACTCATCATAGATTGGGATATGTTCAGAGTGAATCAGTTGATGCTGATCCAAATCTAGAACTTTAATGTCTTCTCCTGGAGGTTCCACCGATATGTTAATGTCTTCACCTGGAAGTTCCAAATCTAGAATTTTAATGTCTTCACCATACAATGAAGCATTCTGATCAATTTCTAAAGATGAAGATTTCTGTTCTATGATGCTCTCATCAATTTTAATATCAGAATTTTGAAAAAATNTGCTCTCATCAATTTTAATATCAGAATTTTGAAAAATTTCTTCTTGTGAAACAGAATCAGAGGAAGATAATAAATCTTCTTCTTTCTTTACATCATAACCATTGGCTTC
>LPNX010733474.1:29469-173513 GCA_001517045.1 Pseudotsuga menziesii | reverse complement strand
TCTTCTTTCTTTACATCATAACCATCAGCTTCATCCTCACTACTGGAAAAATATGCTTCTAAACTCTGCATATATAATGCATATCCCCTACAACAATCCTCAAGAGTGCACTCATCTGGGTATATCCTCTTATAATATGAATTAAAGGTATCATGAAAGTCTTTCAAAGAGGAAATACTGGAAGGAGGAAGATTTTTGTACCATTTTCTCGCACTACCATCTAATGAATACATAAACATTTTCATCAATACATCTTCATGATGTATATTTAGCTGATCCATGTATTGATGAAATTTAAGTACATGATATGCCGGATTTTCATCTTCCCCTTCTAGGAATCGCGGAAGAAAATCTCCCCATTCATCCATGGTAGGTACTGTATTTGGAAATCCAAGAATATCTGAGAAATTGAACGGAGCCAATCTCTGTGCCACCATGGTTTCAAAACTCTTACACCTCTTGTAAAATCACCTCTGGATTCTTCAAATATGGAGTCACCCGGTGAATAAATCTGTAGTCCAACTAATGCCCTGCTCCTGTCCACCATCAAGAGTTGGATCTGATCTTTGTCGTTCTTTCCCGAGGAATATATCTTTTCCTTTGTCCATCCCCAGCAGCGGCGCCAGAAGATGTTATCCCTAAAGTTGAACCAGACTACGGGATTCAAGCTTAAGGAAATCTTTGTTCAAAAATGCATAAATGAAATAAAATCAAATTGAAAACACAGGCTGGTATCAAACTAGGGCTAAAGGAACTTACAGTACTAGAAGGTACTAGGCTAGTATTACTTGTTTGTACAGCTTACACAATTTCGGTATGAAACCAAAGAATCACACAATTTACAATAAATAGAGTTGGTATATGTCACAGAATGGTAAATACAAGTATTTATAAGAAGATCAAAGCATTGAAGTAAAGGCTGGTATGAATCAGAGCTGCAAGAAAATCAAACAGATACTGTATAACATGAAATCAATCACAAAGTTCAATACCCAGGTACTATGATCCTAAATCATGAAGTGAAATTGTCAATGTTTGTAAAAATAAAAGATAACGGTCATCTCATGATAAGAATTATTGTAATGGAATATGAATGACCATGTACATAACAGAATTATCAGAGAGACAATTTATATAACACAAGGACAAATCATCATCAAGTTTATTCAAAACTAGAACCTGTCATTGAAGCTGCAAAAAGTTCATGCTACACAGATGTGCTTACAAATGATCAAGCATGGCTCCCCAAAACTGCCAACCTACAGTCCCCTGCGTTCCCCTGAAAGGAAGAACTCTCCTTCTTGCTTTCGAGCCTTTAGCTGGGACCTTCGCCCTCCTTACATCCAAATCATTCAATTTATAACAATTTACAAGATAAGAGCTGATATCAGCCTCTTAGGAATCGAATTATGTTCCTATATTTGCAATATATCTGGAATGGATATATTGGAATCATCTATTCTGGTTTAAGCATAATTCAAGGCATAAATATTTTTGAATCTAGAAGATTTCCAACCCCTTAAAATGTTAACCAACTGCTGATTTTGGGCCTTCAAATGCTCTAACATTTGGAATATATTCTTCAAATGTTGATCCCCTACCTCGGATACTCTGCCACCAAAACATTTGTTTTATTTATTTATTTATGCATCCGATCTGGAAACAAATTCAGTTGCCGATGTTTTTACTGAGATGTTGGAAATCAATTAAATATTGCCACAAGAATATGGATGTCGATCTTTTTACCAAGTACTTTGCCAACTGGAAATCTAATCCATTATTATTGTTGATATTATGCCTAAAAATATGGAGAAATCCCGTATTCACTTGACATTCATGGCCTCCTCGATCTTCAGTTTCTCTATTTTGGAGAGATTATATGTATCCTCTTTGCTATATTCTAGTAAATTTTCTGAAAACTCTTCAGAACCTTCAGTATTTAAGTTTTTCCATTGCATAGGAGCATCATGACTATTTAATATTGACAACAAATATTTAACAAGACACTCTTCACCAACAATAGAATCTTCTAAAGCTCTTGTCATGGCCAGCTTTAATCCCGTCTCAACATCAGGAATTGAACGAGCGAGAACTCCTGGAGTATCCAAAACAAATATGCTAGGGTGGTGTCAAATCTTAAAACCCTTAATATCTTCTGTAACACATGGCAAAGGACCAACAGTTGCCCCTTTCAGCTTCTCCAGGGCTGGGAAACGAGTACAAGCAATCTGATGCAGTGAGTTGATGAGAGCTGACTTTCCAATATTCGGGATTCCAACAGCCATTACAAGTACTGCAGGTTTCTTTGAGATGATTCCATTTAGCTGTGCTTGCAAATAGTGCAGCAGCTTCTTCATACCATCTTTATTGTGGGCATTAGCGAAATAACAACATTCATTACATTGTTCAAAATACCGTGTCCAATTAGGCATTACACTACGATCCGCTAGGTCCATTTTATTTAGAAGAACCAGACGCCTCTTTCTTGATATGATGTCTTATAGGCTTGCATTTGTTGAACTCAGTGGGATCTGAACTATCCAACAATCGATCCAATGCCACCCTTTGGAATGCTGATAGTCATCCCTCTAAAATACAACACAGGCGTGACTTGTTCAAGATATCTCGACTGGTATCCATTTGGACATTCTGCCATCAAAAATTAGAATGCTGCCAGTATGGGCTCATGGTTTATGAATGAATCCTTTTATGAATTCAGGTAATAAAAGGAACCCTAATGAAGATCAATCAAACATGAAATATAAAACCAAGCAAAATTAAAACAAAAAACCAACCATAATCAAAAATTTAAAAATAAACAAGTGAAACAACCCTAGAGATAACAGGACGGAAATGTATTTTTTTCAGTTATTCTGAAGACACAAAAGCATACAAGTTGTATGATCCTATCACAAGGAAAGTGATATGTTGGGTAAAATTATTGTTATTTAATTTACCTTAATTTAATTATCGACCGGAATACGTATACTTCGAGCTACTACACCATATGTGCGGGAAAAGTAGTTTCAATGCTCATGCTAAAAGTAATTTAGTCTACTCACAGACAAGAAACAAAATGTAATTGATGGAACTATTACTATATTGAATGACCAATGCTAAGAGTTATTAAGTCTATCCTAAAGAAAAGAGAATCAGCTTGCTAACCCCTATCTTACAGTCTACAACACTGTCAAATTCAATGTAACCTACAACAACCTTAAGCTATGCTAGTTATCACTCTATTCTTCAAGGCAAGTAACCACACAAGTAAATAACTTAGTAAAGGAAAACCCTAGTTCCAAACTTACCTACAGAATGAATATGCTGAGTCAATCTTAATGACCTTATATTGTACCTAAGACTACACCCATCAACCCTAAAGAATCTGATGCCTAAGTTTATACAAACACTTATCACTCTCAAACAACTACTGAAATGAAATCTGTCTCTTCTTAAACCTAAATCTTCCACAAACAGTTAACAAAATGAAATTTGGACTTGCTACTAATATCAAATATATTCTACCTGCGTTCTATGCACACAAACGAATATTGGAACTATTCAGAGAATACACACTCACTCTCATCTACATGGACTATGAGACTGATATTCAAATCCTAGGAATTAATGCTATCATCTGTCAGTGAACTATGATTCTTTTCCCTAATTTCATTCAACACCATGAAGTGAACAAAAGCATGATTCCAATTCCTATCTAGCCAATTCGAATGCTGTTTGGAAAAACCCTAGAACTCTGTAAACTAAAAATCTTTACACTCCCTGTTGATTCAATAAGTACTGAAATTGCTTTCCAATTCTTAAGATCGACACAATACCATTCTAGAATTATTCCACAATATTGTAAACTCGATAGCCAAAAAGGGTTTTAAACAAGTATTGGAGTCATCCACTAATCAATATCACGCTGGTAGTAAAAGAAGTATCAAATCCAAGTCTATTTTCAATCCTTTGTTAATTTGATCCTACAGCAAACTGAATGCACTCAAATTCATCATATGGTTTTATAAATTCTATAACTCTGAACAGATTCTTTAAACGAGGGTTGTAACCATCAAACAAGTAGTATCACGCTGGAAGTCAAAGAGGTTAAAAATCCAAATCCACTCTTACTACTCTGCTGAATCGATTCTACAGGCTAAATTGAATATATATGATATCAACTAGTCTTCTGCAAACATAAATCCCATTCCAAATCACAAGTAAACAAAACCATTAACATTCCATCATAAAAACAGTGTCAAAGTATGTAACATCACTCTACTTACAGCAGTACAAGCAACACTTAAACACAAATGATCGGTGTTGAAGGTGGGCCCTTCCCTCAATGCCTACAAGTCTGAAATCAAAGCCTTAAGGAAATAAACGCTTGATCGATTAATAAAAAATAGATTTTTACAGTCTTCTCCGTGTATATATCACTCCTTAGGGTTTCAAGGTTACATTTTATACTTAAAATACAAAGTAAAATCGACCTTGGAGCAAGGATCGATCCATCTAACAACTCTACACCTATCTCAGCATACATGAACCAAAAGATTGGATTCAAATCCCTTGAAATCCATACACTGCTAAAGATGGAGAACAACAACGCCTTGAACAAAGGACAGCCATGAAACAGCACCTGAATAATCTTCACATGTATCTGAAAAGCGATGTGAACCCAAGAGAGTCATCTCCTCTGTGTACAAAATCCCCCAAATCGCTGGTTCAGTCAACATATATCTTGTGAGCGTCGGGACAAGCGTTGGGTCGAAATAAGCAAAAGACCACTGCATGAAAGAAACAAAGACTTATTAATTGACCAATTCTTGAATGAAAACTAAAGGTTTCATTATATACATAAAAACAAAGCAAAATAATAAATAAACAATGGGAAACATTAAAAAGTCACTTACCAAAGCACCTAGCAATGTTGATCTTCAAAAGGCATAACCATGCACAAAACAACACTAAATAAAGCCGATTATTACTTGGTTTCATGAGACTTGAAAATAGAAAATATAGTGCTGAACAGTCAAAATAGGAGGCCAACATCTCCCCCATACTGAAGACCTTACATGTCCCTATGCAAGAAAGTTTCAGACAGACAAAACTAGAAACTCAAAGTAGATGATCAATCTTTGGATCAAACTCCAGAAACTGAGGTTGAAGTATTAAACAGGACTTGTACTTGAGGAGGAGATGGAGTTGTTTGTTGTTGTGCACTAAGCAATTTTTCAAACTATTTGTCCTTGTTCTTTAACTGTTTCCTAAGACTACGATTAGATCCTATAATATCATCAACTAATGTTTGTAAAGAGGCTACCTTGGCCTTCAAAATTGCATTTTCCTGCTTGATAAACCGATCCATCCTAACATACTCCTATAATTTCTTTGTCAACTTAAAATTTCGTTGCCGAAAGTAGTCAACTCCCTGAGCTGAAGCATCGGACCGGTGAGATTTAACAGACTTCGGGCCTGATTTGGAAGGTGATGCTTTAGCAGCCTTTAGACTAGAGTTCAAAAGTGATGTTGGCAATGAAGGCTCATTGACAGGGCTCGGTATGGAGGAATGATGATGGGAAGCATGGGAATAGGAATTATCATGGGCATAATTATCAGTGGATGAGGACAACTCAACAGGTACAGGTGCCTTACCTTTGGAATCCCTCTTCCTCTCTTGATCAGCCATGCTACGAGTAAATCTTCGATTTGATGAAGCAAGCAATTTTTTATTACCAAACTGACCCTTTCCTCCCCCAGACTGAGAGTTTACACGCTGCCCCTTAAATCCTGGAGACTTCTTAGTTTGGGATGGTCCAGCCTTCTTACAACTCTTGACAGTTGGTTCCTGAGTATGACTGATTTGATGTTCAGAAATATTTACAGAGGAGGCTTTATCAACAAGATCAGGGATACAAGGCTCACATGGTTCATTCCCTAGGGATGATCTAAGATGGGAATTGGACAATTCATATAGGAATTGTTCCCATACCTGATCCTTCTTTTTTAATTCAGCTAAAACGAGCATTTTGATAAGCCCATGATGGTATAGACTATGAGTCGGATTCTCTAAATTTTTCCTAACTTGTGAGGCCATCTTACTCAAGCTCTTCCAAAAATAAAATGGGAAATTGAGAAGCTTACCGAACTCAAAGTGAGCTAGCAGGCGAAGATGACAGGATTTGTAGGTATAAAATTGACCTTCATAGGTAATAAGCTTGGTGATGACCATTAAGGAATTGTGAAATTCATCTCTGAACCAGAGCTTTGAGAATCCCTTTTCACCTTTCACGGCCAAAAATTCAGGTTTGAAGACACAGTCATAGTCTTTTCGTGGCAGCTAGAAATTCTTAAACCATCGATCCCCTGTGCGTGGGAGTCCTGTAGCCAATGCAATTGACTCCTTTGTAACTGGAAACTCCAATGGCTCGACCTTGGCTGTGTGCCCATCAAAACCTAAGGCAAACTGCAAGGAGACAGCATCATCGTGGCCTTGTAAATTGATTAAGAAAGAATGCCACCCAGCCCGAATAAACATCTCTTTGCATGCTAAAAATTTAGGCATGTCTAATAACTGCCCATACTCTGAGGGTTCATGCCAGTTAAGAATAATGGAGACTAGGAAAAAGGATGAGACAGTGAATTAACAGAGAGCATGCAGTTAATTCAAAGACAATTCAAATACTTCATCAATGTTTCTCTTCACCGGCGAGGGTAAAAACTAGAAACAACCCGAAAAATAATGGCAAGGGATGGTGATGATAATTAACAGACGTGGTGAAGAAAATCATTGTAGGATGAGGCACGTACTGCCCACGTTGCAGGGAATTATGACCATATTATAACACGTTTTGATCAACCGTAACCCCATGTCGTTTAAGAACCCCAATTGAAATATATCAATGTCATAAATTTTATTAAGGATCACAAATCAACAATAAAGAAATGAAATATTGCCAAAGGTTAATGCCATAAAATGATTTACAAATAAACAGTGGTGTATCAATTAAATAAATGCCAAGGTTATATGGTAAATCCATAGTTCATCGAACTTTATATTAAAGGAAAAAGCACTTGGTTATAATAATAATCCTTAATATATAACAATTAAGACTTATCCAGACATTCAACGTTCATTACCTTTACCATGTAACATGCCAATTTCCAAATTTTTATTCCGGTACCCCATCCGGCACTTGATCCGGCACCTCAGCCAGTCTAAGATACAAAGGTACTTTCAAGCTGACAAGGGTGAAAAATAATTACCAGCATATGTTGAAGGAGTGATAATTACCAACATCTTTAACATCTGCAGTGATATTAAAGCAGATGTAATCAAAGCAGTGATGTTAAAGCAATTGGCTTTCCCGAAATACACCACTTGTATGAGTTGAAAAGGAAAGTAAGATGGATTGAAAATTTGTTTTACCCCAACAATCTCATGGCACAATTACCTCATTTCAAGGTTGTTTCTTCACCTAGTCACAGAGAAACAGAGCTGAGTCATGAAACCAGTCTTTATTAGCAGTACAAAAACAAAATTAACTACAATTCATAGACAATCAATCTCACTCCTATATTCCAAACTTCAATCATGAGCACAGAATTCATTCTCGTCATTCATATAGAACTTTTTCCACCAGGACATGTGCCTTAAAACACAAGACAATAGGAGTACTAAAAGAATCCAATGGGGTACTGGCCAACTTGACTCAGCTTCACACAAGACAGTTTGAGCAGTGAAAATAAAAACCAATACTGAGGTTCACAGCTATGTTCATGGACTCAGTAAATTCCAGTACACTCTAAAGGCATAAACCTCTTTTTTAGAAAGGATCAGGTGACCAAAATTTAGAGCATCTGAAGATGATTATCAACTGGCTAGTTCAAACAGTTTCCTTAAATTTTATTTAACCCGCATATATGACCTCTCTTTAATATTTACATAGGTACATTGTTCACGCGGACAAGTATATATGACACTTTTAAAAGAGATATCAGAGTCAGAACCCACTGCCAGCGAGCCCGTTCAGTACTCCGGTGGGGTAACTGTAACATCTAAGAAGCTTCTTCCCCAGGAAGATGCCCCATTGCCAACAGGCATGTTCAGTACCCTGATGGGTTTGCCTATTTATACCACAGGTCGGTACCCGCTACCAGCGGACCTGTTCAGTATCCCAGCGGGTTAACCTCTTACACCCATTTTCTATCAGAGGCCCTTATCCCAAATTCATCTTAAAGATAAAGTTTATGATTTGCTCATGCATAGATGAGTGGGGGAGCAGCTCTGAAAACCATCTAGGAGTGGGATGGTATCAAAATTGGAAGAGTATTTTTTATACATGCCTGTAAATATTTGTCCAAATGAACAACTAACCTCTGTAAATGTATAAGATGAAAGTCATGAAGTGGTTGGACAAAAAAAAATGTGTGTATATATATATATATATGTATTTGATATTATGGAAGCCAATAGATAATAACCAACAAACAGCTCAGTCCTAGAGACCTTTTTCCAAAATGGTGCCTGACTGAATAATAACTCAATGCCCATAGCTGTTACTACTTAAAAAAACAATATCCTCATTCCATCTAGTGTGAAACCAAGTCAAATGACACTAGTAACCCATAAGTTCATAAGTAAAAGCCCTTTTAAATCTTAAATCACTCATGGAGGCAGTGCCAGGTGGATAAGCACTTGTATGAATAAAGAGGACAAGTCTGAAAAACCTAACAGCACACATTTATTTACTTGACACAGGCATTCCAATTACCCAGTGAAACTAAGAAATTTAATCCAAATTAACACAGTCCTTTGTAAGAACAATCAATGGCTGAAAATAGGAATAGTAACAAAAAGACTTCCCTTTTGTTTTCAAAAACATCCTGAGCCTCACTGAAAAGAATATCTGCATCCTTCAAAAATAAACCTAGTAACAAAAAAAATCTTGTACATATATACAAAAAAACCAATTTCATTGAATGTTACTGTGAGAGAGTAGGGGATGAAGAAGTCATTTCTTCACCTACCAGCTCTAGTTCAAATTGCCGACTCATGTTATGAATGAACTCTTTCTTAGAAAGAGGTTTATGATATACCTTTAACCGATGTCCATTCACCACAAATGCAGTTTGTTCTTCATCTATTGTCCTTATTTTGACAGAACCATTATAAAAAACAATCACAATTTCATATGGTCCCATCCATCTAGTGGTAAGCTTACCTTTGAAGTGTTTAAACCGTGAGTCAAACAACAGAGCCCAATCACCTTCTTCAAAAGTTTTCTTCTTCAAAAATTTGTCATGACATTTAGTCCTCTGATTCTGTATTAAGCAGTTCGTTGGATAGCATCTTGTCTAATTTCATCAAGCTCATTCAATTGCATCAACCTCTGCTCCTGAGCTTCATCTAAATTCAAGCTCAATTGTGCAGCACTACGAAAAGTCTTCACCTGAAATTCTATTGGAAGCAAAACCTGTTTCCCATAAACAAGCTGATATGGGGTATACCCTGTGGTGTTTCTCCACGTAGTTCTATAAGCCCACAATTCCTATGGTAGCCTGTCTGCCCAATCCTTGTGATGCATCTGCACAGTCTTGGTTAAAATGGATTCTAACACTTTATTTGTTGATTCCACCTGACCATTTGCTTGGGGGTGGTAAGGAGAAGATTTATAGTGCTTAATCCCATATTGCTTTGTCAGTGCTTCATTGATTTAGAGACAAACTGTGCTCCATTGTCAGTTACAATTTCACGAGGAATCCCAAAGCGAGTAAAAATTTCTTCATAAATAAACTCTATGACTGATTTCTCAGTGGCCCTTAATAGAGCTTTTGCCTCTACCCACTTAATCACATAGTCAGTACAAACTAAAATATATCTCTTCTTCCGTGACATTGGTGAGATTGGCCCAACAAAGTCCAATCCCCATTTTTCAAAAGGTTCAATTTGTACCTGGGCTTGTAAAGGTATTTCATCAGTAGCAGTGGGTCTTCCCATTCTTTGGTAGCTGTCACAGCCCTGTACATATTTCTCAACATCTTTAAAAAGTGTAGGCCAGTAATACCCTTGATGTAACACCTTGTATGATGTCCGCTTGTCTGAAAAATTCCCTCCACAAGGTCCATCGTGACATGCCTGAAGGATATCATACATCTCATCCTCCCTGACACATCTCCTGATAATCAAATCTGGACCAGTTTGAAAGAGGTCATTACCTACCCATGAATAATTGGCACTTTGCTGTATGATCCTGCATTTTTCATAGGATGACAGATGAGCAGGTATTCTTCCTATGACCAAGTAGTTGGCTATATCTGCAAACCATGGTGTTTTAATAGAAACAACAAATAAATGTTCATCAGGAAAGGTATCATCTACAAGAACATTATCATCAGTATGAGTCAATCTTGAGAGGAAATCTGCAACCAGATTTTCCTTCCCTGGTTTTTCAACTATAGTAATGTTAAATTCCTGTAGCAAAAGAAGCCATCTAGTAATTCTGCAACTATTTATAGGTTTATTCATCAAAAATTTAATAGAAGAATGATCAGTATGAACAAATACATCATAGCCAGTTATATAATGCCGGAATTTATTGATGGCATGAACTACTGCTAGAAACTCTTTCTCAGTTACTGTATAGTTTAGTTCTGCAGGTGTTAAATTTTTACTGATGAAATAAATAGCATAGTAAGACTAATTTTCTTTCTGTCCGAGCACTCCCCCTAAGGCAGTTTCTGAAGCATCAGTTTGTATATGGAAGGGCAAAGACCAGTTTGGCCCCCACAGAACTGGTGTTGAAGACAATTCTAATTTTAAGGTGGCAAAGGCTGTCTGACAGTGTTGATCCCAACAAAAACCAATGTATTTGGCTAATAATTTGAACAGCGGAGCTGCTATCTTGGTAAAATTAGCAATAAACCTACGATAGTAACCTACATGTCCCAGAAAACTTCTAACTTATTTTTGTGTAGCTAGTGGAGATAAACCAGTAATAATTTCAATTTTTGCTGGGTCTACCTTAATACCTTCTGATGAAATGCGGTGCCCTAAAAAAATGCCCTCAGTTAACATCATCTTACACTTTTCATGACTTAAGGCAAGATTTGTTTCTTGACACCTAATTAAAACTTTCTTTAGGTTATCTAAGGCTTCCTTGAAATCATTACCATAGACTATGAAGTCATCCATATATATTTCCACACAATCATGGACTAAATCATCCAGAATACCTAACACTGCCCTCTGGAAAGTGGCAGGAATGTTACACAACCCAAATGGTAACACCTTGTAAGCATAAGTTCCCCATGGGAAGGTGAAAGTAGTTTTCTCCTGATCCTCTGGGGCTATCCTGATTTGGTTATACCCACTGTATCCATCAAGAAAGGAAAAATACGGTTTTCCTGACAAGGTGTCCAAAACCTAATCTATGAAAGGAAGAGGGAAGTAGTCTTTGAGAGTTTCTTTGTTTAATTCTCAGAAATCAACACATATTCTCCACTTACCTCCCTTCTTTGGGACAATCACCAACGAAGATACCCATTTACTATCAGAAATGGGATAGATAAAATATGCATCCAGCAATTTTTGTAATTCATCCTTCACAATGTCTTTAAGCACATGATTCATTCTTCTCTGTGGTTGCCTTACTGGTCTAATATTTTCCTGCGTATAAATATGATGGATGCATGTGTCAGGGTGAATGCATTTCATGTCTGTATAAATCCAAGCAAATGCCCTAGACTGTGCTTTGAGTAATTTAACTAGCTGATTTTGTTGGTCTTGAGACAGATTTGCATTGATAAACAAAGACCTTCCTGGACTAATCTCCATTGGTATGGTTGAGGCTCCAACCTTCTCATCTATGAATAAAACCATTGATGATGAGATGGTTGAAGGGTAGTACTGTTCTTGAAAATATTCTCTGAAAACATGGTCTAAGTCAGAGAAGGACTGGGGAAACTCAATACTAGTAGTGGTTGAGATAAATTGATCTAGGATATCATCTTCAGTCTGGTCTTCCATCCCCCTAGTTTGACTAATGGACAGTAAGGTTTGTTCCACGTCCTCATCCCCGTAAGGACTTTCTAACCATAGCATGTTTTCTGATACAGGCTGTGCTGGGGGATAAATAATAAGGTTCTATAGAGAAGTGCCATTTGATATAGTCAAAATGCCTTCTCTACAACCTATAAAGGCATTGGCAGTGGTTAACTAGGGCCTGCCTAGTATAACAGGATGTTCCCCCATTGGGTGTTTGGTTTGGAGTACCAGAAAATCCACTGGATACTCCCAAGAAGCTACTATGACAGTAATGTCATCTAATGCCCCCACAGGTTTAACTGTGCTCCTATCAACCAACTCCAAAATGGTAGGAGTAGGTCTGAGGAGATTATACAACTGAAGTATCTGCATGGTGGTCATAGACATGACATTAATTGCAGCCCCCAGGTCAACTAGAGTGTTTCCTATTGGAATCTCATTAATGCAAATGGTTACCACTGGGTTCCCAGGATTTGCAAATTTTGGAGGTAAGGGATAGTCTGAAATATAATTGGACAGCTGGCCTATAACATGTATTGTGGGTGGATCGTTTTGTTTTCGACCAGGTTTCTTCAAGCATAATTCCCTTACCATTTTTGAATAAATAGGAACATCTCTGATGTCCTGAAGTAATGGAATCTTGATACAAACATTTTTCAACTCATTTTCCAAATCAAAATATGGACGAACCACAGGATTCTCTATGAATAACCTCTCTGGATAATGGGGGTTGTTATTCAATTGTGGATGAGCAGATGATTGGGAATTTTGAGTTCCAAGCACTTGAGTGTTTTCTGAGGCAATCTGCACTTCTTCTTCCTCTGGAATTTATTTTTCGGTGCTTTCTTCTCCAGACTCTTCTTGAATAATCACTGCTAGAGGAGTTTTATTTAATGTTTTCCCAGACCTTAATTGTATTTCCTGGATAGGAGCTGAATGGATCACATAAGTTGGGGCCATTTGTATTTCAGCATTATGAAGAGGCTAGGATGGTCTGTTGTTAGGGTTTGGGATAGGTTGAGCTGGCAACAATGTGGGTCGAGGTGGGTTTGGATTTTGATACTGTTGTGGAATTGGGGGTATAGGAGGAAGTGCAGGTGGTGTAAAGCCAGGTAATAGTTGTTGCATATTTGGGGGCATTGGGCAGTAGCTAGGAGGAGTATGTGATGGGGTTGTTGGTTGTGTTCCTCCGTAGGACTGTCCCGGAAGTCCCCCATAGGACTGTCCTCACCATCCTTGCTGCCATGGTTGGGTCTGAGTAGGCTGAGAAGGCCAATTTTTCCACATTTGTGGACTCCATGGCTGCTGAGATTGCTGCATGGGATAGTAATATGCAGCGTTTGGGAAAATAGGTTCTAGGTACATGTTTTGGGGTCTAGGCTGCCAGGGCCTTTTTGATGCATATGATGGATCCATAGGTTCAGCATTAAGCTTGTAAAAAGCTTGTAGTTTTGGTAAAGAAGGGAAATTGTTAGTAGGGTGTTTATCAGAGAAAAGAGCACAGACTGAAATGGTATTAAGAGGGCACTCTTTCAAAGGGTGTCTTTTTCTGCATTTAGGGTAGAATATGTGTAGTGCTGCTATGTCCTCTTCCTCTTGCCGTTTCTTTGTTTTCAATGCATCAAATTGGGAACTCAAGGTGCCTAAAATGTCAATTTTGAAATTTTCTAACAGGTTCCCCAATTCAACTCTTGTGATCCCACTAGTTCCTGTTGTCCTATAAATATGGGAAGGACCTTCCCTTATGCTTTTTCCGGCCTTGGCTCTACTTCTGGAATATTTTCTACATAGTTTAGTAATCTCCTCAAAGGATTTATGAGATACATCACCTGATGCCATCAGGTTGAGGATTTCCACATATTCCTCCAGAATCCCTTTCAAAAAAAGAGTTCTGACTGCATCCTCCTGTAAGGTCTTATACTTAGAATTCTGTAGTACAAAGCAGAAGCCTTCTAGGAAATCCTCAAGACTCTCTTCTTCATGCTGTTGCATTTTAAAGATATCATTTTGAGAGTCTCTAGGTCCACAGTAGTCTCGGTATTTTCTGAGGAAAGCACTCTTCATCTCTTCCCAAGTTCGGATGGTGGATTCCCCCAGACCCATAAACCATCTAAGTGCAGAACCCTTAAGGGTGGCTGGAAATAGTTTTAACTTTTGTGCATCCTATAGATAATTATAACTCCTGCACAAGATGTCAAACTCAAATAGAAAAGTATACAGATCTTCAGTACTTTTCCCGTAGAAGGTAGGTAATGAAGATGCTGGGATATTTTTCATACTGACATCCCGTGCAAGATCCAAAATGGGGAGGCCAAAAGTTGTTTCAGTTCGTCCTTCATGTTCTCCCTCCCCTTCCATATGATGTCTGGTTTCCTGATCACTCATAAAAAGAGGATTCCTAAACCAAATGACACCTAACCTGTCTCTTCTTGGGGATGGAATGAAATCCCAACGGTCTGGCCTAGGCCAAGATTGAAGATTGAAAGGTAAATATGTGGTAGATTCTACTTGAGAAACTACCAAATTCTGAGTATGTCTGAGAAGGGAATTCACTCTTTCTATGTTCACTGTGTCAACCAAGTTGGAATCTTCCTTTGGAGGTGAAGCTTGTTGGGTCTATGGAATCTCTACTGAGTGTAACTGTTCACTGAGTATAACCTCAGTTCCTGCTGGTCTGGTCCCTAAATCCACTGAATTTTGAGTGTTGTTGTTTTCTGTTTCGTTTCTGGTATTCCTATCCCTAGGGTTAGAGAGGGGGGGGGGGGTTGTTTCCAAAAAGATCGGAATGAATTTTAATGTATCTTCCCTTACTATCTCTGGGTCTCATCAAAACAATTACTGAAAATAACAAGACTTTTAATCAAATAAATCAAAATACCTATTCTACAAATGGGTTTGAAGGAACCTGTTATAACAAATGCGCATGTTCTTACCTCTCGTATTACCGTCCCTTCTCCTCCAATATGTCAATACCAAAATAAAAATAGTCAAGAAATCAATAGAGAACAAAACTGATCAAAAAAATGTTTAAATATATCTACTACTTCTATCACTAGATTTTGTCTAAGCAACAAAACAAAGCAATCACACATCTATGCTACAGGTGGGTTTGAAGGAACCTGTTATAACATATGCGCAGGTTCTTACCTCTCGTCTTACCATCCCTTCTCCTCCAATATGCAACAACTAGTCACACCTAAAAATGATGTGAAAAAAATGAGCAAGATACCACCTTACCTTGGAGCAACTCCCCGGCAATGGAGCCAAAATGTTGGGTTCAAATCCCTTGAAATCCATACACTGCTAAAGATGGAGGACAACAACGCCTCGAACAAAGGACAGCCATGAAACAACACCTGAATAATCTTCACATGTATCTGGAAAGCGATGTGAACCCAAGAGAGTCATCTCCTCTGTGTACAAAATCCCCCAAATCCCTGGTTCAGTCAACATATATCTTGTGAGCGCCGGGATAAGAGTTGGGTCGAAATAAGCAAAAGACCACTGCATGAAAGAAACAATGACTTATTAATTGATCAATTATTGAATGAAAAGTAAAGGTTTCATTATATACATAAAAACAAAGAAAAATAATAAATAAACAATGGGAAACATTAAAAAGTCACTTACCAAAGCACCTAGCAATGTTGATCTTCAAAAGGCATAACCATGCACAAAACAACACTAAATAAAGCCAATTATCACTTGGTTTCATGAGACTTGAAACTAGAAAATATAGTGCTGAATAGTCAAAATAGGAGGCCAACATGATAATTAGTCAAGATGTTCAATTTGTCGAGAATGAATCATGGGATGGAACTGTCGACATAAATGTCAAGATTGTGTTGAATGTCAACAATGATGATATGGAAGAGGAAGTGGTTCAAACACCACATGTAAGTCAACCAGTTGTAACACCATAGACTCCCATGACACCACGACATGGTTCAACACAAGGACCATCGACACAAGTAGTAGCCCAAGTTACACCGACAAGTACACCAAGAGGACAACAGAATCGATCAAGCATTTCATCAAGGTCGACATCGATAGAACCGGTGAAGAAAAGAAGTATGCGTGAAATATATGAAGTTGATACACCTAATTCATTCTCTTTATTTGCATTATTTTCTCCTATTTATGATCCACTAACATTTGAAGAAGCTGTTGAAGAAGAAGTATGGGCACAAGCCATGGATGAAGAAATAAAATGCATTGACAAGAACCAGACATGGGAGCTAGTAGATGTACCAAACGACAAAGATGTAATCAGTGTCAAATGGATTTACAAGACCAAGAAAGATGATAATGGGAATGTGAAGAATCACAAAGAAATAATGGTAGCAAGAGGGTTCACACAGCAACCCGGCATAGACTTAAATGAAACGTTTGCACCTGTTGCACGCATGGATACAATTAGAACAAACTTGTCCATTGCTGCACAAAACAAATGGCATGTTTATCAAATGGATTTCAAGTCGGCATTCTTAAATATCTATCTAGAAGAGGAAGTATATGTGGAACAACCACAAGGGTATGAAATTCCAGGTCAAGAGCATAAAGTGTACAAGCTGAAAAAAGGCACTATATGGTTTGAAGCAAGCTCCTAGAGCTTGGTACAATCTGATTGATTCCTATCTCACTGAAAGTGGATTTAACAGAAGTGAAAGTGAACCGACATTGTACACCAAAGTTGGTGAGCAAGGTAAGATGTTAATTATCTACCTGTATGTAGATGATTTAATATTTAATGGTGATTATGGCATAGCATATTTTAAAGTAGTCATGGAAAGTGAATTTGAAATGACTGATCTCGGGCTTATGAAGTTTTTTCTGGGCATTGAAGTTCAGCAGTATGAAAGTGGCATTTTTATATCACATACAAAGTATGCAAGTGAATTTTTAAAAATATTTAACATGTCTAATTGCAAGACAGCCCCAACACTAGTAATAACAGGTTTAAAATTGAGCAAGGATGATCAAGGATCAACTGTAGATCCTACGTTGTTCAAAAGGCTTGTTGGTAACCTTATGTTTTTGACAACGACAAGACCAGACATTATGTATGGAGTAATTATGATCTCAAAGTTGATGGAGCCACCAAAAGACTCTCATTGGAAAGCAGGTAAAAGAACTCTAAGGTATTTAATTGGCACAAAAGACCTTGGCATTATGTATTCAAGTTCAGAAAATTTTAAACTCATTGGGTACACTGAAAGTGACAATGGAGGCAGCGTAGATGAGAGGAAAAGCATATCTGGGTACACATTTCATTTTGGTACATGTGTTGTTTCATGGGCTTCAAAGAAATATCCCATAGTAACTCTGTCTTCAGCAGAAGCAGAGTATGTTGCAGCAATAAGTGCTGCATGTCAAGATGTTTGGATGAGGAGAGTGTTAAAAGACTTGTCAAGGAAACATCACGAACTGACAAAAATATTTTGCGACAAGAATTCAGCCATAGCATTATCAAATAATCATGTGCTTCACAAGAGAACCAAGCACATCGACACAAGGTTTCATTTCATAAGAGAGTTGGTGAACAACAAGGAAATGTTTTTGGAATTTTGCAAGTCTGAAGATCAACCTGCAAACATCTTTACAAAACCATTAGCAAAGGACACATTCCAGTATCTGAATAGTCATCTTGGAATGACAAGTTATACACAGTGAACTCTATCATGAACAGAGCATGTCTAAGCTCTGAAACATTTTGTAAATTTTGTTTCAAAAATCCCCATCTGCTCATAATTAAGGGGGAGTGTTGGAAATATTAATCACTCACAGATCTGTACCTAACTCTCAGCCGAATCTATCAGATTTCGTATCATTCAAGATCTTGCCAGTCAGTCTAACAAGAGGGAAGAGTCCACGATTCGGCAATGTGAGCCAATCGAATTAATTTCTAGAGCTAAGTTGTTAGGTAGATAGCTATTACATTCTTTAATGGTGAGTCACTTGATTCATGTAGAAGCAATCTTCAGGTTTCCTATAAATAGAAGAAGAAAATTGTAAATCAGTTTAGACACAATAAAGAGACAGAGGAACTCAGGGTGAAAAGAAGAGAGAAATGGAAGTTAAATCTCAAGCTTTTGTGTATATGTGATTCAGTCGAAGAGCCAAAGCTCTGTAAAAGGATCAGTCGGTGAGCCGACAAGTTTGTAATACCTTTGTTATTTCCGCACAAGTTATATATAAGAAATAGTTTATGGTTGAATGCATGTTTATTTGACCGCACATTCTTTCCAGATTTACTTGTGTAAATTTCTTTTACAGTTACGGTTGAGTGAAAGAACAAGAACCCATAAATTTCTCATCCCATGAAAGTTATAGGTTTTACAGCACTATGGTCGACTCAAGTCTTCCTACATATTTGGGTATTTTTTTTATAAGATATGTTGAATTGTTAATGTGTCGATTTTTACTTCATCTTACTCACAGGTGAAAATCATTTGTTGTAACTTCTTAAGTCTTTTAGACTAAGAAACACACTTTGTATATTTCAACTAAAACCAGACCAAGGCAAGTGAGTCTACGTAAATCGGTCAAGTGAAATCGACAAGTGGTCGGTTGAGTAAACCAACTAGTGGTCGAAGTGATCAGCTGAATAGTGGTCAAAGAGGTCAGCCGACTAGTGGTCAAAGTGAAAAACTGACTAGTATTCGAAGAGGTCAACTGACAAGTGGTAGAGGTAAAACCAGTCGGTAGAACCGACAACTAGAGGTAAATCAGTCGGGTCTAAAAGGCCAACCAAAGTTTATAAACTTGTCTAGTCGGGATTTAGACAAGTTTCACCAGACAAGTAAGAAAAGAAAAGGAGGTCGACGTGAAAATTAAATTTTATAGCTGAGTGGTAAACTCAAGCTTAGTCGGCTCGGTTTTGGATAACACATGGGAATATGAAAACCCACTCTAAACGTTGATGGATGTAGAAGAGAAAAAAAAAAAAAAACATTTTTTACAAGAGAAAAAAAAATTTGGGGGGTGGGGAAATATCAATGCCTCAAACATATTGTTGCTTTATTTCATGCAAAGCATTGAGATTTTCTATAAGTAATGGATTTGGGAAATTTTATTTTACTATTTATCTGTGAAGTGTCGTTGACTTTGGGAATGTTTAGTTCCATTGATAAAGAGGAAAAAACAGGACAAGTGCCCATTCTAAATTAGTTGATATATAAACATGGAAAATTAGGTAGATCAAATGCAATCGAAAGGGATTGACAGGTAGGTAGTAATTAATATGTATTATTGTTCCTTTTGGATAAAACGTTAGCCTCTCTAATGTCAATCCTTGCAGTCTATGAATTGTACATGCACACACCAATTGAATTGGAAATTGTGATCGCATGATAATTTTTTTATTGCCAAGAGATAATTGTGCAAACATTCTTTTTATAGGTGACTAATGTCTATTTGGGCATGATCATAGGTGTATACAAATTTTCATTTTTCTTTGTGCAATTTCACTGACCATCTAATAATTTGAACCAGACAATATCCGAGCTTGTTTGTGTATAGTCTCTAAAACTTTCTTCTAGACCATTGACAAGACCATCTTCAATTGACTAGTTTCCTTCGATTAGTTTGACTAGCATGTTTTTCTTTACTATTATTGTAGAGGGAAAATGAACTATCTTTTGATTTTCAAAGTTATTCTAGACTAGATCAATTTTTGTTGGAGCTATTAATTACTCCACAAATTGGCCACCACAACACTAAAGAGTGGCGGCACCACCACACTGTCTCTCTGCCTAACAAATACCATATTATTAAAATTATGAATAGTCATTTTGATTGACCCAACAAAGCATATCTAAATTCTGAAGAGGAAGCATAGTTTTTTATTTCTATCAGACTATAAATCATAAATTGTGAATTATGTTTTTGTATAGCGAAGGGTCAATTAGTAGTTAATGACCGACTTAGCTAAATATCCTATAAATACATAGCTTGTAAATCAGGTTTTTCACACAATGATACACCGAGAAATACAAAGAGTTGAAACTCATATTTGACTGTGTATTTTTATTTTACTCTGTTTTGAGTTAGAAAACTCCGTTTTTTTTATGTTAATTTGTTGTAGCAGTTGAAGAAATAATATTTTATTTAGGGTTATTGTGTTGTATAAATGCACCAGAGTATTAGTTGGACACAGGGGTTATCAAAAAGTTGCTAAATAGTTAAGCTGCAACTGAGTTGTTACTGTGTTGTAGGTGACTATCAACTGTAACATCTAGCTACAAAACCATCTAGAGAGTATTGCTAGCTATAACAACCAAGCTGTTATAGTCCTGTAGGAATTGATTTAAGTTTTGAGAGCTATGTCAGATGTAACAGCCAGTTGTTACAGTGTTGTAAGTGTCATTTTGGGCTGTAGGTGAAGTTTAAAGTGCCACTAAAGCAAAGAGTAGCACTCCCCTTCCTTTTCCATAGTGGTATTAGATATTGGTTAAGTTTTTAAGAGTAATTTGATTTGAGATGGCTACTAACAACAGTGTAGTACAACCACAAATTTCTATGTTGACTTAAATAAATTATGATACATGTTTTATTAAAACGAGAAGTATCCTGTGTGCTCGGGATCTTGGGGATTTTGTTACGATTGGGTATCCAGAACAAGCTAATCAAGCTGCTAAGTTGGCTATGTCAAATGTTGAGCGTGTTCTATTGAAGGAAAATAGGAAGAAGGATAATAAATCTCTTGGTCTTATTCAGCAAGGCCTGAGTGAATCCATTTTTCCAAAGATATCAAGTGGTGAGTCTTCAAAGAAAGCTTAGGACACTCTTGAAACTTGCTATCAAGGTGTGACCAAGGTGAAGAATGTTAAGTTACAGAACTTGAGAATGGATTTTGAGAATCTAAAGATGAAGGACAGCAAGAGTGTTGATAATTTTCTGACACAAGTTATGAGTACTGTAAACCAGCTAAGGTAGTATGGTGAAGACCTCCCAGATCAGCGTGTGATTCAAAAATTGCTGAGATGTTTGCCAAATAAGTTTGAAGCAGTGGTTGTTCCAATTGAATAATTTAAAGATATGATTCAAATGCACATTGATGAGCTGATTGGTTCTTTGATTGCTCATGAACCAAGAATGAACATGTATGATGATACTCCACTAGAAAATTATTTTAAATTGTAGTTACATGTTACTAGAGATAGAGGCATAGGAAGAGCTAGTAACAGAAGAAGAGGAGGACGAAGTGCTGATCATAGTGACGGAACAAATGATTTTGAAAATGAAGAGAAGTCACAGTACAATACTCCTAGCGTAAGGGGGAGTAGCAACAGAGCATGGAAACCAGGAATTTGGGCATTTTGCTAACAAGTGATGGAAGAAGCAAGCTGATACTAGTAAGTTGTCTACACACATTACAGAGGAGACCAAAAATGAAGAGAAGCCTATTTTTTTTACATGTAATGTCAGCCAAGAATGTTCAAAATATATATGGTTTTTGGACAGCGCATGCAACAACCACATGACTGGAAATAAGGAATTATTTTCAAGTCTAGATACAAGCATTCAATATGAAGTGAAGTTAGGTAATGTCAGTAAAGTAAAAGTTAATGGTAAAGGTGTGATTGTTGTGTATGCAAAGAATGGTAAAAGAAGAATAATTCATGATGTTTATTATGTTTCTGGTTTAATGTGTAATTTATTAAGTGTTGGACAATTCTTGGAGAAAGAATATAGATTGTCCTTTAAGAACAAGATATGCTCTATTTATAATAAATATCCAAGTAAATAGTTGACATCTAGAGTAGATATGACAAATAATAGAATGCTTCTATTGATTATGAGAAATGATTTGGCTACTCTTTGAATGCTTATAAAACTAAGAGTTTAGATCAATCGTGGTTATGGCATTTGAGGTATGGCCATTTACATTTTGGTGTTTTAGATTTCCTACAAAAGAAGCAAATGGTAAAAGGATTTCCCAGTATTGAGCAGCCAGCAGGCTCATGTGAGAGCTACATATTCAGAAAGCATCATGGAAAAAAATTATTTTTGGAGTCTCATACAAAGAAAAATTGCCATTAGAGCAGGTACACACAAATTTGTGTGGACCGATGAAAACACCGTCTTTGACTGGTAATGTTTATTTTATGACTTTGATTGATGATTATAGTCGAAAAACTTGGATGTATTTGTTGAAATAGAAATCTCAAACATTTGATGTATTTAAAAGTTTTAAAGATATATACAAAAAAGAGAGTGACAAATTTATTAAAGTCTTGAGATCAGATAGAGGAGGTGAGTATATGTCAAATGAGTTTATGGAATTTTGTCAATGTTATGGAATTAAAAGACAGTGTACTGCTCGCTACACTCCACAACAAAACAGAGCAGTAGAAAGGAAGAGTCGAACCATTATGAACATGGCTCAAAGTATGATGAAGGGGAAGCATCTTTCAAATGAATATTGGGGAGAGTTTGTTACTTGTTCAGTACACATCCTTAACAGAAGCTCCACGAAGAGTGTGAAAGATCAATTTCCCTAGCAAGCATGGAGTGGTAAGTGTAGCATCATATCTCATTCAAGAATCTTTTGTTGTGTAGCTTATGCAAGTGTGCCTGAAGGGATGAGGATAAAGTTAGATGAAAGAAGTCGGAAATGTATTTTTGTTGGATATAGTGAAGAATCTAAAGCATACAGACTCAATAATCCCATCACTAAGAAGTATGTTATCAGCAAAGATGTGGTGTTTAAGGAAGAAGAAGCTTGGGATGGAAGCATTGATAAATTAATTGGTGAGGACGTTGTTACACCTCACACAGAAGATGAAGAAGAAGAACAAGGCATACATGGAGGACAGATAAATCCACATACACTAGCAGTAACAACACCAACCAGAACGCCCAGAATTCATGAACGTGGTGAAACATCAAATGTTGGTGGAAGACTAGGAATAGGATTAGAGGTAAGAAATGAATCAAATCCTACATTAGCATCATTAAGAAACAGTGTTAGAGGTCAGAAGACTAGAATTTTAAGAGAATTGTATGATCAATATGAAGAAGTAGATCAAGTTTCAAATTTCAAATTTATATCATGTGATCCAGTAGATTTTGATGAGGCTATTAAAAAGGATGTTTGGATAAAACCAATGGATGAAGAAATTGATGCCATAGAAAAAAAATAGCACTTGGGATCTTGTAGATTTGCCTGAAGATAAAAATTGTATTGTTGTCAAATGGATTTATAAGACTAAGTTAAATGTTGATGGTGATGTTGAAAAATATAAAACAAGACTTGTAGCTCAAGGGGTTTAGTCGAAAACCTGGTATTCGTTATAATAAGACCTTTGCACCAGTGGCCAGACTTGATACGGTAAGAATGGTATTAGCTATTTCTGCTCATAATAAATGGTATGTACATCAAATGGATATAATGTCTACATTTTTAAATGGATCTTTAGAAGAAGAGGTTCATGTCATAAAACCTCTTGGATATGAAATTGATGGACAAGAAGATAAGGTATACAGATTAAAGAAAGCATTGTATTGATTAAAGCGGGAACCAAGAGTATGGTATAGTAATGAATACTTGAATAGTGAAGGATTCAACAGAAGTCCAAGTGAGCCAACGTTGTATACAAAGGTAAACCAAGAAGGTAAAATACTGATTGTTTGCTTATATGTGGATGATTTAATCTTCACTAGAGATCTTTCAACAGATGAGTTCAAAAAAGCCATGAAAACAAAATTTGAGATGACTAATTTAGGAATGATGAAATATTTTCTTGGTATTGAAGTAACTCAATTTGAAGATGGTATTTTTATTAATCAAACTAAGTATACAAATGATGTATTGAAAAGATTCAAAATGATGAATTGTAAGCCAACTGTAACTCTAATTGCAACTAGCACAAAACTAAGTAAGGAGGATGATGGGTCAAAAGTTGATCCAACGTTGTATAAGAGACTGGTAGGAATTCTCATGTACTTAACTACAACAAGACCTGATATAATGTTTGAAGTAAGTTTGATTTCGAGATTTATGGAATCACCAAAGAATACCCACTAGAAAGCTGGAAAGAGCATTCTAAGATATATTGCTGGAACATCGAACTTTGGTAACCAGTATACATCAAATTCAAATTTTAAATTGATTGGATATAGTGATAGTGATTTTGCATGTTCTATTGATGATAGAAAGAGCACATCTGGATATGTTTTTAGTTTTGGATTGGGATTAGTAGCATGGGCATCAAAGAAGAATCCCATAGTGACATTATCCTATGTTGAGGCAGAGTCTGTTGCAGCAACAGTAGCTGCATGTCAAACTGTATGGATGAGAAGAAGTATTTCTGAGTTACAACATGAACAAAGTGAACCAACTCAATTTTTTTGTAATAATAAATCAGTTATTGCACTATCAATAAATCACATCTTTCATGAAATAAGTAAGCATATTGATACAAGGCATCATTTTATCTAAGAACTGATAAACAAAAATGAAATCAATATGGAATTTTGCAGATCAAAAAATCAGTTTGTAGACCTATTTACAAAACCATTGGGAAAATAATTGTTTGAGCTTCATAGGAAAAACATTGGGGTTTGTAATATGTAACATAAATCAAGTGTTACAAAATTTTGTTTTCTGAGTGAAGTAATTAAGGGGAAGAATGTTGGAGCTATTAATTACTCCATAGATTTGCTGCCGCAACACTGAAGAGTTGCAACACCACCACACCGTCTCTCCCCCTGACAAATATTAGATTACTAAAATTATGAAAAGTCATTTTGATTGAGCCAGCAAAGCACATCTAAATTCTGAAGAGGCAGCACAAATTTTATTGATGATAGAAAGAGCACATCTGGATATGTTTTTAGTTTTGGATTGGGATTAGTAGCATGGGCATCAAAGAAGAATCCCATAGTGACATTATCCTATGTTGAGGCAGAGTCTGTTGCAGCAACAGTAGCTGCATGTCAAACTGTATGGATGAGAAGAAGTATTTCTGAGTTACAACATGAACAAAGTGAACCAACTCAATTTTTTTGTAATAATAAATCAGTTATTGCACTATCAATAAATCACATCTTTCATGAAATAAGTAAGCATATTGATACAAGGCATCATTTTATCTGAGAACTGATAAACAAAAATGAAATCAGTATGGAATTTTGTAGATCAAAAACTCAGTTTGTAGACCTATTTACAAAACCATTGGGAAAATAATTGTTTGAGCTTCATAGGAAAAACATTGGGGTTTGTAATATGTAACATAAATCAAGTGTTACAAAATTTTGTTTTCTGAGTGAAGTAATTAAGGGGAAGAATGTTGGAGCTATTAATTACTCCATAGATTTGCTGCCGCAACACTGAAGAGTTGCAACACCACCACACCGTCTCTCCCCCTGACAAATATTAGATTACTAAAATTATGAAAAGTCATTTTGATTGAGCCAGCAAAGCACATCTAAATTCTGAAGAGGCAGCACAAATTTTTATTTCTGTCAGACTATAAATCATAAATTGTGAATTTACTTTTTGTATATCAAAGGGTCAATTAGTAGTTAATGACCAAATTGGCTAAATATCCTATAAATACCTAGCTTGTAAATAATGTTTTTCACACAGTGATACACAGAGAAATACAAAGAGTTGAAACTCAGATTTTACTGTGTATTTTTATTTTTACTCTATTTTGAGTTAGAAAACTTGGTTTTATTTTTTATGTTGATTTGTTGTAGCAGTTGAAGAAATCATAGTTTATTTAGTGTTATTATTTTGTATAAATGCATCATAGTATTAGTTGGATGCGGGGATTATCAGAAAGTTGCTAAATAGTTAAGCTATGTTAGTTTTTCAACATTTAAGCTAGCATTATATGGATCTTTAACTAAGAGAACAACAAGCACAACAATCAAACACAAGAGACAATGAACAAAGTGTTTTTCCTCGAGGAAACCATAAATGGAGAAAACCCTGCAACTTCCTCAGAGCTGATAGAATCAGCACAAAAGGTAAAACCCCAAAACAATAAGATGCACTCCCAACAACAGTAACCTTCTTCTTCTCTAGCCCTAGTGTCTTCTCCTTCCTCAACTATGCGCTACACTTGAGTGTGTATGTGATGTGTGCTAAATAGAGAGCCCATCTCTCTATTTATACTAATCCCAACATGACTAAAACCCTACTAGGGTCGACCTCTACTAGGAGAGTCTAATAACCCTAGTGCCCCGAAACTGTGGGGACTTTAACCCTTAGACAATAGAATGGTTACCCACAATGACTTGACATGACTTGTTTACATTATTGATTCTCCCAATCAGAACATCAGGGCATAACATGATAACATCCCGGAATAAACATCAGGTTACAATAGATAAGAAATAAAAGTGAATACATTCCGAAGTTACAATTACATCAACACTCCCTCTTAACTAGGAAGGTATTCTCTCAACACAATTTTCACCACTGGTCTTCTTCTCTGGATCTTCTCGTCATCTGCATCTCCAAGTAATCTTGTCTTCAAGTCATCTTTATCTTCATTCCATCTTCATCTGGATTTGGATCATCACACAATCTGGATCATCATCACTGGATCATACTTGATCTGAAACATCATTGGATCATACTCAATCTGGAACATCACTGGATCATACTTGATCTGGAACATCTTTGGATCATACTCGATCAGGTACATCACTGGATCATACTCTATATGGAACATCATCACTGGATCTGGATCATCACTTGATATGGATCATCATCACTGGATCTGGATCATCAATCTATCTGGATCATCATCACTCGATATGGATCATCATCACTGGATCTGGATCATCACTAGATCTGGATCATCATCACTCGATCTAGACCATCACTCCATCTAGATCATCACTCCTAGATCTAAATCATCACTCGATCTGGATCTCTCAGAGTCATCATAACTAGATCTGGATCATAGCTCGATCTGGATCTCCTCTGGTCACCATCATATGTGCTACCTCATGATTCTTCTCGTCACAGGAAGTTCTAAAAAACCATCCTTCTTTCATGCTGGGTGTATGCCTGCCTCCTCATAGGTCTTTGGTAGCCCTTACATCTGACCTACTCATCAGAATGGCCAGCACTCACATCTGACCTGCTTGTCAGAAAGGTGGTAGCCCTTACTTCTAACCTACTTGTCAGAATGGCTAGCACTCACATCTGACCTACTCATCCTAAAGACGGTAGCCATTATATCTAATCATATAGTACCTAATCCTACAGTCACATCATAATGGCCAGCACTCACATCTGACCTACTCATCAAAAAGGCAGTCACCCTTACATCTATGTAGGAGCTCATCCTACATCAGAATGGCTAGCACTCACATCTGACCTACTCGTCAAAATGACAGTATCCCTTACATCTAACCTACTTGTCAGAATGGCTAGCACTCACATCTGAGATGGGAGGAACTTAATCCTTTAGCCATGACAGAATGGCTCATCCCTTACATCTGACCTACTCATCAGAATGGCGGTAGCCCTTACATCTGACCAACTCATCAGAATGGCCAGCACTCATATCTAACATGGGAGGAACTTAATCCTTTAGCCATGACAGAATGGCTCAACCCTTACATCTGACCTACTCGTCAGAATGGCTTCTGGACTCGTCACTTCCCCTTGGAAGGGACCTCGATCTGGAGAACACCAAGCTTCTCCCTGAAGTGCTCGAACTTCACTCTAGCTAGTGGCTTCGTCAACACATCAGCTATCTGATCGTCCGTCGCAACATACTGGAGCTTCACTACTCCCCTCTGCACCATATCCCTGATATAGTGATACTTAATCTCAATATGCTTCGACTTGTCATGGAACACTGGATTCTCTGACAACTTCACGCAACTTTGGTTGTCACAATGTATACAAGTAGAATCCATCTAGAGATCAAATAAATCAGACAGTATCTTCCTTAGCCATACTGCCTCAAAACTAGCTAAACAGGATGCGACATACTCTACTTCAGCTGTACTCAGTGCCACATAGGATTGCTTCCTGCTAAACCAAGAGATCACACATGATCCCATACTGAAGAAACACCCTAAATTGCTCTTCCTATCGATGGCACTGCCTGCCCAATTTGAATCAACATAACCCTCCAGGTTAATTTTCTGATTCGCATCGTACTTGATCCCATAATAAACTGTACCCCTTAGGTACCTCAGAACATGCTTTGCAGCAATCAAGTGAACATTTCTCGGATCTGTCAAGAACTGGCTCAAGGTGTTCACAGCAAAGAAAATGTCTGGTCTCGTGTTCATCAGGTACATCAAGGACCCAATCATATGATGATATATCGTAGCATCAACCGACTCTTATGAAGCATCACTCAATACCTTCAGGTTCGATGCCATAGGTGTGGCCATAGCCTTGCAGTCCATCATCCCAAACCTCTTTAGGATCTCTACTGCATACTTCCCTTGTCCAAGAAAGATTCCATCCGCACTCTGCCACACCTCAATACCTAGAAAATAATGCATCATTCCCAAGTCCTTCATATCGAACTCAGCAGCAAGCTTTCTCTTCGTATCAGCAATCAACCCATCCATACCTATCACAAATAGATCATCTACATATAGTAGAAGCATCACTGGGTTTCCATCTTCAACCTTGTAGTAAAGGTTGGAATCTGCTTTACTTTTGGTAAAGCCCAAACTGGATAAAAAGCTATCAATTCTACGGTACCATGTCCTGGGTGCCTATTTCAAACCGTATAGGGCTTTCTTCAATCTGCGCACATGAGACTCGCTGTCATGTCTCTCAAAACCGAGTGGTCGTTCTACGTACAATTCCTCTTCCACTACACCATTCAAGAAAGCAGTCTTGACATCCATTTGGTGTATCTTCCATTTCATCACTGCAGCTAAAGCAAGTACTGATCTGATGGAAGTGTATATGGCTATAGGTGTAAAGGTTTCTTCATAATCTATTCCTTCTTTCTGAGAGAAACCTCGAGCCACAAATCTTTCCTTCTATTTTTCTATGCTATCATCTGCAGCATGTTTGATCTTGTAGATCCATTTGGAAGTTACAACTGACTTCCCTTTTGGTCTTGGGACAACATCCCAAACATCATTCTTCATGATCGATTGGTATTCTTTGATCATAGCATCCTTCCATTCTTTTCATTCTATTGCTTCTTCATAGCTGGAAGTTTCTTTATCAATGAAATAACATAGTAATGCTACATACTCGGAGCAGGATCTGGTCCTCTTTATTTCTCTATGATTCTCTTCTGGAGCCCCATATATTTCCGTTCCTTGGATAACTTCTCGTACCCAAGCAAGTTTCCTCTTATGAGGATTCTTCCCCAAAGGTGGATCTGCAGGTCTTTGTGGTTCTTCAAATTCTCGATCTTCTTCTTGAGCTTCTTCATTCATGGTTGTATCATGAATTCTTGGTGCTTCTACTTCTTTGGATTCTTCAGCGGATTTCTTTCTGGATTTGTTGTAAGCTATATCTTCATCAAATGTCACATCCCTGCTAATGTCAATCTCCTTGAATCCTGGGAAATATATTCCATAAGCCTTCGAGCTTTCAGAGTATCCCATAAATATACCCTTCTTTCCTGAAGGATCTAATTTAGTCCTATTCTCTTTTGGAATGTGTATGTACATAGGACAGTCGAGTATTCTGAGATGGCTGACTTCTGGTTTCTTGTCGGAGAAGACTTCTTCAGGAGTCTTGTTCTCGAGTACTCTATGTGGAGTATGGTTCTGTACATACATCGCTGTTCTGGTAGCTTCCTCCCAAAGATGCATAGGAAGGTCTTGATCATGAAGCATTGATTTTGCAGCTTCCATGATAGTTATGTTCTTTCATTTCAAAAATCCATTATGTTGTGGATTATAAGGAGTAGACAACTCCCTCTTAATCCCTGATTCTTTGCATAGCTATTTGAACTCATTTGAATTGAATTCTTCGCCATGATCTGATCGAAAGGTCTTGATATTCTTTTCAGTGTGGTTCTCGACCAAGGATTTGAATTCCTTGAACTTGCTAAATACTTCATCTTTGTTCTTCATGAAATAAACCCATGTCTTCCTAGAAAAATCATCAATAAAAGAAAAATAATATGCATACCCGCTTAGTGAGTTTGATGACATAGGAACGCATACATCGAAGTGGATGATTTCCGAGATTCCTTTTGCTTTGCTTTCACTTCTTGGAAATGTCTTCTTTGTATTCTTTCCTTTCGTACATCCTTTGCAGACCCCATCATGTTTTTCTTGGATTTCTGGAAGACCTTCAACAACTTTGCTTGCAATAGGTAGTGCTCTGTAATGCACATGTGCAAGCCTTCTATGCCAAAGTTCACTTGGATCTACTGTGTCATGGACCAAGGCTTGTTCTAGATGACCCTTTAGTTTGTGCAATCCTCTTTCTTGTTTTCCAATCACCACGACACCATAAATAGTCTTTCCTTTTGTCCACATGATGACTTGACCATCTATGAATGAAACCCTCATTCCTTTTGCATCTAATGCCGATATGGAGAGGAGGTTCTTCTTGAGTCTTGGCACAAACAATACTTCTTTCGTTATTAGAGGCTTTCCAGAGTCTAGCTTATAGGAAGATTCCCCACTACCTTTTATTGGATATTGGTAGTCATCTCCTAGCTTCACCTTGTGAGGTGATTCATGTTCTGACAGTCTCACAAAGGATTCCTTGAATCCTATCATATGTTTGGAGGCCCCACTGTCTATAATCCAATCATCACTTCCATGAGTAATTTTACCTGTGAGAGAGAAAATCAAAACTTATGCATCCTCGCTTGAAGAATCTTCACTTTCATATCTGGTTCTCTTCTTGGATGGTTCATCATCCTTTGCAGCATGAGCATGATGTCTTCTTTTGCTGCTCCTCTTTGATAGCTTTGGTTTCTTAGTACAATTCTTTGCATAGTGTCCTGCTTCATCACATGTATAACATATGACCCTAGACAAATCTTTTCTAGTGTTATCTTTGTGATAGTGCTTACCTCTAGGGTGACGAGATATTCTTTTGGAGTGTACCGTGAGAGCTCGATCTTCACTTCCCATCTTTTCTTCTCGAGCTGATATCCGTGCTTCTTCTTGAGAACACTCTTCCCATAGTCTGTTGAACTTGACTAACTTCTTTCTAGCACAGATTCCTTGGATGAAAGAATCCCATGACCTAGGAAGGCCATTCAAGGTAGTCATCACAATTTTTGCATTTTCCACTTCTTCATCTACTGCTTCTAGTTATTCCTTGATCTAAGAGACTCTTGTGAAGTAAGAATGGATTTTTTCTACATTCTGAATCTTCACATTCTTCAGTTGGTTTCTCAGAGTCATATTTCGGTTTATGTTCTTCCCTTCAAACAATTTGGTTAGGGCATCAAACATAGATTTAAGTGTCTTGAGAGAGGAAACCTGAGGGATAAGGTGATCCTTAATAGAATCACCAATGATTCTATTTTCCATAACCAACTTCTTCTTATGCAAGGCCTTAGCCTCATCTCCCTCTGGAACTGGAACCTCCCCATGGAAGTAGGAGTCTAACTCATTTTCTTCCAGGACCAGGGAGATCCTATACTTCCAAGCTCGAAAGTTATCAACTCCCTCAATATTTTCATCAAGCTTGGTATGATGAGACATCTTAACTGAGAATATCAAATGGAAACACAAAATATTTTATATCTTACCAGGTCAAGATGTCGAATCTTAATGTTGAGCTGAAATCCTACAGAGCTGGTTCAGGAGAAAATTAGGGTTTTACTTTTTTGAAGTTCTGTCCACCCAAATGCTTTGAAATTTATCCCTAACTTCAATTTTGGGGAGGAGATCAATCTAGGCATGGGATCAGTGAAAAATTCCTCTTCTGTGAAAATCCCTAATTTCCAGCAGCAGTGTCGGGTCCAAAACTAAAAAACCTCAGAATTGGATTCTACTTCGACAAAAAGATGCGCCATAAGGAGGAGAGTTATTCCACCTTACTTTTACTAAAAATATATGGAGAGAGATCTACAAACTAGGAATCCCTAGTTCCCGCAGCTGTGCATTGTCGTCTTCTCAGGTTAGCTCTGATACCATGTTAGTTTTTCAACATTTAAGCTAGCATTATAAGGATCTTTAACTAAGAGAACAACAAGCACAGCAATCAAACATAAGAGACAATGAACAGAGTTTTTTTCCTCAGGGAAACCATAAATGGAGAAAACCCTACAAATTCCTCAGAGATAGAATCAGCACAAAAGGTAAAACCCCAAAATAGTAAGATGCACTCCCAACAGCAATAACCTTCTTCTTCTCTAGCCCCAGTGTCTTCTCCTTCCTCAACTATGTGCTACACTTGAGTGTGTATGTGATGTGTGGTAAATAGAGAGTCCAGATCTCTATTTATACTAATCTTGACATGACTAAAACCCTACTAGGGCTGACCTCTACTAGGAGAGTCTAATAACCCTAGTGCCCTGGAACTACGGGGACTTTAACCCTTAGACAATCACAGGGTTACCCATAATGACTTGACATGACTTGCTTACATTATTGATTCTCCTGATCGGAACATTGGGGCATGACATGATAACATCATGCAATAAACATCGGGTTACAATAGATAAGAAATACAAGTGAATACATTCTGAAGTTATAATTACATCAACAAGCTGCAATTGAGCTGTTACTGTGTTATAGGTGACTGTCAGCTCTAACAGCTAGCTACAACACCATCTAGAGAGTATTGTTAGCTATAACTTCCAAGCTGTTACAGTCCTGTAGGAATTGATTTAAGTTTTGAGAGATATGTCAGCTATTATAGTGTTGTAAGTGTTGTTTTGAGTTGTAAGTGAAGTTAAAAGTGTTGTTGAAGCAGAGAGTGGTACTCCCCTTCCTTTTCCACAATTTTGGTATCATGAGACATGAGGGTAAATGCTTATGTCTCGAAAACTGATAACATTCTAGAGTTGTGTTGTTGGACATCTTTGTTAGAATAGTAGATATATGGGAACATTGGATCTGAAGGCGGTCATCTATGACAATGTAAATTCAAGTACTCTATGTCATTAAAGGTTTGGTTTCTTGTTCTTATCCTATTCAAAATCGATACGAATGTTTTGATTGTTTGCTTGATGATTGCTTTAAGCTCATATTATTTTACAGAATCAACCCAAAAGTATAAGATACTTTTTGTTGTTGAAACATAGGTTGTTCAAAGATCCAAGATTCATGAACATATTCTACTTAGCGAAGATCCCCATAGAAAATGACATCAAGATTCCAAAATGGTTTCATTGGCATATGCATAATCTTGTGAAGTCATTTTTTGATATTGTAGATCATGTGAGATCCTATTAGGAAGACTTCATAAATGAAAATCACTTTTATTTGTGCATAGTCTTTGGTTAAGGTTTCCAATATGTTAGAACTTAAGCGAATTATGTTTGTTGAATTCAATGACAATTTATAAGTTGAGTGGATTGTAATGCCATTTGAATTGTATGTTGCTTTCCTAGTGAATGCAACAACTATACATTTTATTTTCAATGGGTCATTACCAATTTCCTTGTCATGAAAATGGAAAATTTCATTGTATAAACCCTTTGCAATATGTGTTTTGCATGTACCTACTCTTCCTATTAGAACCAAATGAAATGGATTTGATGGATTGTTCTTTTTCTGTGTCATAATTTTTTTCAAAATATCTTGTTGCTCATTGTTCAAATTTCTTCTAATAGTATGATATTCATCCATATCCAAAAGAAATGGTTTTTTGGAAAAATTGTAAATGTTATTGTGAGGATGCATATGACATGAGAGTTTGTAGTCAATATCACTCAGTATGCATATTGTTCGAGAGGATTTTTATGTGCCAATGTTTTTGTTTCTTCATCATATTGGAGTGCGTTGTTAAGGTGCAATTCGATAATTTCATTTGTAATGTCAATGTTGCCCCATCTTGTTGTTGTTTTAACCATGATTTTTTGCTCAACACTATTTATTTGTTGTTTGTAATTCATATATGTTTCGGTCCATGTGTTGAATATTCATCGCAATAAGTTCATGTCACCCCTATGGGGAACAAATAGGAGGATTGTTTCTCTATCAAAATTATCAAGATCCTTTTCTTTGTTGTATTGAATGTAGTGAATAATATATGATCTAGTTCAACTGACTGTTTCGTTTTGGAAGAAACAATATGAAGATGCATATTCTACCAAGGAAACGATGTGAAGCTCAGATGGGAGTGTACTGTATCTATCCAAAATAGATCGGGAAATAATCTCCTCAAAATCATCAGGTTCTTTTTGGAGAAGCGATGGTTTTTTCAAAACAACGTGTTTATCAGTTGGTGAAATATTTATGAAAACTATATTTCTTGAACATGACTGAAGGGAAAAGGAAAGCACAATATGAACTACTTTCCTAATAGACATATGTTTCATGTTTAAAAGTTTGTTCTCGAGCCTGTGGATTGTTTCAATTTTACCGCTATTGTCAAGGGAAGCTACTTCTTTGAGTCTTTTGAAAGCACTTGTCATAGGCCTATCTATTTTTCGTTATGTAAGAGATTATGTAGGTTTCCATAGAAAAATCATCTAACACAAATTGTGCATCAATATTTTCTTACCACAACTCTAGTATCCCATTTGCAAATTGATTGATCCACATATCTGAAGGGTCTCTTTTTAGTAACAAGGTAGGTTGACTAATTGAAGAGGGAAATAGTAGAATGTACTCATCCTTTGTCATTTGCAAATATTTCAAAAATGATTGAAATGACATGCCACTTAGGGAATTCTTCATATTCAAGAAGAGAGAAAACGTGTTTTCTTTTTTTAGTGAACTGATTGTAATTTTCTTCAAGTGGTTCTAAAATTTTTATAATGTCAATAGGTTTGATAGGAAATTGAATCTATGGTTAGATTGTGGGTTTTTATTGCATGTTTTGGTGTGAATATGTGTTTGAATATTCATAAATTCCTTATCATGCAATAAAGACTCCGTTGATAGGCAACAATCGACAAAACAAGTGATTTTGTTATTTGTGTTATTTCCATAAATAGGTGCATTTTCAATCCAAAGAAGACCATGTTCATGTTCATTCATTCTTTTATGAAACTTAGTTGTGAAGAAATAGTCTTCTACTTTGCCAAAGGGGCACTATTTTTTAATATTAAATATTTTGGTGCATTCATTTTATGTCTATAATCACAACTACAGATTCTGGGTATTTTCTTATCAATGAGCCGACGTGATCATCTATGCAAAGCTCTGGAATTGAAGGGAAGTTTTTTTGGTCAATTTGTTCTAGAGAATTGCACAAAGGTTTCCAAATATGTTCAGTTGATGTGAACCTTACGAATAAGGTTGGGGTGCCTAGTTGTTGAATCACTGCAAAAACGTTTTTTTCTTCATAGAATTGAAATAGTCTGAAGATGTGTGCACTACTTTCAATGTACAATGGAAAAAAGGAGATCTAATTATATTTCAATATCTTGTGATTTGACATCTTTTTTCCAATAAATTTTTATTTTAACTTTCCTATACAAATAAATATCTAAGTAGTGCTAGAAATCTAGTTTATGAGTACATTGATTTTTTTGAAGAAAATATTTGTTGGATGTTGTTCAAATGCAGTATTTTCAAGTTGTAGATACCATTGCGCTACTTGTTAAAAATGGTAGAATCTGTAAATATCATGAAGTCATCTTTGTCCATCGAAAAGTGTTGGAAAATTCAATTCTTCAAAACACATGTCTTGGAAAATCCCCAATGGGTGGCAGTTTTTAAAAGGTGCAATTTCTATCATATTGTTGGCTATATCATCTATAAAATGTGTTTTTCTGTATCCATGGACCATTTTTTCAGATACATGTTCTATGTCTATATCAATGTTGCTAGATTTTTTTGTTTCAACTTCAAGTTCAACTTCAATTCCATCTATATTTTGAGAAGATGAAGATTCAATTGACTCTTATTGGTGCAATCCATAGAACCTTTCTTCTCATTTGTCATTGAAAAAAATTCCTTCATTTCTATAGAGTTATATGCCACAAAGGTCTTTAAGCGCAAGCATAACAACATTAGGACGGACATTTCCATAAATGTATGCATTCTTTTATTCTAGTTTCCACTTTAGCAAAACTGTGATTGTCATATCATAATCAATATTTCTAGGAAATGTTGTTTGATATTTTTCTATGTCTGACGTGGCGTTTATGATAGTTCCAGTTAATCCTAGTTGATATTTTTTATAGGCTTACTGATGGATCTTTGCGAAAGCATTTCTAGGTGAAGCAAGACGCTCTTCAAGAGGAGTTAAGATAGCCACGTATGGAAATATTTGGTTAAGGAGAATGTGAACGAATGATGAAAAATAGGTATCTAGGAATTAGAGATTTGTTTTTTGCAAAATCTACAAATGTTATCGTCTAATGTGAATGAGAGAGGCTCCTCCTTGTTCGTCAAGAATTTGAAACCTAGAATTTTTTATCATCAATGATGTGAATATCCTTTTGAAATTCAAATGGATACAAACAGAACATGAGTGGATTAGAGTATCTTGTATAGTATCTTGTATAATTGTAAAGCAAATTCGAAATCATATACATTGCATTTCACCTCATTTAAAAGATTACCAGAATGATGTGTGGGATTTGCTTAAAAAAATGTATGCATTTAATATTGTATCCATTCCTAGACTAAAGAATGCAGTGGCTTACTTGTTAGCTACCTCAGCTGCAAGACTTGTACCTTCAAATAACAGATGTTCTATTGAATTAATTTTTAGGCCTTCGGTTCCAGACATGATTACCAATCTACAAGTTTTTGATAATGATCAACAAATCTTAGAATGTTTGATGAATGATGAAACCTTCAAAGGAGCAATAATCGATGATGAAGAACACCAAGCTGAATTAAAATTTGACCACTTTATTCCTAAAGGAGTCAAAACCTTAGAGCGAATGTTTGATCTAGACAACAAATTCAGGGGGGCAGTAAACGTCAAAACTCACAACTCGTCCTCACAATTTGAGCTAATAAATTTGGGAAATGAAGTTAAACCCAGATACATAAATTTGGGAAAGTGTTGTTCTCCAGGTGAAAGAAATAAGTTCATTAGTTTGTTCAAACAATACAAAGATGTGTTTTCCTAGACATATGAAGAGCTTAAAACATATGACACGAATATTATACAACATGTCATCCCTATTAGATCTGGAGCCAAGCCTTATCAACAGCCTTTGAGAAAAATGCATCAAAAACTAGAGCCTTTAATTTAGAGTGAAGTGAATTAAAGCATTCAGCGTGATTGTACAATTGCTTGTTTTTCTCTTTTGTATTCCTTTTCTTTTAGGGAGATTTGGAATGCTTTTTTTCTGCATGATTTATTTCAACAATCGAAAGCTCTCCCATGTTTCATTTTCATCAAATAAGCCCACAATGTTGCTACAATCTTCATGATGATCATCGCTAGGAAACGAAGTTGTTTATGTTTGATGTATCTTTTTTTAGTACTTTGTCGATTTTTTTATTATTTTTTCTTTTTATGCCTATTTTGTTGAAAGATTTCTCTTTGCATGTGTCAATGACATGGGTGTTTATTTTTATGTGAACATGGTTAATTCCCTTCAACATTGTTGGTATCCACGATTCTGTTGGCAATGTTGTTTGTTATTGAATTAGTTACAATGAATGGTGAATCTAAATAGTTTGTTAGTGGAAATGGTTGGAAATGTGTATGATCTATATTGTTTTGATGTTGCATTAGATACATAGTTTTTGAAGAGGTTTTTGTTGAGTAAAAATGGAATTGTTTTTTTTGTAGTCCAATGTCCCATAGCCATATGTTAATATCTAGAAGCTCACACAACCATTGAATCGCAAAATGACCACTTTCCACATGGCCAATGCTAAATGGATATGCCATGCTGAAAGCAAAGGTTTTCCAATCAAACACTAACCTTATACCTCCCACCATGTCTTGGTGAAGATATGTGTCTAGACATCTTAATGCTCTTGCATCTTTCAACAATATGCAATTGCATAATGTTTGTGTAGTTGATTTACGGAGGCTGGAATTGTCGAAGAACAATGTACATTTTGATACATGTTTAAACAAGGAATCATGGAAATTGTCTTCTATTGATGGAAATCTATGGAAAATTTTGTAATATCCTGAATCCCGATATTTTCTATTTCTATGCAAATATGCTGATACAACTGGGCATGCAAACAGCCATGCAAAAATCCCTATTTTATGGCAAAAATTAGGGTTAGGGTTTTTGAGATAGAATGAACACTTACCACTGATAAGTTGGCTGGACTACTCCTGAGAGAGTATGCAAGCATCAAGAACTGAATCAGATATTGACTAATATCTTCTGCTTCTGGTGAAACCCCAGCAGTAAGAACCCCAGATCAGATAAGGGTGAAATTTTCAGTGAAGGAGGTGTCCGATGAAGCTGTCGATTTGCAGGACTGATAGCCTTCCCATGTCGGAGAGAATTCCTGGTACATGCAGAGTTTCTGAGGTCTCTAGGAAGGCTAGAAAATTGTTCCAAAGAGACAGCTGCTCATGGCCCCCCTGATCCTAAAATAGCTGATAATTGCTCCGGATGAGCATGGTCAGATCTGATAATCACCGGGTACTAGAGTAAGATGTCGATGATGAGAATGGTGCCTGAGTTTTGAAGTAAAACTAAGATCTGAAGACCCAGTGACTGATTAGGGATTTCTAGATGAAAACCCCCCTTACAGCTGCACACGTGTCCCTGCAACAATATATACCGTATATTGGATAACTATGAATGAATGTAAGAGAAAATGGTGAACCTGTATGGCTTACCCTGAATGAGAATAGGGCAGATGTTTCACTGCCAAAATCCCGCTAGTTGAAGACTCTGTCTCCAACCCTAGCTGATGTGATGCACATTGTGCTGCTATTCAAGAGCTCCCAAAATAATAATCATCAAAAGTGAAGTCTCCTTTCACTTTATCCTCCTTTTATAACTTTCAACTGCAAAAACCCTAATCTTTGACCTAATTAGGTCACTTTATCTTCTAATTTGCAGTTGAATTGCATGCATGCACATGGAGACTTAAATGAGTACATGCATCATTAAATAATGCTTGGATGGCATGCACGAAGGTGGCCTTTGGCCCTGGTGGCCCTTCTTGACCCAATGATGATGCCCTAGATTTTCTATGGATGGCATCAGTCCTTAGATGATTCCCTAACTGTCAATAACCGCTCGAACCCACAGGAATCACATAGGCTAATGGTTTTGGGCCTCAAGGCCTCATCAGAAGAGGACATTATAGTCCTCCTCGCTTGATATTTCTTGTCCTCAAGAAACTACAAACTGGGATGTTGCAATACCTGTTCACCTTCCCATGTGGCATCTTCTGGTGGTAGTTCTTTCCACTAAACCAAGTACTCTCTGATTACCCTATTCCTAAGCTTCCTTTCTCTAGTCTGTATGATCCATTCAGGAATCAGTATCAACAGTCCTTCATCATCTAAAGGAGGTAATTCTGTAGATGGAGCAATGTGTTGCCCAAGGGTCTTCTTTAGGTTAGACACATGGAACACATTGTGAATTTTACTTTCCTGTGGAAGTTCTAGTTGATATGCCACCTCTCCCACCTTTCTGATTATTCTGTAGGGTCTATAGAAGGGAGGTTTTAACTTTTCTGCTCCTTTCTTCTTTAGTGAAGATTATCTGTAAGGCTGGAGCCTTAAGTATACTGATTCCCCTACCTCAAAGCTCCGCTCAATCTTGTGTTTGTTGGTATACAACTTCTGTTGATTCTGGGTTGTTTGTAAGTTTTCCTTCAATATTTTCAGAATGTCTTGATTGTCCTGTATCCAATCCTTAGCCTTAGGATCCCTACTGTCTCCAAATGCCAAATATGCATTGTCCAAGGCCTCGTAACCATATAATTCCTTAAAAGGAGTCATCCTAATAGACACGTGATAGGTAGTATTGTAGTAGTACTCCACTAAATGTAGCCATTTGATCCAGGTTCGCTACTTCCCTGCTACATAGTTCCTTAAATATCCTTTGATCCACTTGTTGACTATTTCAGTTTGTCCATCGCTCTGGGGGTGATAACTCGTACTAGTAGCCAGTTCGGTCCCCACTAATATGAATGGTTGCTGCCAGAAGGCACCTATGAATCTACTATCCTGATCACTGACAATGGTCTTAGGTAACCCGTGTAACTTGAAGACCTCCCTAAATAATAACTCAGCTGCTTGAGCTGCCGATTAGTCTGATGATATTGAAAATAAATGTGAAAACTTGGTCAGCCTGTCAACTACTACATATAAACAATCTCGCCCTTGGACCTTGGGCAATCCTGTAATAAATTCCATGGAGATGCTTTCCCACTTCTGTTCTGGAATCGCCAGTGGCTGAAGTAACCCTACTGGATGGATGTTCTCAATCTTGTTCTGTTGACAGATGCTACATTCTCATACATGCTGAATAATTTCCCCCTTGAGGCCCTTCCATGAGAACCTCTCTCAGATCTACCTGTAGGTCTTCAAGAAACCCTGATGCCTTGATAATGGAGAGTCATGTGCTGCCTGAATGATCTTCTTCCTCAATGTGGATTCTGGGATGAGGTATATCCTATTCTTGTGATAGATGATGTCATTAACAATCCTATACCTGTCATTCTGAATTTGTCCATCCAATAATTCACAAGCGAATTTATTTTTTGGAGTATTCTACTAAGAGAAGTGCTCTCCAATCTGTGGATATAGTACTGAGAGATAATGAGGCAGGACGCCTGGATAATGCATCAGCTGCTACATTATTCTTATCTTTTACATACTCGATCTCAAAATCATAGGCTTGTAATTTGCTGACCCATTTCTGTTGTCACCCATTCAGTTCCTTCTGCTCCATGAAATACTTGAGGTTGTTATGATCGGTTTTGATTTTGAACTTACTGCCCACCAAGTACTATCTGAATTTTGTGAGAGCATGTAAGATGGCTAGCATCTATTTGTCATATATGGAGTAGTGGTGCTCGTAGTTATTCAATTTACGGCTCTGAAATGCAATAGGGTGATGGTTTTTCATCAACACTACTCCTAACCCTTCCCCTAAGGCATCACATTCTACTACAAAGGGTTGTGAGAAGTCTGGTAATGCTAAAATTGGACAAGAACTCATAATAACTTTCATCTCCTCGAAAGTTTTTTGTGCTAAGTCTGTCCAAGTGAACACTCCCTTCTTTGTGAGATCTATGAGGGGTGCTGCAAATTGAGAGAATTCCTTAACGTATCATCAGTAATAAGTGCACATACCCAAGAAACCTCTTAATTTTGTGACTATTTTTGGCACGATCCAAACTCTGATAGCTTGGATTTTCTCCATATCAACCTGTACTCCTTCTACATTGATTATGTGTCCTAAGTACAACATTTCCTTCATGCCAAACTTACACTTGGACATTTTCACATAAAGAGAATGTTATTCTAAAATGCTTAGTACTCCGTCCAGGTGTTTCAGATGCTCTTCCCATGTTTTGCTATAAATCAGGAAGTCATCAAAGAATACCAGCAAAAACTTATATAGTTGTGCTCTGAAGGTGTGGTTCATGCATGACTGAAAAGTGGTTGGAGCATTGGTAAGTCCAAAGGGCATGACCAAAAACTCATAGTGACCATAGTGACAGCAAAAAGCTGTTTTGGAGATATCTTGGTCCCTTACCCTGATCTGATGGTATCCCAAGTGAAGATCTATCTTGGAGAAGTATTTAGCTCCCTGAAGCTTATCCATGAGTTCATCAATTCTAGGGATGGGATACCTGCTCTTGATGGTCTTTTTGTTGAGTTCTTGATAGTCGATGCACATTCGTAGTGTACCATCCTTCTTCTTAACCAAAACTACTGAGGATGCGAAGGGGCTAGAACTGGGCCGAATATATCCCAGCTCCATTAATTCTTTGATTGTTTTCTCAATCTCATCCTTGTATCTTTTGGAATTCCTGCAAGGAGTGGTGATGAATGCTTGTGTTCCCTCCTCTAGCACAATGATGTGTTCAAAGCCTCGGTCTGGCGGTCTACCTCATGGAAGGTCCTGAAAAACCTTTTCATGTTTCTATAGCAAGGCTTGAATGTCACTTGGGTGTTGTGTGCTGGTCTCTGGGGGTTTTCTAAAGGTGAAAAAACATTCTGAAGCACATTCTATATCATCCTGTCGGAGTACTGCCTCCATTCTCTGTGACGAGACGTGTTTTGGGGGATAAGTGTTCATGCCCATCAAAACTACTCGTTTGTCATCTGGCCCTTGGAATTCCATTTCCATTTCCCTGTAGTCTGTAGTGTATTTCACTATAGAATAAAGCCACTGAAAACCCAATACTACATGAGTATCTGATACATCCACTACATAGAAGGAATCTATCATCTGATAGTTACCTAAGGTGACATTCAATTTTGGAATCCAGTAGTTGCACTCCATGCTGGAGTTCCCTGCTACTGCTACAGTGAATCCTTTGAACTTCTCGGTCTGAATACCTCTCTTGGATACCCAAGGGGATTCAATGAAATTGTGGGTTTCTCCCCCATCAAACAATACTCCTACTCTGTGACCCTGTACTACTCCCTTGACCCTGAGAGTATGGAATCTTGGCACTCCAGATAATGTAGCAATGAATCCCTCTAGTGTATCACCCTGGTGTGATTCTTCCTTAGCTACCCGTAGTTCTTTTGTGGCTTCCTGCTCATAGGCATCCTCATCATTGTCCGAATACACCTCAATGTAGCGAGCCTTCACCTTCCCTGCACACCTGTATCCTGGTACCCATGGTTCTTGACAAGTGAATCATAGTTTCTTCCTTCTCAAGTCTTTCCTAGTGTCCTCATCTAACCATGTTTTCTTGGGGACATCCTACTGGAAAGGTTTCTTGTCCTTGTCCCTCACAGGAAAATTGGTTTTCAGTGGAAACCTATTTTTGGGGACTGAATCCTGAAGATCTCTGGCTCTGCTAATGGAATCCTATAGAGTGAGGGGTTTGTAGGCTTTCACCCATCCCTTTAGTGGATCTGTTAGGGCCTCAGTGAATAACATAGTCAACCTATTCTCTGACACATCTTTACCATGACAGTTATCCTCTGAAATTCTGAGATGAAGGCTTCTGTACTCCCGATTTGTTTGAGTTGAGCTATCTCCCTAAAATCTATCTCTGGATCCTTCCTGTCAAACCTCTCTGTGAGATTCTGAGTGAACTCACCATAGGATTGTATGGTGTTGTGACCCAATCTCACCAATCTATGGTACCACCACTCGTGAGCCTCTCCGTCCAGGTGGAGTGTGGCCAACTTAATGGCATTTGTATCTATCATGGGATTGAGTTGGAAATAGGTATCCAACTTTTGAACCCATATCCTCATTGATCCACCATGAGTCCCATCAAAGTTTGGAATGGTCAACCTGCCCAAGGTATTCTGCAACTCATAGTTGTGATTGAAACCCTTGTTGAAATTCCTTGGCCTATTCCTACTCTTCATGTTGCAGAAATCTGAAAAATACATGGTAGCATGAAACTCATCCCCTAAGTCTCTATATTCCTGCAAATAAGCCCCAAAAGGCTCGCTAGGTTCTACCTTAATGACTGGACCACCTACTATATCCGCCAAGAAGTGAGGCATGGTAGGCCTGTTGGAAGGTCTGCTATATATGTGCGGTGTATTTTGCATATTAGTGTACGCAACCTTTCCACTGTTGCTTGTAGATCCCCGATCTATCGGTGAGGGAGGTGTACTGTTGGTACCTATTTATGGTTTCGCCAATTATCTGTTGATTGCATTGAGTACATGTTTTTTCCCTTTGGCTAACTCTTGCAATGTAGATACTAAGTTGCAAAACTCCATCCTATCCTCCTCTTCTCCTGTTCCTTTTCCCCTATCCGAGTGTATACTTGTTTGTTCCATGTCTGAATTGGTATCTTCTAGTTGGATATCCTCAAATTCCCCTGTGTATCTACTCTTTCTCCTCCTATAGGTTACAAAGGGGTCTCCTTCTGTATTCATCTATGTCTCATTTATTAAGCCCAAATTTGGCCAAGAATATAGCTCCGATACCACTATAATATCCCGAATCTTGATATTTTCTATTTCTATGCAAATACGCTGATACAACCTAGCATGCAAACTGCCATGCAAAAATCCCTATTTTATAGCAAAACTTAGGGTTAGGGTTTGTGAGATAGAATGAACACTTACCACTGATAATCTGTCTAGATTACTCCTGAGAGAGTATGCAAGCATCAAGAACTGAATCGGATATTGACTGATATCTTCTGCTTCTGGTGAAACCCCAGTAGCAAGAGCCCTAGATCAGATAAGGGTGACATTTTCAGTGAAGGAGGTGTCCGATGAAGCTGCCGATTTGTAGGAATGATAGCCTTCCCGTGCTAGAGAGAATGATTAGTACATGCATAGTTTCTGAGGTCTCTAGGCAGGCTAGTGAATTGTTCCAGAGAGACAGCTGCTCACGCCCCCCCTGATCCTGAAATAGCTAATAACTACTCTGGATGAGCACAGTCGGATCTGATAATCACCGGGTACCGGAGTAAGATGTCGATGATGAGAATGGTGCCTGAGTTTTGAAGTAAAACTGAGATCTGAATACCCAGCAACTGATTAAGGCTTTCTGGCTGAAAACCCCCCTTATGGCTACACACGTGTCCCTGCAACAATCTATACCATATACTAGATAACTATGAATGAATGTAAGAGAAAATGGTGAAAATGTATGGCTCACCTTGAAACAGACTAGGGTAGATGTTTCACTGCTGAAACCCCGCTAGCTAAAGACTCCATCTCCAACCCCAACTGTTGTGCTACACGCTATGCTACTATTCAAGAGTTCCCAAAATAATAATCATCAAAAGTGAAGTCTCCTTTCGCTTTATCCTCCTTTTATAACTTTCAACTGTGAAAACCCTAATCTTTGACCTAATTAGGTCACTTTATATTCTAATTTGTATTTGACTTGCATGCATGTGCATGGAAACTTAAATGAGTGCATGCATCATTAAATAAAGCTTGGATGGCATGCACAAAGGTGGCCTTTGGCCTCGATGGCCCTTCTTGACCCAATGATGATGCCCTATATTTTCTATGGATGGAATCAGTCCTTAGATGATTCCCTAACTGTCAGTAACTGCTCGAACCCAGAGGAATCACATAGGTTAGCGGTTTTGGGACTCAAGGCCTAATCAGAAGAGGACATTACAAATTTGTTCCACAAGAATTTTTCTAAAATGGAATAGGCCTATGTCAAGTCTACACATTGGGTTTTGCCAATGATTTATGACAATTGATTTGATGCAATATGTTCATTTGTTGTTGATTTATAAAATATCAATGTATCAGTGTCCAAAAGATGGTGTTTTATCATGGAAATGTTGTAGAAATAGCCATGTATGTCAGAGTTTAAATGGATATATATTCTCTTTCTTGTCAATGACCACATAGAAAAGGGGAATTTAACCATTTTGTGAACCATTTTATGTAGAATATATCACCCCATAATCCATACGCATTCTTGTCCTCTAGATGAGATGCAAATTGCAACATTTGATTAAGATACAATTCAACGTCTGCTAAGCCATGCAGGTTTTCCAAGTAATCACCTACCAAATATGTTTGCATTGACAGTAGCACGGCGGTGTCTCCTTGGGATTATAGAAAAAAGAGGAAATTATTTGCAATTTCTTGTCTTTTTTTTGTGATGTATATATATTGGAAATGCAATAATACCGATAACAATTCGAAAAGTCAATCCCCTATTTCAAAATGAAAAATTTTCAAGCGAAACAAGTTGTTTTTACATAGAAGAACATAGATGTCATTGCAATGCAAACGACTTATTGGTAGATGAAGTGTGTATTTATTAGAGCTTTTTTGTAATGTTCCTTTTTCCATATCTATACAATTGTATAACAAATAGAAAACAAGAAAAAGTGTTCAAGAGTCGCACCTGTACCTGCAGGGAAAAGGAAAAAAAAAGGTGTTATGGTGAGGAGATGTACGGTGGCATATTTTTCCAATGTAAACATAGAGGAACTTCTCAAAATTAACAAAAAAAAGGAGATAAAGAATTTGAACCAAATAAAAGAAGGCGATTTCAAAAATTAAGAGGAAAAAAATGGAGGGTGGAAAAAGATAAGGGTAAAATGTAATACCATATAAACATAATTTATGTTTACAAGCAAAATTGTGTGAACATTTGAATAATAGAAGGATGAGAATATTTCAAGAGTTGTTTGATACACGCCAAGTTTTTCTTAGATCAAGATGGGCACAATAATGTTATTGAATGATGACTATTTCGAGTGGTTTCAAGAACAAGGAATTTTGTGCATGGCACATCATCGAATAGAATACGATGTCTTTTTTTTAAACAACAAATTCAAAATTTTTGACTATGTATATCAAATCTTTGAACAAGAGATAGTAAACAATGGACAAACCATATGCATGAATTAGCGGAAATGTAAAAAGTGACAACATGTAAAAAGCAGAAAAATCTATACCATCAACTTGCTAGCCTCAATATGACAGAACCATCATGTACTAAATTCATTTCACATAATGAAGTATGAACCCCAGGTGAGGAGTGTAAAATTCAGTGAAGCATAGGATCATCCAACCTGCAGAATTCAAATAGAGAATAACCTTATAGAAGAGAGAGAATCAATTCAGTAAATTTGCTCAAGAATTCATGGAGAATAAGTAGACATGTTAAAAAAGGAAACATGTAAAAAGAAGAAACATCTATACCATCAACTTTCTAGGCTCAATATGACAGATCCGTCATGTACTAAATGAATTTCACATAGTGAAGCATGAACCTCAGGTGAGGAGTGTAAAATTAAATGAAGCATAGGATCATCCAGCCTGAGGAATTCAAATGGAGAATAAGATTGTAGAAGAGAGAGAATCAATTCAGTAAACGCTACTCAATAATTCATGAGAATAAACACATATTAGACCAATAACTGGAATAATTAATCATAATACATTAATTAGTAATTAATATGTAATACAATTATTATACATATAGGATATTTTGAATGCCTAAGATAGGATTCGAATATACTAACTCTGGAGCTAACTCGGTATGGGAAAATCACCATTGGATCTCACTAATACAACTCTGAATAAGTAACTGAGTATACAATCAGTTAATTGATGAGGGTAGGTGAAAAAAGGCTCCCACACTCCCTTCAATCATGCAAACTAGCGCTAGACTAACTGATGTTAACTGGATAATAACTGAACATAAGCGATTACCTACCAAGGTCAACTAAAGGATACTACTGGTGCCACTCATAGTGGGTTCCTAAATTATAGGGATTGGTCCCTGGGGCACCTAAACACATGCAATCAGGTGCAGTAAGTGGTATATGTCTCCTGGGTGTGTCCCCCATTTACTAGTGGAGTGATGAAGACCTCCTAATCTAGGAAAATAGACAATTAGACTATGTGGTCAAAGGGAGTATTAATAATAATACCAACACCCCCCTTAATCCTGACTTTGAAAAACCTAGGCACTGGAAACTAAGACCAAAGGTCACTCATACAACCTAAATGAAAAAAAAATTGCTTAATAAAATGGAGGAAATGGGGAAAATATCATGGGAACCCCCCCCCCCCCTAAAAACAAGCAGGAAAATCAGGATCAAGCTTTCATAATTGAGAGAAAACAATTATTCTTGAGAAAAAACTTGTGAAAATATTACTGCAATCTACATATCTGTGGAGAAGTAATGCAGAATGATGGTTCTTGTCTGCACTAGTATCTTGGGACTATTCATGTGAACTTTTCCATATTATTCCAATTTGATGATAGACAAGAGAAGGATTGTTGTCTTTGTCTCTTCTTTCTAGAGGAAGAGTGACATATACAAATTGGTTCTTCAGTGAGAATATTTTTTATCAGTCCTTACCATCATGTAGCATCTCTCTGGGAGCTTGTTCCACCTCTCTGAAAGAAGTGAATTTGCTTGACATAGCGCAAGGTTCTCTTTTTGAATTTGGGATATTTTTCTCCTCGTGTCAGATGGCTCTCCAGTCATGTTACTAGTTTCCTCAATAACCTTTTGTGCCCATTTAGGCCTAAGATTGGGAGTAGGGATTGGATTTGGATCCGGATCAGTACAAACTTCATCTTTAGTTTCATAAAATGATTCAACTGGGTCCTCTCCTTTGTATTCTGAATATGAAACACTAATGGAAACATTATCAAATGCAAAAGGTGTAGATAGAATGGTTTTACCTTCCCTTTCAAATGGCAGTTGAGACTATACTAGATATGAGTATGGAAGAAAGTGTGAAAATTCATATGCCTTGGAGTCATGGTTTGCAACACCCTTCGCTATAATCTTCACATTTGATATATCTAATATATCCACTAATTTAGGACTAAATACTACTCATTTTGGTGGGTCAATATGTGTCATTTGGTATACAGATAACAAATTTGCATCTAAAGAGGGCACATAGAGTACATCTTTGAATGCTCCATGCTTTAACTTGATTGAACCCTTTCCTTCAACTCGAATTTGAGTTTCATTAGACATGTGAATACTCAGACCATCAGTAAGTTTTAATGAAGAGAATTATTCTCTGGATGCAACCATATGATTGGAGGCTCCTTAATCAATAAGGAAGGCATGTGATTTTGAACATCTAGCCTTCAGCGCATGGCATACCTCTTCATGATATTCAGTCTTTTCTCTATATTCATTCTTCATTGCACCTTCAGGGAGGGAAATATTTTGTTGCTCAAGGAGTTTTTCCATATCATCAATGGTCTTCTTCATACAATACTTCTCTATATAGTTTCCTTTCTCTTACAGTAAGAGTATTTTCCCTTGTCATACCTTTGATGTTTTTCCTTCCTAGAGCCTGAGGCTTCATCTGATGGATCAAACTCATCTTTAGGTTCAAATTCAGTGTTTCTTTTCTCTTTACCTTTCTGCTCCCTTTTGGCTCATGCATTCCTTGTCTCACCAACTAAGAGAGCTTGATTTGGAGAGGCTCTGAGGGATCCCATCTGTATCATCTTGTCTTATTCTTGGATTAGAGCCTCTGTGAAGGAATCAAGGAATGGAATTTTCCAATTAGGAGTAGTCAATATACCGTAGTTAAAGGTAGAGACAAACACTGAGAATTCTGATCCAAGTTTTCTCAATATGGAGAGCACCAATTGCTCATCCTTCTTGTCAATCCTACATTGCTTGCATTACATGACCAGTGATTTGAACTTTGAGAAAAATTGTTGTATAGTTTCGAATTTACTAGGTTGTAGTGTTATCATCTCATTCTCCAGGATATGGCCCCTCAACTGATCATGTTTTCCAAACAAGGATTTAGCTTATCCCATACTTATTTCAGAGTCTTGAGTCCATCAGGATGGGACAACATCTCTCTGGAGATGTGGATGCACATGTATCCAAAAGCTTCATCAAGCCTATCTAGATGCTTCAATTTTTCAATATACTATTGGGGTTTGAATTCTCTTCCTATCGTCATCTTGTACAGACCTTTGTTGCACAAGGCAATCTGCATATCTTCCCTCCAATCAAGGTAATTGAAAGGTGTAAGGATAATGGGAGTTAAAACTGCTAAATTCTCCATTTAACAGCTATATTGATAAACAATTATTCATAAATTATTTGAATGTACCTACAAAAACACTACAAAACAACTCAATTTTAATTAATTTAGCTCAAACTCCCTTCACTTCTACATGTGCACTTCCTCTGAGTACATCACACCTGGATATATTTCTCTAGACATAATCCATAGGGAGCAATGCAATTATTCTAGGAATTGTGTGGAAACTTAATGGCTTATGGTGCATCAATGGAAGCTTTTTTTGTTTGAGGTAGGCATGGATACCCACTCTAATACCATGTAAAATTCAATGAAACATAGGATTATCCATCCTGCAGAATTAAAATGGAGAATAATATTGTAGAAGAGAGAGAATAAATTTAGTAAACTCTGCTCAATAATTCATGGATAATAAACACACATGAGACCAATAATTGGAATAATTAATCAGAATCCATTAATCAATAATTAATATGTAATAAAATGGTTATACATATAGGATAATTTGAATGCCTAATATAGGATTCAATTCTACCGACTCATACTGACTCTAGAGCTAACTCAATGTGGGAAAATCACCACTAGAGCTCACTAATGCAACTTCAGATAAATAACTTAGTCTACAATCAGTTAACTGATGAGGGTAGGTGAAAAAAGGCACCCACACTCCCCTCAATCATGCAAAATGGCACTAGGCTAACTGATTGTGATATAGCTGATGGTAACTAGAGAATAACTGAACACAATTGACTACCTACCAAGTTCAACTGAAGGAGATTGTTGGTGGCACTCAGAGTGGGTTCCTAAATTATAGGGATTGGTCCCTGGGGCACCTAAACTCATGCAATCATGTGCGGTAGGTGGTAAATGTCTCTTAGGTGTGTCCCACATGCACTAGTGGAGTGATGACATCCTCCTAAGCTAGGAAAATAGACCATTATACTATGTGGTCAAAGGGTGGATTAATAATAATCTAAGAAGGAGAGTAGCGAACACCACTATATGTTATTTTGTTACTCAGTACAAAAGAAACATGCAAGAACAATAAAAATCTTTAGTTTTTTTTTCGCTGGGACATTTTATTTGAAAGGAATATCTATGTAAAGGGAACATGCAAGGAAATTGAAGCAGTGTAAGAAGTTGTTATTCTTACAGAAAGAAGGCTTAGGTTGCAATGTTCAGTTGCTAAAACTATAAAATAGAAATAGAAATCAATATTAAAATCCATGTCTTGCAGTTTATATGCCAAGACAAGTTTGGTTGCTATGAATGTTTTTCTATTATATTGTTCTGATACAATTCTAGACATATTTACTTAGGTGAGTTGAAAACTAAAGAAAATTTAAGAGCGAATATTTGTACCAAGTATAAATATGATGTACAACATGAAATTGAGCCATCAATGGAACAGGCTCAAAGTTTGGTAATGATTTAGTAATTGCTTATTCAGTATATACTTTATTAGTTGATGAGGAGATGATTTCTGTGTTGCTAGAATTGCTAAATGGAGATCCGATACAAAGGACGCAAGGAAACACGAAAGTGAAATGAATGTTTCTGAAACAACCACAAGATTGGTTATGGAAGCCAAAAAAAAATTTGTTTTCCTAAAAGCAGAAGCTTTAATTGAGGATTTTTTATGAAATACAAGTACCTGGAACTCCAAAGGAATTTACTCTACCAAGGGAGGTTATGCAAAGGCCCGATATTTCTGAAAATGGAGAGGAAAATTCCACAAGAGAACTAGTAATTGTTGCTACTAACTATATCTCAATATTTTAAATAACTACATTATAGATCTAAGAAAAACACTGTCATTAAATAATAAACATGCATTTTATTTTATTTTATTTTTTGGCGTTAATATAATTATGAAAAAACACCAACACAAATCCAAAAACAACTTAAAACTCAATATACTATGAAATTTAAAAATCCAAGTAATTTTAGTCTCACCATAACATGGAACTACAGATCACATAGATATGAAAATTCTGACAAATTATTCCAAATTTTAGAGAATACCATGCACGTTGTAATGTCCCCATTCAAATAATTGCATAATAGGAAAATTCCACCAATCCTACTAGTTCCCTAGGTTGGGTGGAAACATTGGGAAGTCAATAAGGGAGCTAATAAATGGTGTTTAGACATTAGAAGGAATAAATATTTATTTAATGGATTTAATTAAATTAATGCAAGTAAAAAAATAAATGTCTATGGATAATGGAGACACATGGAGACTATGGGGCCCACACAAGCTAGAATTCCTATGTTAAATGGCATCCTCCTCTTGTAATCTCGAATATATGGGAATCCTAATGTTTTTGGATGGATTATAAGGTTAATATAGTTGTCCATATACTTCATAGGTCGAATTTGGGATGAATTGTAACTTACATGGGGAGAGGAAGATCCAAAATGGGAGTTTCATGGACACTTGGCTAGATTCCCCTTGCATTTATGACATCTATGACACCAATGATGGAGATTCTATGACAGTTATGACACAAGTCATATATGAAGGATTACATATAACATATTTGACATGTTAGGCCTGAATAGATCATCTTATAGGGTGCTCATGGGAGTTGGAGAAGGCCAAGAGGCTCCTACTCGAATTTGGGAGAAGAGGGAAGGTGAAGAGAGAGGCCACATGGCATAGCATGAGAAACCACACCAATTCGACTTGGATTTGGTTTATGGATGGATTTGGAACCTTATAAGACCAATAATTTTTATAAAATGTAGGGATAATCCATGAGAAGTCCCTTTTGATCATTTGTGAAAATTGTTATTGTGAAGAGAGAGAGCTAGTGGATGACTAGTTCATGCCTTAGCCAATTTCGAGGGTGAAAGATTCCCATCCTAGTTGGTGTTTGAAGAGACCACTCATGTATTTCAAGGAGATTGAATTGATTCATAAGTTAAAATTTCAAGCTACAAAAGCTCATGGACATATCAAGTTCATCTGTTCTTCCTTTCATCTCAACTTTTCTCACCATATTTCAGCTCTATGGAGTGAGGCGCACTTGGTGAGCTATTCGTCTCTTTGAGGGAGATTCTCTTTCTCCAGTATTTTTTATTCTGATGTAAATTATATTATATTTAAATTCATAAATTTATCATGTCTAAAGGCCAATAAATATCATGTATTATTGCTCAATAATGAAGAAACAGTGCCATTTCCCCACTACCTTGTTGTAAACTCTTGTAATCTTGATGGATTCGAATGGATGTATAAAATATTGATGATCTATGAATGAATGTAATTTAGTTAAATTATATTATGTTTTTAATCTTATTTAACTGAGAATTTGTGGCCATTGGGTCAAATTTCATAGCAATTGGAGCAAACTACACCTCATTTCCCCAAGGGTCCAAAACTAGTATTTTATATCTGATTAAAAGAAGTGATAACAGACATGGGAGGCCAATTGGTTATGCATATTAGTCTCTGATAATTTATTATACACATAACCTACTTCAATTTAAGAATTAGAGTGGGTTTTTTCACATTTTGGAATCCATTTCTACCACTTACCCCGAGGGGGAATTGAGCACAAAATGGCCAATAAAATCCTTTATCTTGTTCAAAATTTAGTACATACTTTCAGAAGTGATTGGAGGGACATAATACAACCATTAAAATAATAATTAAGTTATTATATCATTCATACACCTTATCTGAATATTTGGGAGCAATTGGGATGATTTGGAGACCAAGACACTAAAACTAGTCAAGAGCCAAAATCGTGAAAAATTTGGAAAATTGGGCATTTTGGTAAAAAATTTAAAAAGGGACATTAAAATTGGTATCAAAGCATGGTATTGGAACATGATGTTGTTAACAAGGATTAAAATCAATAAACAACCACCCTTAGAATCTGAATTGGAAGGGGCTCATCTTGTAGAAGAAGAACTAGAAGAAAAAAAGGTACCTTTGACTAAAGCTATGGCTCACGAGGGAGAAGACTAAACTAAGGAGAAAATGGAGTATCTCAAAATTATAAAACCCCTGTTTGAATAAATATACAATTACATGACCCAACATATGGTATACATGACCCAACAGATAGCAAAAGGATTCGAATTGATGGCCAGTCAAATGGGAAGCAAAGGGATAATAGGAGATAGTGGTAGTTCACAATCAACAGAAAAGAAGACAATGGGTGAGAACATTTTCTCAAGAACAAGACATCATAATAGACCCCATGAATTTCAATGCACACCAAGGCCTACTGCACCTAAATTTCTTATTCCCAAAGAAGAGACTAGCATTCAATTTGAAATTGATACAATAACAAAAGAATGGGCTAAATTGGATGAAGAGTGTTGGAGAAGTATAACATTTGAGAAATACTTCACCATGGAAAACAAACTCAAAAACAAGGAGGACAATAATTCATTACACCAAAACAAAGAATTGAATTGTACCATAGGTAAAGTGCCACTTCCTACTTTTGATGGTTCATCTCAAAGTTATGGTAACACTTGGGTGCAAAAATTGGATGCGTATTTTTAGCTGAATCCAATGGTGGAAGAAGATGCTTTAAAAATAGCTATTTTGCACTTGGATGGAGATTCCAATGAATGGTGGTTCCATGGCCTGAAAACCTTGGGTCATGATCAGGTTAAAACATATGGGGAATTTTTTGACAGGGAATTAGAAATGTTTGAGAAAAAATATCTAGAATTGTCTTTCAAAGAACTAGCACAATTGAAGCAGGTAGGGACTCCTATTGAGTATATGTTGGAATTCCAAAGATTATCAGTTAATTTGGCTAATTTATCTATGAAAAGGTTAGTATTTTTTTCACTGAAGGTTTGGAATAACCCTTAAAAGGTTTGGTAAAATCCCACAATCCTACTAACTTAAATGATGCAATGAGCTTGACTAGAGATCTTCAAAATGTGCTTCCTAGAACAAGATTTCCTCCCAAGCGTAACTTCATATTTGAAAGAAAGCCTTGGAAAAAGGATGAACCTAATAAGAAGTTTTGGCATAGAGATACATATGAAAAGAATAAGAAATAAGGACAAAATATGGATGAACTTTGAAGGAAATAATTGTGCTTCACATGCTTCCAACAATGGACACCAGGGCATAAATGTGCTAAAGGAAAAGCTCAATACATAGAATTATTTTCTGATAAGAATGAGTATGAAGTGGGTATGGATGCAGAAGGGCACATTTCATATCAAGAGGAGGAATATGAGAGAGTTTCCAAATAATAAAAACAAGAAGAAAATAAGCCTTCACCGGACAAAGAAAGAATGGAAGTACTTTCAACAGCTCCTCACTATCACACTATTCAATGCAAGGATGTGGTATTGGGACAAAGAGCTTCAATTTTGGTAGATGGAGGAGCTACAAATAATTTCATTGATGCAGATATGGTGGAGAAAATAAATATACCAAGTGAACCATTCGATGGCTTCACAATTGTCATTCCAGGTCACAACACAATGCAATGCAACACATGGGTTCCAAAGCTGCAAGTCCCCATAGGTAATTATACTTTTGTTGATAGTTTTTATGTGGTTTATGTTGATGATACTAATGTATGCTTGGGAGTTCAATGTATTTATTATATAGGAGAGAGTTCAATAAATTATCAAATTCCTGAAATGAAATTTCAAGATTCAACAGGTGTACTAAGGGTTGTGAGAGGGCAGCACACTTACCCAAAACATGTAGTAAATTACAATAGTATGATATCTATATTGAGGCATGGTGATATAGAATGGGTTGCTGAATTTTATATCACGTGACTCTCCCAAGCCAAAAATAATAGTTTTTAAACACCCAAAGAAGATAGAGACGCTTTTGCACAAATATGAAAAGGTTTTCAGAGATCTTCCAGATGCTAAACCACCTGATAGGGGGGTTGAGCATAACATTGTTTTGGAGGAGGGTACTTCACCCATCCATATACCACCTTATAGACACCACAAGAAGTTAATAGATGACATTGAGAAGGCCATTCAATAACTCTTATATTTAGGACTCATTAGACCAAGCTCTAGCCCTTATGCTTCTACAGTAGTGTTGGTAAAGAAAAAAGATGGAACTTTGAGGATGTGTATAGACTTTAGAGATTTGAACAAGAAGACCATAAAGAATATATATCCTATTCTTAGGATTCATGAGCTAATGGATGAGCTATTTGGAGATAATTACTTTTCCAAAATTGACCTTAGATCTGGTTATAACTGATTTGACTAAGAAGGATTCTTTCAAGTGGAATAAAGAGGCTGAAAATGCCTTCCAAAAATTGAAAGAGGTAATGAGTAGTTGTCCCATACTTGCATTACCTGATTTTTATAATCCTTTTGTTGTTGAATGTGATGCCTCAGGTGAAGGAGTAGGGGTTTTCCTAAAGCAAGGCCAACACCCTATAGCCTTTGAGAGTAGAAATTTGCATCCTCATGAAAATATTTACTCCATATACGACAAATATATGTTGGCCATCATGCATTCCTTTGCCAAATTCCAACAATACTTGGTAGGAAACAAGTTTGTGGTGAAAACTAACCACAATAGTCTAAGACACTTCCTTACCCAAAAGGATCTAAATGAAAGAAAGAAAAAGTGGGTAAGCAAGATCCAAGCTTATGATTTTTATATTGAATATGTGAAAGGAAAGAATAATAGTGTAGTAATTGCATTATCTCAAAGACCTTCTTTTTCTCTCATGGACATTACTAACAATTGGAAAGACATGCTACTAGTTGAATATTCCAAAGATAAGTTTGCTTGTGATGTATTAGATGGACTCATGGGAGATGATAACTACATAATTTTGAATGGGATGATATACTATAAAGTAATAATTTATTTGGTTTGAGATTCAGAACTTAAGTACAAAGTTTTACAGGAAGCGCATGATTCCCCACTAGCAGGCCATTCGGGGATCTTCAAAACCTACAGGAAACTAAGGCAAAGGTTCTATTGGAAGGGGCTGAAGGAATATGTTAAAAATTATGTGAATGAATTTAAGGTATGTCAGCAAAACAAATAATAACTCACATACCCAGCTGGTTTATTACAACCATTGCCCATTCCAAAGAAAAAATGGGACAATATATCGATGGATTTCATCACCGGTTTACCCAAATATTTGGGTAAGGATTGAATATATGTGGTAGTGGATAGATTGAATAATTTTTCTCATTTATTTGCTGTTACATCCTCTTTTATTTCTTCACAAGTGGCTAACCTTTTTTCCAAAGAAATATTCAAATTGCATGGGTTCCCTAAGAGCATTGTGAGTGATAAAAATGGTAGATTCATGAGTGATTTTTGGCAAGAACTTTTCATATTGGTGGGCACTCAATTGACTCCAAGTACAAGCTACCATCCCCAAACTGATGTAAAAACAAAGAGGGTTAATAAATGGTTGGAAGGATACCTCCGAAACTATGTGGGAGAACAGCAAAAATCTTGGACAAAATGGCTACACTTGGGTGATTTTTGCTTCAACACCGCCTTTCACATGTCAATAGGGATGTCTCCTTTCAGAGCATTATATGTATATGATGCACTTACATTTTCTGATATGATATTTTTTGATATTAGAGCTCCAAAATATAAATATTGGGTGGAAGAAAGCCAAGAAATTTTAAAGCTTTTAAAAGACAATTTGCAGGTTGCCCAAAATCAGCAAAAACAATATGCAAATAAAAATAGAGAGGAAAGGACCTTTTGGGTTGATGATTTACTGTATTTGAGTTTGCATCCATACAAACAAACATCTCTCAAAAGGAATGGATCAGAAAATCTAAAGCCGATTTACTATGGTCCCTACAAGGTAATCCGAAAGATTGGAGAAGTTGCATATGAGTTGGAACTTCCGGAAGGAAGTAAAATTCACAATGTATTTCATGTTTCTTGTCTCAAGAAATCTATTGGTCTGAAAATTTCCATTTCATATACACTTCCTCCTTTGGATGATGAAGGACATCTCACACTTATTCTGCAAAAGGTTTTTAAGACAAGGGAGAGAAGATTGAGGAGCAGAACAATCAAAGAATACTTGGTGCAATGGAAGGATCTACCAAGTGAGAATTCCACATGGGAAGAGGAGAATATTTTGCAGCATCCAAATATGAAATTTCTTTATTAAAAGAAATATTGGGTGGGGAGGACTGTAATGTCCCCATTCAAATAATTGCATAGCAGGAAAATTCCATCAATCCTACTAGTTCCCTAGGTTGGGTGGAAACATTGGAAAGTTAATAAGGGAGCTAATAAATGGTGTTTAGACTTTATAAGGAATAAATATATATTTAATGGATTTAATTAAATGAATTCAAGTGAAAAATTAAATGGCTATGGATAATGGAGACACATGGAGACTATGGGGCCCACTCAAGCTAGAATTCCTATGTTAAATGGCATCCTCCTCTCACAATCTCGAATCTATGGGAAGCCTAATGTTTTTGGATGGATTATAAGGTTAATATACTTGTCCATATACTTCATAGGTCGAATTTGGGATGAATTTTAACTTACATGGGGAGATGAAGAGCCAAATGGGAGTTTCATGGACACCTGGCTAGATTCCCCTTACATTTATGATCTATGACACCAATGATGGAGATTCTATGACAGTTATGACACAAGTCAGATATGAAGGCTGACATATGACATATCTGACATGTCAGTCCTAAATAGAGCATCTTAGAGGGTGCTCATGGGAGTTGGAGAAGTCCAAGAGGCTCCTACTCGAATTTGGGAGAAAAGGGAAGGTGAAGAGAGAGGCCACATGGCATAGCATGAGAAGCCACACCAATTCGACTTGGCTTTGGAACCTTAGAAGAAAAACAATGTTTATAAAATTCAGGGATAATCCATGATAATGCATTTTTTATCATTTATGAAAATTGTAATTGTGAAGAGAGAGAGAGCTAGTGGATGACTAGTTCATGCCTTAGCCAATTTTGAGGATGAAAGATTCCCATCCTAGTTGGTTTTTGGAGAGGCCACTCAAGTATTTCAAGGAGATTAAATGGATTCATAAGTTACATTTTCAAGATAAATAAGCTCGTGGACATATAAATTTCATGTTTTTCTTCCTTTCATCTCAAGTTTTCTCACCATATTTCAGCTCTATGGAGTGAGGCGCACTTGGTGAGCTATTCATCTCTTTGAGGGAAATTATCTTGTTCTAGTATTTTGTATTCTGATGTAAATTCTCTGATATTTAAGTTTATAAATCTCTCAGGTCGAAAGGCCAAGAAATCTCATGTATTATTGCTCAGTAATGAAGAAACAGTGTCATTTCCCCACTACCTTGTTGTAAACTCTTGTAATCTTGATGGATTCAAATGGATGTATAAAATATTGATGATTTATGAATGAATGGACTGTAATTAAATTATATTATGGGTTTCATGTTTAGTAACTGATAATTTGTGTCTATTAGGTTAAATTTCACAGCAACTAGAGAAAACTACACCTCATTTCCCCAAGGGTCCAAAGCTAGTTTTTATATCTGATTGAAAGAAGTTATAAAATCCATGGGAGGTCGATTGGTTATGAATATGAGTCTCTGATAATGTCTTATACACATCCCCTGGTTCAATTTAAGAATTTAAGTGGATTTCTACACATTTGGGAAGGCATTCATACCACTTACCCCAGGGGGGATTTGAGCCCAAAATTGCCAATAAAATCCTCTATCTTGTTAAGAATTTAGTACATAATTGAGAAAGTGATTGGAGGGCCATAATAAATCCCTGAACATAATAATTAAGTTATTATATAATTAATACACCTTCTCTGAATATTTGGGAGAATTTGGGCTAATTTGGTGACCAAGACACTAAAACTAGAGCCAAAATTGTGAAAAAAATGGAAAATTGGGCATTTTGGTAAAAATTTAAAAAAGGGACATTACACATGTTTTCTTTATAAAATGATACTATCATAATGTACAATCCCTAATTCAATTTATTGTAGTTTTGATGTGCAAATACCTTTGACAATTTATATTTAAAGTTTAGTTGAATCATGTTTTTTTTTACTTGTTAGGAAAACATTTGAAGGGGAATTTGACACAATTGCTTAAAACAATGTAGTGGCCAGATTTTATTAGGGGGAATTCCTAGCTTACAGAGTTTGGATATTAGCATTTGACAATTGGTATTATTTTACCATCTTGTGGTTACAATACCAAAGTTTGAATAGCTATGGGGACAAGACTTAGCTTGGACGAGTTACTTAACTATATGTGTTAACCTAACAAGAACTGTTTGCATGCACCTACATCTAAATACTATGTTGATATAAATTCAAAGATGTTGTCCTAAAACCAAGTATTAGCACATCTTATAAATATATTAAATCCAAGGATGAATTAACAATTGGTATTATTATACCATCTTGTGGTTACAATACCAAAGTTAGTTTGAATAGCTATGGGGACAAGACTTAGCTTGGACGAATTACTTAACTATATGTGTCAACCTAACAAGAACTATTTGCATGCACCTACGTCTAAATACTATGTTGATATAAATTCAAAGATGTTGTCCTAAAGCTAAATATTAGCACATCTTATAAATATATTAAATCCAAGGATAAATTGAATAGTTAGTAACGTTGTTTTAGCACACTTTTTTTATACAATGGAAGGGATGTTTACCAGGCAACTGGAAAAAAGGGAACGCAACAGGGAATATTTGTGGAAAATAATAGAGTAATGAAAATTTGTTTTAACCAGAATCCTATATGTTGGATAAGTTATGGCATCTTATCTAAGGCCAATCTTCCATAAATTATTACAAAGTGCTTGAGAAAAGAGAACAACCCCGTGAAATGAAAGTCTTTAAATAATGAGGGTTGCGAAACTAGGGTAGTTTGTGAAGTAAATGGTCATAGTCCACGAATATGATTCCCTACCCAGTTGGGAAATCACATGGGTCGGTTCATATCAATGTTAAAATCACCATTGATAGAGACACAAGGGATTTTTTCTTAACAGATTAATGAGACTTTTTTTCTCAAGTAAACAATTCTATGCAAGAGGTTTTTGAACTATGTTCTTATTTTTATCGAAGGTTATTAAGGTAATTCTCAGAAGGTTATTCTCAGCTATGTATAGTTAAAATACATCCTAATTAATATAAACAATAAAATTATTTAAATATATTGCAATGAATATATATGCTTTATCAATTTTCTTTTGGATTGCAATGAATATATATTGCATCATAAAAATTGTGCTCCATTACGATCTAGATCACTATGATCAAAATTTGGTGCTTCAACTGAATTGCATAACCAATCGAAGACACTGCTTCTGATGTTGGGTACGAGTCTGGGTCTTGATCATGAAAAACATAAACTAGGTCTGGATCTTGAACCTTTCCTCATTATTTTCAAATTGCCATGCATATAATTAAACCTGCTTACTCTGTTTTCAAATTTCCATGCATATAATTGAACCTATAGAAGTCGACAGGTATTCGCTTCCATGCCGCACTTGTTTTTTTCTATTTTTAAGAGATTACAATAATTGAATGTCTGGTTAGGGGTGGCAGGAGCGGGGGGGATCCTTCTGGATCCCGGAGGACAAATAGAACAAACCTTTGCTTGGGTTTTAGGGAATAGAACTAACAATGAAGCAGAGTGGTTGGCACTCCTCCAAGGCCTATAGCTCCTTCAGGCTAAAAATTACCAAAAGGTTCTGATATTTGGAGATTCAAAGCACGTCATCTCTAAACTGATCAATGGATACCCCTTGGGAGCTGTCAATTGGCATCGCCTGTTCAATAAAGCAAAGCTTCTTATGCTCAATTCCTATGAACCACTACACATTCTCCGAGCCAACAATACTGCAGCGGACATTATGGCCAATTTGGGGGCCTCTCTCCCACAAGGCCACTTCAGACAAAATGGGAATCCTCCCATCCTCAAATATGTTATGTAATGAGGTGTCGGATATCCCCTCATCATCAACTTCATCATATAACTTGGAAGTATTCTATGAATGACCATAGTTTGTGGTTTAGCCTTATGAACTACCCCTTTCTGCTATTTCTCATTTGCTTTTTTGGCCCTCCCTCTATCCTTCCACCCTCCACATTCATCCCCTTCTCCTTTATCCCCCTCCTGCTCCTTATCCCTCCCCCCTTCACGCTCCTCGTCATCCATCGTCACCTGGCAGCTGGCCTCCACACTGTGATGGTCACCACCGGATCCTCTCATTTATTTTTCAGTCCTTCCTATCCACCTTCCCTTGACGTGTGGCCCCTTATCTTCCTCCTTCAACTCTTGGACGCTGTGGAATTAAAATCCATCCGGTCAGGGGTTAATTGCATTCCCTCCTCACACGCTCAGGGTCTCCTCAAGATTTTCTCCATGGCCTCTATCGGCCGTGATATGTCTCCCCACTCCATTTCAATCCTTGGTCCTGGTTTATATGAAGCTCTGCGAATTCTGCTGAAGATTGTCACAGGCATTGGCGAAGGGTGGTTGCAAGGCCTCTCGTGGTAGACACTTCCTCTAACTCACTCTGTGGTGAAGGAAAGGCTTGCTCTTGCAGCCTTTTCCTCCTATCCGTGCAGCTCTCTCTCAATTTCGCAGACTGTCACTCTCGGTTCAGGCACTCTCTCACTTTCTGGTAATTGGGGAAGAAGCTTGGTCATAGGTTGTTGTTGCACAGGGTGGAAAGAAGGCGCAGCGGGCACATTGGCTTGTGGAAGACAAGACAATTCTTCGCTGCATCAGGAACTCCTCATGCTCAGATTTTGCTTTAGTAATCTTTCATCTACGAATCAAGCTCTCGCCCCTGTTAGTCTTGTCCAAGCCATTCAGAATCAATTCACCCGAATAACCATTTTGACAGAGGAAAACAAAATGGCATAGGCTGGCGAAAATGCAGGGATTATGGACATCAAAAAGAATTTAAGGAGATTGTATGAAATGTTTGCAATCAGTGTCATGGATAACAAAGAGATGGCTCGGGAGGTGAAAAGTATGGGAGAAACAGTGAGCTACACCTCGCTGCAGATTAGTAATCATGATGCCCGCATTGATGATAATTAAAGTAACCTTCGTGAAATCATGGGGAAAATCGACAGGATTCAAGAGGACCTTCAGCGCTTCATATCCATGAATCAGAGCAGCAGAGTTAATGGAGCCACTGCTGATGCTGCGCATCCAATGGAGGAGGAATCAGTAGTTCAGCCAAGAAATATCAGAGGCAATCCTTAATCTGTTTCTATTAGTTATGACTAAATGTTTTTCTGTCTTTTTATATGTAATCAGTATGTAAGGGTTTACACAACCCGCGGCATTAGATGTTTTGAACAAACTCTATGTGAAGTTTTTTGGAAAACACCTTGGATAGGCCCTCTGTGCAACATTTTTGCTATGCATAAATACTCTATTATATCATGTCTGTAATGAATGGCTGTGCACAGCTTGTTTTTATATAAACCCTTTTATAGTTTCTGTTAAAAAAAATTTAATTGAATGTCTGGTCTTCATCTTTTCCTTTGCAAATGACCCTTTTTTTACTAGTCCTTGTATATGTTTCACCTTATCCTATAAGTTTGGATAGTGATATAAAAAAACCAAAGATATTTTTAAAGCTTGTGAAAAATAATATTAAAATGTTTTTATTTATATATTATGTATTTTCATGTGTTGAATTTTGATTGATCTATATTCCTTGATAAAACCATTTTTTAGAATCAATAAAAATATATATATAACTACATACATTACAAAAAGTTTACAAAATTCATGAAATATTGTTGTGAGAGTGTTGAAATCCCTGGTGGGTGCTATATATATATATTCCCTAAGCATTCCAAAAACTTATACAACTTAAATTCATATTTTTATATTAAAATGGTACCATTAACATTGAATCTGTTTTAATAAACTTACTATTTTTTTATTATATGTTTATGGGTGATATGAGATTATTATGATGCCAAATGTGCTTAAGAAAGTCATCATGACTAAACTATATTGAATTTGTTAATTAATTTATTTAATTTAAACGTGATAACATTCGTAAGTACATTTGGTATCATAGTAGTCACATACCACCCATATATATTTAACCAAAATGGATAGAATTTTTTATTATACAAAAGAGAGCGGTTGAACCACACAACAAAATTACATATGTCTAAATAATGTCAGATTGTCCATAGTAACTATTGTAGAGGCTAAACTATCGTAACTATTGCAAAATCTAACCTATCTTTGAAAACCACAAAACATCCTTTTGGATGAGAGAATCTTATCATTCTACTACCCAATATATTCCTATAAATACAAAAAGAATGTTCCTAACAACTGCACAAAATTTCAAAACATTCAACAACTAAGAGAAACTGGAGAATACACCCTCTCCATAGAGCGTGCATGGAAATTCCAGTTTGTCCTTAAGCAAGGGGAATTTTCCTACTACCATGTTCATCTAGTTCTTCATCATTCCAATGCAATGCAACATATCCTATATTGTCTGTTATTAAGCATAAAATATCCTTTTAAACTCAGATTCCTGATCTCTATGCTCCTTCCATCCTTGAGTAACTTTCCTTTCAATTTGGTTGAGTTCTTATCCATACCTACGTTTGTTGTATTCAATGCATAACTTCAAGGTCGCAACCTTGTTCCTAAGAACCTTAACTTCCATCGAGACCCTTTGTATCCCATGTTCTGAATAGCAATCGACACTAGTATTACTATTAGACATTATGCATTTCACGTTCTATTCCCTCCAAAACATGGGATGAATATTAATGATTTTCCATGAACAACCCTCTAAATACCAATTCACCAGGAAACTGACACAATATGGTCGAAGCCTATGCAGGAAATGCCAAGGTTTAAATGAGATCTTCCCACATTCCTACATGATGGACATGTCCTTCATATTTAACTCCATCCCACAAACATAATTTCTCACCTCATATCTGAGTGCCTAATTCCTTGTGTGATTTATCATGGAAAGGACCAAATCTTGATATATTGTATTGCATCGATTGGAGCACAGATACCTTTGACACCTGCTTCCCTAATGTTCCAATCTTTTCCCATGTACTAATATCATGTTGCATGATGAACACACTTGGTGTTATGATGGTCCATGAAAGGTGCATTATCTATCTTAACTCACTCATCATTTCTACCCTTTAATGAGTTATGGTATTACATAAAATCTTGGGCTTTTTTCATCCATCAACAACAACCCCAGTTCGCATCTAGCCATCTAGTTTACTTGGGAATCTACATCCTTATTTATACCCCTTGGGATATGAAAAATTTGATATCCAGGAAGAGAGTTCAAGAGAGAATTCACTCAGGAGATAACTCATTTCAACTGCAGATGTTTTGGTTCTACTTTGGCATGACACAGGACAATGACATAATATGAATCTCGAAAGATCCATACCTTTGATACCCCTTTCTACTTCACAACTGAAAACCCTTTCAGAATATCTAGAGCCTCTACTTGGTTACTTGTGGTTCTTCCTAACCCCCAGGTGAATCCAAAAATTCTTTGTCCTTCAGGATCAAGAAGAATCCCTCCTTCTCCTACCATCCCAGGATTCCCTTTGAAGCATCATCAAAGAAGAGATAATATGTATGTTAATGTTGTCACCAAAGGTTAAAATTGTTGTTGTATTTATGACTTCGGAAGATATTATGAGGTATATTATTCATTGTATTATGTTGTACCCCCATTGGAGATGTGCTCCCCTCCTTTCGGGATGTCATTATTGTATATGGTCATTGAGATAAACTCTTCGTTGTAAGTCAGGGCAATAGTCCCCAAGATAAATAAACTAAAATGTATTATTGATTCTTCCTAGGTAGGTCGGCTCCAAAGAGGTTACCTTATCGACCTAGTTAGTTAAGTAAGTTACACAATGAAAGAATACAAATAGGAAGGTTCTCTCCCTATTTGTAACACACTCACAGTCTCTCAAGTGGGATTTAGGAGAGAGAGAACAAGGAGGGAGAAAACTAGTTGTAGAAGACATCTTATTCTTGGGTTTTTCCATCTTGTGATATTGTATTGGTGACAAAACTATTCTGAGGAATTTTGTGGGGTTTTCTCCCTTATGGTTTCCCCGAGGAAAATATTTGTTTCTTGAGCATCTTATGTATCTTGGTGTGCTTGTTATTCTTTCAGATAAAGATCCTAATCAATTTGAATTAGAGTAGAAAAACTAACACGGTATCAGAGCCTCTCTAAAAGAAGGAATTATGCAGCGATAAAAACTAGGGCTTCCTAGTTCAAGGTATTCTCTCCACATATCATCGAGAAAAGAGGGTTAGGATAACTCACTCTAGGAGAGCGCATATTTTGGTGGAAGAATAATCAAATTGGAGAAGTTTCAATTTTTTACCGTAGGACACTACGGGAAGAAATTATGGCATCAAGATTTGGCAACTTCCCACCACAGTTTTTGGAAAAAGACCTCATTGAGAAAATATCCCTAAAAGTGCGCATATTTTTGTGAAATCAGAATTCAGTTCCAAGAATTTTCATTTTTGGACTCATCTCTACTATCGGGGGAAACTAGGGCATCACGTTTTTGGAGTTTCCCTCCACCAAATTTAGAAAATGCCTCACTGAATAAATCACCTCAAGGAGGTGCATATTTCTATCCAAATAGAATTCGAAGTTTGGAAAATTAGGGTTTATCTAGGGAACCCTAGGTCATCCAGCTCCAGAATCGGCTTGGGCATCTCAAATCGATAAAATCTATTTCACTGTTATTTCCATTTTAGGTTCTCATTTAAAAATGACTCATCACACCCAACTTGATGATAAGCTTGGGGGATCTGACAACTTTTGAGCATGGAAGTATAGGATCTATCTGATCCTTGAAGAAAATGATTTGGATTAGTACATCACTAAGGAAGTTCTAGAACCAGAGGGAGATGAGGTTAAGGCTGTCCATAATAAGAACTTGGTAAAGGAAAAGATAATCATTTCATATTCTATTAAGGATAATCTCATTTCCCATGTGCCATCCTTGAAGACACTGAAGGAAGTGTTCAATGCTTTGACGAAGTTGTTCAAAGGAAAGAACATCAACCAAAAGAAGACATTGAGGAACCCGCTGAAGAATGTGAAAAGAAAAAACTCAGAGACCATGCAATCCTACTTCACAAGGATTTCTCAAATCAGGGAACAACTTGAAGTATTCAAAGAGAATGTAGAATAAGGGGATATTGTTATGACCACCTTGAATGGTCTCCCAAGTGCATGGGATTCATTTATTCAAGGAATATGTGCCAGAAAGAAGCTAATCAATTTCAACAAAATTTGGGAAGAATGCACATAAGAAGAAGCTCAGATCATAACAAGAGAAGAGAATATAGGAGCAACTCAATATCAATCTCTCATAGTCCACACCAGAAGAAATCACAACAAGAGGGAGGAACATCATCACAAAAAGAGGGAGGATCATCATCACAAAAGTCAAAGGAAAATCAAAATATATTTATCCAGTATTAGATGGTACACACGTGATGAGAAGGGACACTACTCTAGAGACTATCCCATAAACAAAGGCTCCTCCAATAAGAGGTCGAACAAGAAAATACATCATGCTCACACCACTAAAGATGATGAACCATAAACAAAAATATTCAGAGAAGAAAGAGTTGATTCCTTAAGTGATGAGGAATATGTACTTTAATCTAGAAGGATTCAAACCATGAGAAAGATAGACATAGGTTCCCAGAATCAGATGATGAAGTAAAGCACATTGGCAAATACTCCAGTAATTCCTGCAAGAAGACAAGGATCAAGAGGGACTCCACCAACCAAACAAACAAAGATAAGTGCTTAAATTGTCTTTTCCTATAAAGGATATTGTATAGTTATGCACATGTTTATATTCAATTGATGTATTATGCATGATTGAATGTCTGTATTTATGAATAATATACTACTTACTTGAAAATGATGGGTAAGGAGCCTATGGTGTTGTACAATACTCCATTGCTACTTATCTGGAATGAAACCTCTTTGTTGGCATATTGGGAGTAGTGCACACTCTTAATAATGTTATGGTAGAGATGAAAGACATATAGAAAGTTATTGTATGTATACGAGATATGGATGAATGTTGTATCATTGGCTAAGATCGTTGCATGATTGTGTGATATATATCTTTATGCATTAGAACTTGTCATTATTAATATGTTTTGGAAATTATGAAACTTTACTAATCATGAAACTAAATTTGACTTGTAAGAAAGATCACATACAATCACCTACAATAAAAGAAGCATGAGACTTGTTCCGAAGAACAAGTGATGTCGATTCAGCTAGAAGATTCACTCCAACAAAATGAAGAGGAACCTGAAGCTCCAAAGGACAAAGAAACCATGATGGAAGAAAGAGCTTCAAAAGAATATGAGAAACATAATATGACCAATCAAGCTAGAGTGGTTGATCCACCTCGAGAGAATAAGACCAGATTGGGCACGAGAGATCATCCGAGGAGAAGAAAATTATGGTGCTCTAGATGGGACTTCCAAATAAAGAAATGGGCCTCAGACACTCTCCAGTTATGTGGCACTGTTGTGCGACATCATTGATGTAGATCCTTCCATCTATGAAGAAGTAGCCAAGAAGAAAGAATGAAAAATTTCCATGGTTGAGGAGTGCCAGTTGATTATGGAGAATGATGTCTAGGATATGGTTTTGATACTTGAAGGGAACTCTGTAGTATCATTCATGTGGATCTACAAGATCATGCATGTAGCAAATGTGAGCATTGATAAATACAAAGCAAGTTTCGTGGCTTCTCTCAATAGGGAGTAGATCATGGCATGACATGTTCCATTGACTAGACACACTTCTCCAGTGAAGTAGAAGTGCATATCAAATAGAGAACCATATGTGCACAAAAGGATTTCTATGAGCTCAGCAGGAACCCATGGGATAGCACATATAGTTACATGAGGATATTGAAAATCACCTAGAGTGATGGAGATATCAACCTTTTCTACAAGGTTGAAGATGGAATCCTTTCAGAGGAATACAAGATCACATATCGATTCAAGAGGATATTTCAAAAAAGTTCAAGATGGAGGAAATATGTATCCAGTGACCTTGAGGGATGACATGTATGGATACATAGTAGAGGAGGCTACATGTCACTCCAGTACATAATTTTCTTATACATAGAGTACAAAATGTAGAGGGAGGATGATGCTCTGCTTTAGAGGGAGTGGCTACAAAAGAGTTCAGAGTTTGAGACATGCTATGACAGGATGGAAATATTCTTGATGAGCTTAGGGTTTACCACGACAAAAGAGGATTCCAACATTTACTTCAAGGTTGAAGGCGAAAGACCGGTGATTCTCCTACTATATACCGATGACCTATTTATGACATGTGAGAATGAACTCATTATAGGTGCAAGAGGAAGCTTGCCACTGAGTTTTAGATGAAATACATAGATATGATGCACTACTTATTAGGAATAGAGGTTTGGTAGAGAGCAGATGGGATTTTCCTTGGTTAAGGAAAGTATGCAGTGAATATTCTGAAGAGATTTGGAATGTTGGACTATAAGGTGATAGCCACACCTATGGCATAGAACTTGAAGCTAATGTTTAATGCTTCATCAGAGAAAACTGATGCCATGGTGTGTCATCAGATGATTGGTTCATTGACCTACCTAACGAATACGAGACAAAATATATGCTTTGTTGTGAAAAACCTGAGCCACTTCCTAAGGTATCTGAGACATGTTCTTCTGATAGTTGTAAAGCATGTATTGAGGTAAAGTATGATGTGAATCAAAAGATCACCCTACATGGTTATGTTGATTCGGATTGGGAAGGAAGTTCCACTAATAGGAAGAGAACTTTGGGATGATACTTTAGTTTGGGATCCGGTATGATATCCTGGCTTAGTAAGAAGAATTTATCCGGGGCATTGAGCACAGACGAGACAGAGTATGTTGCAGCCTATTTAGTTAATTGTGAGGAAGTATGGATTCAAAATATACTACCTAATTTATTTGATTTCGAGTTAGAGTTGACTTGTATCTTTTGCGACAACCAGAGTTGTGTGAAGTTGTCAAAGAACTTGATGTTCCATGACAAGTCGAAGCATATTGAGATCAAGTATCACTATATCATGGATATGGTGCAGAGAGGAGCAGTGAAGCTCTAGTACATGGATAGACGAGCATATAATCGATGTGTTAACTAAGCCACTAGCCAGAGTGAAGTTTGAGTACTTCAGAGAGAGACTTGGTGTTATCCAGATCGAGGTCCCTAGAAAGAGGAAGTGACGAGCTATTGCATGGTGGTAGATGTAGGTTTTTCTTAAACGTAATTAGCCTTGTCATACTCCCATGCTAGAGATGATGATAAGATCGGAAGATAAAGATGCACTAGAACAAGATCTCACATGGGAAGGAACACAAGTTGTCTCTGGATGTAATTAGTCTTGGTGTAGTATGCAGGCTATCCCAGGATGTCATTTGTCCTATCAAGTCGTCCTCGGATGTAATGAATCTTGGTATAGTATGTACGTTATCCCTGGATGTAATGAGTCCTGAAAGGTTGTCCTTGGATGTAATTAGTGTTGGCGTGGTACGCAGGTTATCCTTGGATGTAATGAGTCCTTGAAGTTTTCCTTGGACATAATGAGTCCTGGCATGGTACGTAGGTTGTCCTTGGACGTAATCAGTCCTTAGGTGTTCCCATGTTGGAGATGATGAGAGGTCACAAGGAAATTGGTGTGCACCTAGGAGATTCTCGCATAGTGGTAAACGCAAGTCGCCATTAATATGTAATGAGTCATGGCATGCTCCTACGTTGGTAGAACATGGGTAATCGTGGAGAGACATAGTGCACTTGGTGCGCTCCTAGGAAATTCTTGCATAGTAGTATATGCAGGTCATATTTGAGATTTAATGAGTCCTAGCATGCCCCTATTTTGGTAGAACACAGGTGGTCTATGGTATGCATATGGGATGTTCTAAGTGTGCGATGATGAGATGATTTAGATACAATGAGATGACGATAGGAGACGTAGGTGATTGCAGTGGCAATGTAATGTATGGTCATGGGTTGTAGCTACATGATGACTTTCTCATGGATATGTTGAATATCTAGACAAGGACTAGGCCTACACCCATCATGAAGCACGAATGTCTCTATAGAAAATTCCTATGATGGATATATCCGACATATGGCACTATTAAATGATCAACAAGATGAGAAGTACAACAACAGTGATGATGATGATGATGACGTGACCATATGTGTTGATGATTGTGGTGAGAGAATACTTTCCTAGTTAAGATGGAGTGTTGTTGTATTTGTAACTTCGAAAGATATGCTGATGCATATTATCATTGTAAATTGTTCTACCCCCATTGGAGAATTGTTTTCGTCCTTTCAGGATGTCATTATTGTATATGGTCATTTATGTCATACCCTCTGTTGTAAGTTGGAGCAATAGTCCCCAATATAAATAAAGTAAAATGTAATATTGAGTCTTCCTATGTAGGTCGACTCCAAAGAGGTTACTTAGTCAACCTAGTTAGTTAAGTAAGTTACAAAATGAAAGAATATAAATATGGAGGTGCCCTGCCTATTTGTACACACAATCACACTCTCTCAAGTGTGCATTAGGAGAGAGAGAACAACGAGGAAGAGAGAGAGCTTCATAAGACATCTTATTCTTGGATTTTTCCATCTTGTGATATTGTATTAGTGACAGAACTATTCTAAGCAATTTTGTGGAGTTTTCTCCTCTATGGTTTCCCTAAGGAAAATATTTGTGTCTTCTTTATCTTATGTATCTTGTTGTGCTTTTTATTCTTTCAGATAAAGATCCTAATCAATTTGAATTAGAGTAGAAAAAATAACAAAAATATTCCTTGATTTTCTTGATTTTCCAAGAGGGCTCATTAGAGAGTCATGTCCTCACACAAGGAGTGGGTGGATTAATCCCATGTTCCTAGTAGTTTTCTTCTAGGGAGAGAGCATAAGAAGGCCCCACAGTTTCCTTGGCACTAATTAATTCAAAAAATAAGGATTTAGCTTGGGAAGCAACAATATTCAAAGGAGAGATAATCTTGTGGATGATATGATTGTTCCTTTCCAACTGATCTATCAGATCTCAACTTATGTGCATTAAAAATTTTAATGAATGCGTTTAAATCAGTTTACTTAATTCCTGGAATAGCATTAACATCAATTGAATGCTTAGAAACAAAAATGAACAGCAAACTGAGACAGGAATGAGAAAACCAAAATGAGAACAGCAAAACTGGTAAACATATGTAAAAAAAGAAACATAGAATCAAAGAGTCACAAACAGAAGTTGATAACGGAGTTCACCCCCTTCACTGGGCTACGTCTCTGGGTCCCTCTCCAATGTGTACTGATCCAATTAATCTCTTTAAGATGGTACAAAAATGGTTCTGGAATCAACTTCAGCAACTGTAAACAGAATATTGTACAAAGTCTTTAAGACCTCTCTTGAAAATTACAAAATGGCCTTCAGAAGGCAAAGAAAACCAAAATTATAACAGAGAATGTCGACTTCCATAGCGACAGCATCTAGACACTTCACAGCAAACTCTCCAAGCTTCTCATAACAGAAAAATGAAGCTCTGAGCTCTAAACAATCTGAGTCTCTCTCCCCCCCTCACAAATGTGGCTAGAATCCTCTATTTAAGCATTCCGTCAGATGACAAGTAACAGGTTCCATTCGTCGGCTACAACTGTTATCTTCTTTATTATCGTTACAACCATATGCTAAAACTGAACCATGCAATCCCACCAAATCGCTGCACAAGCGTTATGTTACCACGACGTTCCATATCCCCGAACCGTTGCAACTAACTCCACGCACATATGTTGACTCACAACACGTTGCAATAACTTGCAACTGGGCTATGCCACATATAACGTAACCATTTTGATGTCACCACCAACTTCACAAATGTCGCAGCAACCGATATATACATGTCGCAGCAAACGTGATATCTATGTCGCAGCAACCGATATATACATGTCGCAGCAAACGTGATATCTATGTCGCAGCAACTGCGATATATATGTCGCAGCAAATGCAACCACGTGGGCTTTTCACGAACCATTTGAGGTTCCACTTGACAGTTCGCAAGACCCCAGAAAGTTGCCAACTAACTGCACGAGCATGCTACAACTGCGCGGCCCATGTGATAATTGCGCGCCCATGCAATAACTGCGCGGCTTATGCACAAACTATGCTGCGCGACCCATGCTATAACTACGCTACACGGCTCATGCACAAACTGCGCTGCGCGGACCATGCGATAAGTGCACACCATGCGATAACTGTGCACCATGTGATAACTACGCACCATGCGATAACTGCGTGGGATGTGCCACAAATTTTAAGGAATGGTCGCATATAATGTTTAGCATATGAGTTAAAACCATAGATTAATAACTATTGTACCATATTGGATCAGTGTAATTTTTGAAGATGAATAATCCATTGGATCATTCCTCCCCATTGGAGAGCTTTTGGACCACCAAAAGCCTGAATTACTCGGCAAGTAAGTAAGGTTACAGCTCCCTCACCTTTCCAACCTCCATCCATCTTGCTTTGCTAGGATGCATGCCTTTAAGTCCCACTCGAAGGTACTCATCATTCCCCCTTCGTGAAGTCCTTACATTTATGTCAAGAATAACATCATCCTGCAACTCTTCCATGTATTCAGGTGCAATATCATCAACTGAAGGAATCTGTATGTTATTTTCCTCATCCATGACCATAGGAGGCTCATACAATTTAAGATTCTCAACATTGACAACTGAATATATTTGCATGTATGGAGGTAAATTCAAGTGAAAAGCATTAGTACCAATCTTTTCCAGAATCTCAAAAGGACCATACCTAATAGGCTTAAGCTTTTTACCTTCACCTTTCATTCTTTCTTTGGTGATATGTAACCAAAATATATCACCAACCTGAAATCGATGATCAACTCGATGCTTTTCATGCCTGGCTTTGTACTTTGCCTGGCTCTTCTCCAACTGTTCCTGAACTACCTGCTGCACCGCTTGGATTCTCTGAATGAATCTTAGAGCTTTATCCGCATGATGATGTCCATCCACTGCATCTTTGCAAAAAGAGAAGTCCATCGGTGTTTTTGGAAGATAACCAAAACAAGTTTCAAAAGGAGATCTTTTCGTGGAGGAATGAACAAAATGATTGTAAGCATGTTGTATATACTGCAACTGCTCATCCCAAAGTTTAGGATGTTTACTACAATATCCTCTGAGCAGCTGAACCACTGTTCTATTTACTACCTCTGTTTTCCCATCGGTCTGTGGATGAAAAGCTGTAATTTTCTTAAGTTTAGTATCCATAAGCTCCCATAAATTTGACCAGAATTCTCCCAAGAACCGGGAATCCTGATCAGATACAATAGACATGGGTAGCCCAAAATGTACCCAAACATTCTGAAAGAATAGATGAGCTATTTGTTCAGCAGTGATCTATTTGTTACATGGCATTAAGATACACTTTTTGTTGAATCTGTCCACAACAACATATAGGTAGTCATGCCCTTTTCTAGACATAGGTAGTCCTCCTACAAAGTCCATAGAAACGCTTTCCCAGGGACGAGAAGAAACTGGAAGAGGTGTGTACAAACCCAATTTCCTATTGCTAGGCTTACTTGTTGCACACATAACACATCCTCGTATATATTTAGCTACAGTTTCTTGCATCTGAGGCCAATAACAGTGATTCTGCAATATTGTCAATGTTTTACTTACACCAAAATGTCCTGCAATCAATGAACTATGTGCTTCTCGAATCACATGCACTCTCTCTTTCTCTGGAATACAAAGTTTACCAAGATGATACAAGAGTTGATTATGCACATAATAATTCTCTTCCTGTTTACCATGTATTAGTGATGCATATACTTTCTTAAAATCTTTATCTTCTGCATACTGTTCAATATAACTTTCATGTGTTAATAAACTGTTTTGAAGAATGATTGAAGAATTTGTAGGAGGCCTTGATAACATGTCTGCTACCTTATTATGAATTCCCTTTTTGTACTTAATTACGAGATGAAACTGTTGTAAGAATCCAATCCATCTTAAATGCCTACTTTGTTGTATTTTAGTTTGAGATTGTAAATATTGAAGTGGTTGATGATCAATATGTATGATTGTTTCTTTTCCCATGATATAATGTTTCCACTTCTTCACACTCTGTGCTAAAGCATACAACTCTTTTTCATAAGTTGGATAGTTACTTACTGCAATAGAGAACATTTTTGAATGGTAACAGACTGGCTTCCTCCCTTGCATCAAAATGGCTCCCATGGCAAACCTGCTGGCATCGGTTTCGATCTCAAATGGCTGCTACAAATCTGGCAACATCAGAACTGGTGTTGTGCTAATCCTTTCCTTCAAAGTGTCTAAGGCTCTCTGATGCTTGCCTCCCCATTGGAAAATTTCTTTAACGCTTGTCAACACATGTAATGGAGCAACAATGGAAGAAAACCCAGAAATGAATTTCCTCCAATACTGAACCGCACCCAGAAAACTTCTGACTTTAGTAACGGTGTTAAGTCGTGGCCAGTTTACAATGACAACAACCTTGGATGGGTCCACTCGTAGGTGGCCTCCACCAATAATATGGCCCAGATATACTAAAGAAGTTTTAGCAAATTCACATTTGGACATATTTACATAAATCTTTTCCTTCTTCAGTACATCTAAAACTTTCTTCATATGTACAATGTGTTCCTCCCAGGTTTTTCTAAACACCAGGATATCATCCAGATATACAATTACAAAATCATCAATGAATGAACAAAATACATCATTCATGACCCGCATGAAAGTAGCAGGTGCGTTACAGAGCCCGAAAGGCATCACAAGCCATTCATACAAACCCTGTTTTGTTTTAAACGTTGTTTTCTAGGCATCATTTTCAGCAACACAGATTTGATGATACCCACTACGCAGATCCAATTTTGTAAAGTAAGTTGCATGTTTCAACTGATCAAGCAAATCATCAACGCGAGGAAGAGGATACCTGTTTTTAATGGTGATTTTGTTAAGGGCCCTATAGTCGATGCACATCCTCCAAGACCCATCCTTCTTCGGAACCAAGACTATAGGAGAGCCACAAGGAGACATGCTTGGCCAGATGACCCCCTTCTCAATCATCTCGTGAACTTGCTTCTTGATTTCCTCATTCTGCATTACAGACATCCAGTACATGGCTATGTCCGGGAGTAGCACATCCTGCTGCAAATGTATCTCATGTTGAATTTCTCTCTTTGGTGGTAACCCTTTTGGATCTTGAAACAAATCATCATACTCAGAAATGATTTCAATCAGTTCATATTTATGTTTCTTTAGAGATCTCATCAGTTTTCACCTTAACCATCATTAACACAAAATTCTTACTAGCATTTACCAGCCTCTTCATTTGTCTAGCAGAAACTATTGCTAGATTGGTTTTTGTCTTATGTGCTTGTACAATATACTCTACACCATCTTTAAAAAGATGATACTTATTCTGCTCTCTATAAAAGACTGCTTTCCGGTCATACAAATACGGACTCCCAAGTACTATTCCACAAATGTCAAGTGGTACTATATCTAGTTCTACCTCATCCATGAACTTTTCAATAATGGCAAACTTCAATACACATTTCTTTGTAACTTGCAACCGTGTATCATTATTAACCCAACCCAAAGGATAGGGTTTTTCATGAGGCATAGTAACTAAATGCAATTTCTTAACCACTTCTTCTGATATCAGATTTACTTGTGAACCACTATCAAACAATGTATCAATATTTGTGTGATTTGCAATGACACGAACATGAAACAGTGCACTTCTATTTTTATCATTTTTCTTAGAAGTAGATGGCATATTTGTACTTGCACTAGAATGTGATTTTGCATCAATGGGAAGTGAGATACTTTTATTCTTACCCTGGATTTCGATAGCTGTAACCTTTGTTTCATCACCTGAGTTGGATCCCAAGTCTTAAATAGCTACTACAGTAGCTTTTGCTTTTCCATTATCTTTGTTTCCTCTATAATTCTTTGTCCTTAACTCCAGATGAAGTTTCCAACACTTAGATACATCATGTCCCTTCTGACAATGCGAACATGTAGGATTTTCACCCTCTTTCTTAACAGTAGCCATCTTCTTTTTCCCATGATCTTTACCTTTCGATTTGCTGTCAAATTTAAATGATTTCTTCACAAAAGTATCATTAACATGCTTACCCCTAGCTTCTAAATGTGTAGCTTGAACACATACATCATCCAAAGTACTGGGGTTAAACATCAGCAAGGTATGTCGCAGATAAGAATGCATGCCACCAATGTACTTAAGAAGAGTTTCTTGGGTATCTAATGCAACATTCAATGCAATAGCCCTCTTTCTAAATTCATGAGTATATTCTTGAATTCTTTGTCCTTTAGCTTGTCTAAAAGTTTTCCAGCTCATTATTAATTGCTGCATGTGACCTAAAGGATAAAATTGCTTCCTTAATACTTCAATGAATTCATTCCAAATTGAAATAATTTTACCATTCTTTCGAATATCTTGCTGAACCTTGCTCTCCCACCAAGTAAGAGCCATTCCACTCATTCTCAAAGTGGCCAACTGAATCCTAGAAGGGTCATCATTAATGCCCTGCACCCTGCAATATACTTCAAGCTGCTTGATCCAATTGTCTAACTTTTCAGCATCTAAATCTCCATTATAAATAGGTAATTCAAATTTTACATCCAATTTCAAATAAGGCATATTAGTACTTGCATTATTTGAATGAGAAGTGTGAGAAGAAGAGAAAGTTTGATTAGTATCAGGAGGATCACCATCACCTCCTACTCCTTTACCCTTTTCTTCCTTCTTCACTTCTGCATCTTTGGATGACGATCCTTCTTCTTTATTCTTCCTTTCTACTCGCTCATCGAGTAGAATTTCCATCATGGCTTTCATGCTCATAAAATCCTCCAAAAACTCAGTTTCTAAGATAACAGGTTTTTCCCATTTTGTATGTCCTTCTTCTTCCCCTCGTGGAGAATACATGGTTCTTGAGAATGTTCTCCTTGAGCCAATCTCAAGATCTCCTTCAATTAATTCTCCTTCACCAAGCTTTAACCTGGACCTGGTAAGCATTCACAACTTGCACAAGCAGTTAACCTGCTTTGATACCATATATTATCCGTCGGATCTCAACTTATGTGCATTAAAAAGTTTAATGAATGCGTTTAAATAAGTTTACTTAATTCCTGGAATAGCATTAACATCAATTGAATGCTTAGAAACAGAAATGAACAACAAATTGAGACAGGAATGAGAAAACCGAAATGAGAACAGCAAAACTGGTAAACAAATGTAAAAAAAGAAACACAGAATCAAAGAGTCACAAACAGAAGTTGATAACGGAGTTCACCCCCTTCACTGGGCTACATCTCCGGGTCCCTCTCCAATGGGTACCAATCCAATTAATCTCTTTAAGATGGTATAAAAATGGTTCTAGAATCAACTTCAGCAACTGTAAACAGAATGATGTACAAATTCTTTAAGACCTCTCTTGAAAATTACAAAATGGCCTTCAGAAGGCAAAGAAAACCAAAATTATAATAGAGAATGTCGACTTCCACAGTGACAGCATCTGGACACTTCACAGCAAACTCTCCAAGCTTCTCATAACAAAAAAATGAAGCTCTGTGCTCTAAACAATCTGAGTCTCTCTCCCCCCCTCGGAAATGTGGCTAGCATCCTCTATTTAAGCGTTCCGTCAGAGGACAAGTAACGGGTTCCATTCGTCCGCTATAGCTGTTATATTCTTTATTATCATTACAACCATATGATAAAACTGAACCATGCAATCCTACCAAATCACTACACAAGCGTTATGTTACCACGACGTTCCATATCCCCGAACCGTTGCAACTAACTCCACACACATATGTTGACTCACAACACATTGCAATAACTTGCAACTGGGCTATGCCACATGTAACGTAACCATTTTGATGTCACCACCAACTTCACAAATGTCGCAGAAACCGATATATACATGTCGCAGCAAACGTGATATCTATGTCGCAGTAACTGCGATATATATGTCGTAGCAAACGCGACCGCGCAGGATTTTCACGAACCATTCGAGGTTCCACTTGACGGTGCGCAAGACCCCAGAAAGTTTCCAACTAACTGCGCGGCCCATGCGATAACTGCGTACCCATGCAATAACTGCGCGGCTTATGCACAAACTGCGGTGCATGGCCCATGCTATAACTGTGCTGCGCGGCTCATGCACAAATTGCGCTACGCGGCCCATGCGATAACTGCACTGGCTGTGCCACAAATTTTAAGGGATGGTCGCATATAATTTTTAGCATATGAGTTAAAACCATAGATTAATAACTATTGTACCATATTGGATTAGTGTAATTTTTGAATATGAATAATCCACCGGATCACCAACCATATATTCCAAGAAACAAAATTTGGAAGAGTCGACCACTTGGTTTGAAACCACCCCTTTCCGTTAGGATTAATTAACCCGCCTTTATCCAATATAGAATATTTGGTAATTTTTCCTAACTTAGGAGGTTATTATCACTATACTAGAACATGGGGGAAGGGGTTATCTTCCACTTACTGCATCTTCATGCATGATTTTATGCACCCTTGGGACCAATCCCTACATTTTAGGAGCCCACTCCGAATGCCACCAGTAGTCTCCTTCAGTAGACCTTGGTAGGTAAGTAGTTATGTTTGAGCTAATATTAGTTAGATCACAATCATTTATCCTAGATCCAATTTTGCATGCATGCAGGGATCGTGATGCCTCTTTTCCACCTACCTCATTAGTTAACTAATTGTAGACTAATTTAGACATACGTAGTTAAACTAGTGAGCTCCAGCTATAAATTTTCCACACTAAGTTAGCTAAACAGATAGTTAGAGTTGGTAGATTCGAATCCTATCCATGGTATTCATATTATATTTATTGTACTACCATTGTATTACTAATTAATGAATGAAGATTAATGTTGTGATTATCTAAGCAATTCTCGCCCGATTAATATGATGTTTGTGTCATGAATTCTTTGCCCATTGTACATTGATCTTAATTATTCCACTGCATAATTCCTTTCCAATATCTCTCATATTGGCATGTGGATCTATGGTTCTCAAATTTAACATGGTATCAGAGCCTTATTCAAGCTAAACTCAAACCTCAATTGAAACCTCCATGCTTGCACCAAAAGAAGCTGAGTTTAAACATAATTCCTTGAATCATTGCATTGCTCCCTCTGGATTTTGTCTAGAGAAGTTTATCCAAGTGTATCAGACTCTGAAAAAGTGCTAATGTTGAGGTGGAAGGGTGTGAACTGTCATATGACTATGAATTAGTTTGTTTAGTAATTTTTTGTAGGTACCTACATAGCTTTTGAAAGATTTGACTGATCGGCATACAGTGAAATGGGGAATTATCTAACACCCAGAATCCTTACACCCTTCAATTACATTGATTGGAGGGAAGATATGCAAAATCCTTGTGCAACAAGGGACTGTTTAGGATGAAAATGGGAAGAGAAGATGAGCCCCAACAGTATGTTGAGAAATCCAAGTTTTTGAACTGGCTAAATGAAGCCTTCGACTTCATGTGCATTCACATGTACAGGGATCTTCTATTTCACCTTGAGGGACTAGATCTAGATCATCACTCGATCTGGATCATCATCACTAGATCATCATCAAGTCTAGATCATCACTTGATCTGGATCATCAAGTCTAGATCATTACTTGATCTGGATCATCACTGAAGCTGGATCATCATCACATCTGGATCGTCACTTGAGCTGGATCGTCATCAAGTCTGGATCATCACATCTGGATCACTTGATATGGATCATCATCAAGTCTGTATCGTCATCATATGCTATCTCATAATGGTGCTATCTCGATTCTTCTCATCACAGGAAGTTCTACAGAGTCAATCCTATAGGCCTACCCTTCATGTAGGTCTTCATCAGCACTTATATCTACCACTTAGGTCAGAATGGCCCACCCAGCTCTTACATCTGACCTCATCTTGTCAAAAAGGAACGCCTAGCACTCACATTTGACCTCATCTTGTCAGAAAGGCCCAGCACTCACATCTGACCATGTGTAAACACATCATGCCAGAATGGCTCGGCACTCATATCCGGCCATGTGCATGCACACTGCATCGGAAAGGCTCTGCACTTACATCTGACCTCATCTTTTTAGAAAGGCATAGCACTTACAATTGACCATGCTCGAAAGCACCACATCGAAAAGGCTCAGCACTTACAATATGACCATGCACAAAGCACTGCATCAGAAAGGGCTCTGCACTTACAATCCAACCATGCACGAAGCACCACATCGAAAAGGGCATGCACTCACATCTGATCATGGAGGAACTAATCCTACCATTGCATCAGAATGGCCCCCAGTCCTAGACTGAGCTACCTGGTAACTGAACAGGTGCCTCCATTCCCAGAATGGCAGTTGCCCTTACATGTGACCTACTCGTTAGAATGGACAACACTCACATCTGACATGGGAGGAACCTAATCCTTTATCCATGACAGAATGGTTTAACCCTTACATCTGATCAAGTGGTAACACATCCCTCTACCACATCAGAATGGATTCTCAGTCCTAGACTGAGTTTTCCTGGTAACTGACCAGGTGCCTCCATTCCCAAAATGGCAGTTTCCCTTACATCTATCCTACTCGACAGAATGGCCAACACTCATATCTGACATGGAAGGAACCAATCCTCTCACCATGATAGAATGGCTCAACCCTTACATCTGACCATGGAAGGAACCAATCCTCTCACCATGTCAGAATGGCTATGGGACTCATCACTTTCCCTTGGAGGAAACCTCGATCTGGAGAACACCAAGATTGTCCCTGAAGTACTCGAACTTCACCCTAGCCAATGGATTCGTCAATACATCAGCTATTTGTTCCTCCGTCGCAACATACTGTAGCTTCACTGCTCCCCTCTGCACCATATCTCTCATATAGTGATACTTGATCTCAATATGCTTCGACTTGTCATGGAACATTGGATTCTTTGACCACTTCACACAACTCTGGTTGTCACAAGTAGCATCCAACTAGAGATCAAACAGTAGCTTCCACAGCCATACTGCCTCACAACTAGATGAACAAGCTGCGACATACTCTACTTCAGCTATACTCAGTGCCACACAAGATTGCTTCCTGCTAAACTAAGAGATCACACCTGATCCCATACTGAAGCAACATCCTAAAGTGTTCTTCCTATCAATGGCACTACCTGCTCAATACGAATCCACATAATATTTTTATTCACCTCATACTTGAGCCCATAATCAACTGTAGCCTTCAGGTACCTCACTACATGCTTTGCAACCATCAGGTGAACATGTCCCAATGTGTTCACAGCAAAGCAAATACCTGGTCTCGTATTCATCAGGTACATCAAGGAACCAATCATCTGATGATACATCGTAGAATCAACCGTCTCTAATGAAGAAACACTCAATAGCTTCAATTTTGATGTCATAGGTGTGGTCATGCAGTCCATCATCCTGAACCTCTTCAGGATCTCTACTGCATACTTCCTTTGTCCACACCTCCATGCCTATAAAATAGGGCATTGACACATAACAGGAGCATCACTGGTCTTCCACCTTCAACCTTGAAGAAAAGGTTGGAATCCACTTTACTCTCAGTAAAGCCTAGAGTCATCAGTAATCTATCCATCCTGTCGTACCATATCGAACCTCAAGATCTTCTGTACTCCCTCTGAAGTAAAGCATCATACTCCCTCTGTCTTATGTACTCTATGCACTAAAGCATTATGTACTGGAGTGAGAAGTAGCTTCCTATGCTACTAATATTCTATGTATCCATATAGTGTATAGACTTTCATCTTCAACCTTGTCGCAAAGGTTAAGATCTTCATCAAGCTGGCTATAAATGTCTCTTTGTAGTTTATGCCTTCTTTTCGTAAGAAGCCTCGTGCTACGAATCTTTCTTTGTACGATGTTTCCATCTACTGCATGATGGAACTACGAACTTCCCTTCACATATCGATACTGTATCCTACACATCATTCTTCTTGAACTGGTCTTCCCTTTATTCTTGGTTACTTCTTCATAGCTGGAAGGTTCTGCATCAATGATGTCGCTACATTCATCATATTATTCTTCATCTTGAACTGTCGTCACTTGTTCTTCAGAACAAGTCTCATCCTTCTTTTGCTTGTAGGCGATTATGTATGCGATATTTCCTACAAGTCAAATGCATTTGTATGGTTAGAAACATTTCATAAGAAATATTCATACTGGAAAATTCTTATGCATAAACATATGATCATGCAACTACTTTAGCCAATACAACATCCATCCATATCTCACAGAAACTTTCTAGATGCATTCCATCTCTACCAGGACAACATTGAGATTGTGCACTAATCCAATATGTCATCAAAGAGGTTTCATTCTAGATAAGTAACAATGGAGATTTGTATAGCACCATGAGCTACTTACCCATCACATGCATATTAGTAGTATACTATCGTTAATGCAAGCATCCTATCATGCATAATACATCTACTAAATACAAACAAATGCATAACAAAACAAGATCATGAAATGACAATTGAGTGCTTATCTTTATTTGTTTCGTAGGTAGACTCCTTCTTGATCCTTTAGCTTCATCGTCTTCTTCATTCATAATAGGATCGTTTCTTATCCAATTTCTAGGGTGGATAAGAGGTTCTTCAAGAGTTGAGTCCTTCTTATTCCTCATCGCTTGAGGGATCTTCTTTGGATGGTGAGAGCTTGATCTTCAATTGCTCCCATATTCTCTTCTCTTCTTATGAGTCGAGCTTCTTCTTCTTCCCAGAGTCTATTGAAAGTAATCACTTCCTTCTGGCACACATTCCTTGCATGAATGGATTCATGATCTTGGGAGACTATTCAAAATTGCTATCACCACTTCTGCATTCTCCTCTTCTTCTTCTACCGCTTTAAGTTGTTATGCATTCTGGATCTTTACATTCTTCAACTTGTTTTCTCAAAGCCATCTTCTGATTTATGTTCTTCCCTTCAGATAGCTTGGTCAAGGAATCAACCATCTTTGGTGTCTTTAGGAAACACACTTGTGGTACAAGTTGATCCATGATTCAATCAACAATGATCTTCTTGGCCTTGACCAAGTTCTTCTTGTGTAAGGCTTCTAGCCTCATCTCCCTCTGGAACTGGAACCTCTCTACTTGTGTAGGTGTCCAATTCATTTTCTTCAGGGAGATCATATGCATCCATGCTTGGAATTTTTTATCTTCACCAAGCTTATCATCTAGCTGATGTGATATATCAATTTGAAATGAGGACCTCAAATGACAATAGCAAAAGATTAGATCTTACCAATTTGAGGTGTCCGTCCTGGTTTCGTAGCTGGCTAATCTAGGGTTTGTCAGAGAAACCCTAATTTTAAAAACTTGGAATCTTTCAGATATGATTGGATAGAAATATAGATCTCTTTAAATGGAGCTGTCCAATGTAATCCTTTTCTGAAAATAGTGGAGGGAAGCTCTTGGAATTGGAAGCCCTAGTTTTCCAATTTCTTCTGCAGAAATTCCTGTCACTGTTTCTGTTATATCACCGAAGTTACTACTCTTCTATGTCTACAATTTTGTACTGAGGTAACCATGCATGGCCCTGATCCAACACCATATGTTTCATTAGTATTGGTTTCACTAATTGGGACTTATGATCCTTTTCCCAAGGTGACCTGTTACAATACTGTTCAGAATAGATAAGTTGTACGGACTTCCACGTGTCACTGGTTCATCTTCTGAGTCTAAAATTCAGACCACAAAATTTATCATCCATTCCCTTTCTATAACATCTTTAGAAATTCCATTTGGACCTCTGTATCCCAACATATTGCAATTCTCCCCAGGTGTCTTGTTTATGGATGAATTCTAGAAGAGGCTGGAACCCTAACTTGGAGGGATCATAGCTCCCAGAATATACCGAATAGGAGGCTAAATTTTTGCCACAATGTAAATCAGGATTTCAGCTTTGTTCTTTGAAATTTTCAGCTCCTGAGCCTTCTCAAATATTAGGATATAGCGAATGTACGAAAACTTAGCATTTTTAGTATTTAGGGTTTTTCTAGCTCGGGGTCAAACTAGGGTTTGACTTTCCTAGAGTTCCACCAAACCAAAAAACTTGATCTAAATATCTAAACTTCGGTTTTCATGAGGAGAGTAATCCTATGCCAGGATCACTCAAAAATTCCTCTTCTGTAGAAAGCCCTAATTTTCACACCGAAAACTGGAAATGCTTAGAATCAAATTCTGCTTCGACAGAAAGATGCGCCCTTCAATGGAGAATCAGCCTAGCATACTTTTGCTGATGGATTGTGGAGAGAGACCCAAAAATTAAGAATCCCTAGCTTCTGTAGCTACACAATGTCTTCTTCTCAGGTTAGCTCTAATACCATGTTAGTTTTTCAACATTAAGCTAGCATTATGATCTTAGGATCTTTAACTGAGAGAATAACAAGCAAAGCAATAAAACACAAGAGACAAGAGACACAAAGAATTTTCCTTGGGGAAACCATAAAGGATAAAACTCTGCAACTTCCTCAGAGATAGAATCAGCACCAAAATAGAAAATCCCAAAATAGTAAGATGATCTCCACAGCTTCTATCTCTCTCTCTCTCTCTGAGAGAGATTCTCCTCTCTCACTCATGCGCCCCAATGAGTGAGTGTGAGTGTGTTGTGAGTGTGATAAATAGAGAGGCTCACTCTCTATTTATATTCTTTCGTTCACTTGAAGTGTACTCCAACATGTCGGCCTCACTTAACAATTACTTACTAGACCCGACATCTCTTAGAGTGTCTAATAACCCTAGTGCCCCACAACTTGTGGGAACTTTGCCCTCTGCACAACAAGGAGAGTTACCCTTGACTTAGATGGTGGGGACTATTGCCCCGACTTATAATGACTCACCTAGGTTCAACTTCTCTAGGATATTCTAATAACCCTAGGGCCCCATAATTGTGGGGACTTTAACCCTTGACAAATAGGAGGGTTACCCACAATGACTTGACATGACTTTTACATTATAGAAACTTCTCAATTGGAACATCAGGGCATGACATGACTCAAATACATCTCAGAATAAACATTGGGTTACAATACATAAGAAATATATATCAATACATTCTAAATTTACAAATACATCAACAAGCAAGACAAATGATTTAGATGGGATTGCTTCAAACCTCCAAAAATCAAGCACTCTTAGTTGGGAAATATAGCAATGCGTAAGAAAGAGGGAAGAAAAAAAGGAAGGAGACCAAAAATACTGATTCAAAAACAAAGGAGAATCATAGATCTTCCAATGGAGCCTCAGGTTCCAAAAGGAATATAAACAAGAAATTTTAGAAGACGCAATGCTCCTACTGTGTGAGAGGATTTCATCCAAAAATTCATTGTATGAATAAGACCATTGATCAAATGGAAAAACTCCTTGAGAACCATAATATTTACCTCCCTCAAGGCGCAAGGAAGACTAACTCTGGAGAAGAGACTAAAGATCATGATGAGAGATTCCATGCACTGAAGGCTAGTTGTTCAAAATCACATGCCTTCCTCATTGATTTAGGAGCCTCCAATCATATGGTTACATCCAAAGAATCATTCTCTTCATTAAAAACTGCATATGGTACGAGTATTCACATGGGTGATGATACCCAATTTCGAGCAAAAGGAAAGGGTTCTATCAAGTTAAAACATGGAATGTTCATAAATGTACTCTATGTTCGCTCTATTAGCTGCAAATTTGTTATCTGTATACCAGATGACACATACTGGCTCACCAAAGTGAGTAGTGTTTGGTCCTGACTTGGTGGATATCATAGATATATCAACTGGGAATATTATAGTGAAGGGTGTTGCAAACCATGCCTCCAAGTCATATGAATTCTCACACTTTCTGACATACTCATTTCCAATACAATCTTAGGAACCATTCAAAAGGGGAGGTAAAAAACATTCGATATACACCTTTTGTTAATGATGTATTTTATAAATTTTCATATTCATAAGATGAGGTATAATATCATCATGATATTGATATTGATATTGAGCCTCAAGAGGATCTATATCCAAATCCAACTCCTATTCCAAATCAGAACCCTAAATGGGCCCAAAAGCTCATTGAAGCAGCTTGGAATGTTGTTGGGGATCTAGATGACAGAAGAAGAACGAGGTCCAAGTATAAGAATGAACATGTTGCACTCTCTCATTTAGTTTCACTTCCTTTAGTGAGGTGCAACAAGATTCCTAAGAGATGCTACTTGATGGTGAAGACTGATCCACAATTCGGCCCACTGAAGAACAAATTGGATCAAGTCACTATTCCTCCAGAAAGAAGAGACAAAGACAACAAACATTATCCTATATATCATCATATTGAAAGAAGATGGAAAATTTCACATGCATATTCCTAGTATGTTGGTCCACAGAAGAACCAAAATTCTTCATTTCTACTCCATAGTGTTGCAAATTGCAACCATTTTTTCACAAGCTTTTGCTCAAAGAGAAAAAAATTCTCTTAAGTATGGAAGCTTGTTTCATGATTCCTGCTTATTTTGAGGGGGTGGTCCAATGAGGTTTTCCCATGTTGCTTACTTTTATGAAGAAGTATGTTATTTATTTAGATTGTATGGGTGACTTTTGTCCTAGTCGACAAGTCCCAAGTTGTCCAAAATTAGGATTAAGGGGGGGTGTTAGGATTAGTTAATCCTCCTTTATCCAACATAGTTTATTTGGACATTTTTACTAAATTAGTAGGTTATTATCATTGTACTAGAGTATGGGGGACACACCTAGGGCTTATATTCCACTTACTACATCTTCATGCATGATTTTATGCACACCTAGGACCAATCCCTGCATTTTAGGAGCCCATTTTAAGTGCCACCAGCAGTATCCTTCAATAGACCTTGGTAGGTAAGAATTTATGTTGAGTTATGTTCCAGTTACTGTCAGTTAGATCACAATCAATTATCCTAGCACCATTTTTTCATGCATGCAGGGAGAGTGGTACCTTTTTTCCACCTGCCTCATTAGTTAACTGATTGTAGACTGATTTAAACTAGTGAGCTCTAGTTGTGATTTTTACACACTAATTTAGCTAAACAGTCGGTTATAGTTGGTAGATTCAAATCCTATCTACATTATTTGAATTATATTTATTGTACTACCATTGTATTATTGATTAATGAATGAAGATTAATGTTATTATTATCTCATCAATTCTTGTCTGATTAATTTGAAATTTGTTTCATGAATTTTTTGCTCAATGTACATTGATCTTAATTATTCCACTGCATAATTCATTTCCAATAGCCTCATATTCACATGTAGATCTATGGTATTCAAATTTAACACTTTCCTTTGAGAGACAATGGGAACATCTTCCCCCAATTCATGAATAGTTATTTTGAAGACTAGGGAAGAGGAAAATTATTCCCAAGTGGGGAAGTGGCATAGAACCAGAAAAATATAGAAAAGTCACACTAACAAAAATTACTCAATAGTTTCTTCATTAAAAGCACATATGTGGCATCAAAAATGGCCTAAAAACCCTCAATTGATTCGATTCTCACATCTACGAATATTTCCATGCACTAAGATCCAACAAAAGAATAATAATTTTTGTAGGAACCCTCGTCTCCATACACCTTTCCATAGGAATTGATCTGAAACTTCAACTTGAGGTAATTGGAGATACTTGTACCCCACCACTATTGAGTAATGATAAGTCGGGCCCCAAACCCTATTGTTTTTTACATTTTTCTTAACCATGGATTTTCCAAAGAGAAGAAACAAGAACTTAGCATAACATGTATCTCTTCTAGAACATCAAGGTATTTATATCTCTTCCATTCCCCTTGATGGGTGTCATCCCAATCATAAATATCTCATCCTTTTTCATTCATCCTATTTTCATCCAGCTTTGTAGGTCCTACAATTTGAGAATCTCTTCTAGGGGTGTACTATTTCAGATACTATCCACCCAAATATTTTTTTCCCATTCCAATGAATACAAGATTCCCTTATAAAAAAAATTCCCATGAAAAAAAACACAATTTCTAGATTTGAGTCCCAGAGGGGGAGCTAGGATGGGAGTCCAAACATCTCAGTCAATGCCATTTTAAGTATTTATTCTTCATCACCTACTTAACCCAAGTATTTGTTCCCATTACCAGATTCCATAAGAGCTTGGAACCCAACGCTATATTATTGCTTTGAAGGTCTTGAATTTGAAGTCCCCCACTTTGGACAATTTTTTTAACCTTTCTTCAACTAACTAGTGACAATTTCCTCATTGTGCTTTCCTCCTTGCCTCAGATTTTTCCACATTAAGGATTTCATTTCCTTTCAAATTGAGATTGGGGAAATATTTAGGGAGCATTGAAAAAGAGTTGGAGAGGCTGGAATTTATTTGATAAGAACAACGTTCCCATGTAGATTAAGTCAGGAAGCCCCCCAACTATGAATATTTGTTCTGGATTTTCTAACACTAGGATCCAAGTTTTCTTCCTAGCGAATTGATGAACCACCAATAAACCTACATATTTAAAACTTCCCCATTCCATTTTCCCACCAAATCCAAGAATGGAACTTAGGTCATGCATTTATCTTCCATAATATTCCATCCATAAATGACACTTTTCTCATTATTTACCATACCTATTGAAATTGAGCAAAATCCTGAAAGATTCTTTTTGAAACAAGATGCTACTTGACACGAGGCTCCACCTAATAACTTAGTATCGTTGATGAACTGAGCATGGTTTATGCTCCTGATCCACCTCACTATTGAGATGCCCCATATTTATTTCTCAGTCTTGTCCACCTCCAATTTTTTACTAATAGCCTCAGCCATAAGAATGCACAGGAAAGGGGATAGGGGGAATCCTTACCACAATCCCTAACTGGACATAAGAAAGGAGCATCTCTTCCATTAACTAGGGGATAAATCCAAGGCTCTCTTATACATTCCTTGATCCAACCAATGAAACTATGGGAGAACCTTATTTTTTTCCATCATTCTAAACAATAAAGCATGCATGATTATGTCGAATGTGTTTTCCATATTGATTTTATTAACCATTCCTTTATCATTCCTTTTCATCGTGGAGTGGATAACCTCTTAAACAAGGATCACATTACCAAGTATTTGCTTCCCATTGACAAATACGCCTTGGTTTACAACACTAAATTTGAAAGAAGGAATTTCATCCAAGTGGCAATGATATTCATTATTATTTTATAGACATAGTTACACAAGGAAATAGGATGAAACCTTGAGAAGGAAGATGACGATTGCTCTTTTGGAATTAGCACTAGAAAGAACGAATTGGTGTTTCTCCAAATTTTATAATATTGCTACAACTTTGAAACCATATGAGGGAGATATTTTTAATAATATTCCAACAAGAGAAAAAAGACTAACGGAGAAACCATTAGGCCGAGGGAATTTATCATGTTCCATACTCTAGATGGCATGTTTAATTTATTTTCTGGAAATTGGCCCAATCAAATTCCCATTATACTCCTCAAATACCATCCTGTCAATTCTAGATAAATACTCCTAGACCAACCCATCCTCCACACTCCCCCCCTTCTATATATAAGTCAAATGACTATAGGTTGTTTCTTTCATATGTTCAAAATCTATCACACGATTCCCATCTTGGATGCTAATATCCAGAACCTTGTTTCTCATCCCATGGACTTAAGAATTCTTATGGAAGAAGATTATATTTATGTCCCATGCTCTTAGCCAAAGGTGTATGGATTTCAACCACCAATATTACTCCTCTTCACTCTTACAGGCTTTATGAAGATTTGCATGTAGCTTAATTTCCTCTTGTATGTCCTCTTGTTGTATTTATTTATTATCCATTGAGATTTGATGCTTCTCCATGGATTATGAAGCCTTGAGCTTTTGATGAAATGGAGAGGAAAGCTTCCCTTCCCAGAGTTTCAAGGCACGTCAGGTTCTTTTGATTTTTTCATTCCACACATAAAATATCAAACCAATAATCGGCTCTCACCAGGCATTGGCAACTAGTTCCATAAACCCAGGTTCTTTAACCCCAAGGGGAGAAAACCAAAAAGGGATGGGCCCTAATTAATTTACAACTTATTGTAGTGTAAGGGAGATCAACTTATGATCATATACACCAAAGGATACTATATGATACTTTGCATCTAACCCTTACAACAAGAGAGAGCTATGCACAAGAAACCTGTCTAATGTTGTAGCAATGTGCCCCAAACCCAACCTATTATTGGACTAGGTAAAGGAGCCTCTCATTGGCTTGGTGTCTAATAGGTTCCAATCTAAAATTAAATCATCTATCAATTCCCAGACTGGATCTTGGACACTGGTACCCCTCTTTTTTCTAAAGAATGTAAGGTGATTTTAAGATCTCCTACAATGGTGATGTTTTCCAAGTCTTGTTATTTTGAATGCCTAAAGGATTCCCAACATTATTATTTTTTCATAAATCGAAGAAGGAACATAAAGATTAAAATTGCATACCTGCTTTTGAGAGTGAACATCGAGAAGAGAGGAGAAAATCCAGTGTTGGGAGGAGTGAGAGCAAAGAAGGACAAACTTGGTAGTATTCCAAAGAGTACCAATTCCTCCTGACACCCCATGCAAGCTCCCAACAATTCCCACATTTTGTTTCCACTTATGAATTTCTTAGCTTCTATAACACCCTGTTTTTCACCCCGTTTTCATTAAATGTATATGATGTAAATATTATATGGAATCATGGCAAGGAGCTCAAGGCCAAGGCCCTGTCATTGATTAATGTTTGGTGTATAGGTGATCATGGCTGATGCATATGGTTCATGTGCTAAGTCAAGCACATTTGTAAACATCATGTAATATGAAAAAAAACCCACAACCAACTATGTCAATGCAACAAATAATGAGATGAGGGCATGATTTCCAAAGGATAGGGAGGAGGGGGAATGTTTAACCTTGAGCCATTAGGGAAAACCCATCAAAACTATCAACTACCATTTTCTTGTCTTTTTCCCCAACCATTTATTTCTGCTAGAATTTGGTTGAGGTAGTTATTGCATGGAATGGGAAGAGTATGGGAAAAAAAATCGAATTGGAAAGAGCACCCATTCTTGAAGAACATGTTTCAACTACATGGGAAAGAAAACACCGAAAAATGTATGCCATTCCCTCATGCATGCACGTTTCATCTTCCCTCACGTTTTCTGGGGGAGCGGGGGGGGCCGTTTTGATGGGGGATCCTTCCTTCACGATGGGTTGTTTTTTTTACAATCTTTCACCCGTGCGTTGGCCATTCTTATTGATAAGACAGATGTAGTGAGAGCGAGCAAGTGTTTCTACATGCTTCTACAATTGCCGTTCCTTTTCCAAGACCCTATTTGTTGTGTTGCAGTGTCATCCTGAATTACAGAGTGTTATGAGACCCTGTTACTTTGTGTATCAGAGTGAAGCCTATGTTGTTGTGTCTCATTATGGTTGCTTTATGTGCATGCATTCCCCATCTTCTGTATTATTTTCTTAAACCTAGAAATTTGATCGCTATATGTACACCCTTGTGTGGTCTCTAAACTGGATTGAGGAAATGGAAATGGAGTCTAGAATTTCCTAATGAACCTAGTGTAAAAAGGAACCTCACAGACAGATATTAGGGGGGTTGGTTTTCTTCTTTGTACACCCAGGATAGCACTGGAGAAGGAAGGAATAGCCCAAGGGAATATGGAGCAGAGAAGGGGATTATTCCTGGTGTTGGTTGTGCATATTATTTAGAATCTAGGCTAGATTTGGTGCAGGTGTCCATAGATCTAGGATTGAGCTCGCTATCCTAGTAGTCATTCTTTCCACCTCCTTTCCAACCTGATAAACCCAATGGGTAGTTGGCTCGGTTGTGTCTTGTGTGAATTTTGACTATGTGTGAACCACTACCTCTGTAAGCATGATAAACCCAACTGTGTCGACTTAGCTAAGTTTTATTGTATCCTTGGCTGTGAGAGAGTCTACTAGTGTTCCTTATTCCTTAAGGAAATCATGCCCAGCTCGGGGGTGGCAGTGTTGTTGAGAGATTGATGAGCACACTGTCCTATGGTTGGGTGGGATGTTGTAGCGGAATAGCTGGTTACGGGACAAGCTTCTTATAAAGATAAGTATTTCTTTTGTTTCAATCCCTGCAACTGTACTTGTTTATAAATGAATATGAATATGATGAATGCTTGAATGGGATGTATTTAATGTAGTTGTATATTTCATGAATGATGTATATGTGTATGTAATTTAATTTCAATGAATTTTCTAAGTTGTTATGGATCTATATCGGTCGGATTGGTGATGTCCTAAATGCTCAAAATCAGTTTTAGACTTAGAACTTTTCATGAAGAGATCAAATTTCTGCAAATTTTTCCTTTCGCAATTTCCTTTCCACAAATTGCAGGATGCAAGATGTGGAAATACGCTTTGCAGAAGTTTGGACTCCGCAACTTATGGGATGTAGGATGTGGGATGAGGCATGCGGAAATGCACTTTGCATAAGTTTGGACTCTGCATTTTCCCTTCCACAATTTGCAGGATGCGGGATGTAGGAATGCAGAATGCGGAATGCGGGATGCAGGGTGCGGAATGCAGCATGCAGGATGTGGGGTGCAAGACTGAAATTTTGATATGTTTTCGATTCTGCAAGTGAAGCTCTCTGCACCATTTATTTTTTGTGGGATGATTCTCCGCCATCGATTTGTTTCCAGATGCGAAAGTGACAGAGACCATTGATTTCCATTGTGGTCCTTCTCAGCCATTCAATCTTTCTGTGATTTGGGGAAGATAAATAATAAATACACTATCTAGATCAGATTGTTAGCAGGAGGAAAATTCTTGCTTGTGTAGATATGAAAGAGGTTTAAGAAAAAAAGGGAAATGAGAATCATCAAATGCGTGCAAAATCCATTGAGTATAAGAAATGGGTAACTCAAGTAGAAGAAATGATCGCGTTTCCTCCTCCAGGGCAGGAGGGGATGTGACAGTGTGGTATCAAAGCATGAATGTGGAGGAGTGTTTCAAATCCATGCACTATAACAAATCCTGGAATTAGCATCCCTTCTTAGTGTAATTTTTTTTACATTTAGTGGTAAAAATAGACGTTAAATGGGACGCGTCATGGACAAAACTTAAAGCTGTTAGAATTTCATCATTAAGCTAGCATTATATTAGGATATTTACTGAGAGAATAACAAGCACAGCAATCAAACACAAGAGACAATGAACACAGTGTTTATCCTCGGGGAAACCATAAATGGTGAAAACCCTGCAACTTCCTCAGAGATAGAATTAGCACCAAAAGTAGAACCCAAAATAGTAAGTGATCTCCCAACAGTAGTAACCTTATTCTTGTCTAGCCCTAGTGTCTTCTCCTTCCTCAACTATGCACTGCACTTGACTGTGTATGAGTTGTGTGATAAATAGAGAGTCCAGCTCTCTATTTATACTAATCCCGACAAGACAAAAACCCTACTAGGGCCGACCTCACTAGGAGATTCTATTAACCCTAGTGCCCCAGAACTGCGGGTAATTTAACCCTTAGACAATAGGAGGGTTACCCACAATGACTTGACATGACTTGTTTACATGATAGACCTTCCCAATAGGAACATCGGGGCATGACATAACTCAAGTACATCCCGGAATAAACATCGAGTTACAATATATAATAAATACAAGTGAAATACATTTCGAAGTTACATATACATCAACACTCCCTCTTAACTAGGAAGGTATTCTTTCGACACAATTTTTGGCACAAGTCTTCTTCTCTGTATCTTCTGGATCATCCTTGAGTCCTCGTCATCTTCAAGTCTTCTTCATCTTCAAGTCATCTTCATCATCGGATCTGGATCATCACTCGATATGGATCATCACTCGATCTGGATCATCATTGGGAATCATCACTGGATCTGGATCATCACTGCTAGATCATCATCACTCGATCTAAATCATCATTGGGTCATCATCATAGGTGCTATCTCTTGATTCTTCTTGTCATAAGAACCTCTATAGAGCTAGTCCTTTTTCATACTGGATGTATCATCACAGAGCTAGTCCTTTTTCATACTAGATGTGGCATCACAGAGCTGGTCCTTTTTCATACCAGATGAGGCATCACAGAGCTGGTCCTTTTCATACCAGATGTGGAAGCTACTCAGAGCTAGTCCTTTTTCATACTAGATGAGTCTTCACAAAGCTAGTCCTTTTTCATACTAGATGAGGCATCATAGAGCTGGTCCTTTTTCATACCAGATGAGGCATCACAGAGCTGGTCCTTTTTCATACCAGATGTGGCAGCTTCTCAAAGCTAGTCCTTTTTCATACTAGATGAGTCTTCACAGAGCTAGACCTTTTTCATACTAGATGATCAGGCATCATAGAGCTGGTCCTTTTTCATACCAGATGAGGCATCACAGAGCTGGTCCTTTTTGATACCAGATGTGGCAGCTACTCAGAGCTAGTCCTTTTTCATACTAGATGAGTCTTTACAGAGCTAGTCCTTTTTCATACTAGATGAGGCATCACAGAGCTGGTCCTTTTTCATACCAGATGAGGCATCACAGAGCTGGTCCTTTTTCATACCAGATGTGGCAGCTACTCAGAGCTAGTCCTTTTTTATACTAGATGAGTCTTCACAGAGCCAGCCCTTTTTCATGCTAGATGTGCCATCTACACAGAGCTAGTCCTTTTTCATACTAGATGTGTCTTCACAGAGCCATCCCTTTTTCATGCTAGATCTAGCATCTACACAGAGCTAGTCCTTTTTCATACTAGATGTTTCTTCACAGAGCCAACCCTTTTTCATGCTAGATGTGGCATCTACACAGAACTAGTCCTTTTTCATAATAGATGTGTCTTCACAGAGCCAGCCCTTTTTCATGCTGAATATGGCATCTACACAGAGTTAGTCCGTTTTCATACTAGATGTGTCTTCACAGAGCCAGCCCTTTTTCATGCTGGGTGTGGCATCTACACAGAGCTAGTCCTTTTTCATAATAGATGTGTCTTCATAGAGCCAGCCCTTTTTCATGCTAGATGTGGCATTCACACATATACCTGATAATGGAAGGAACAAATCCTCTCACCATGTCATAGCTCTTACATTCGACCATGGAAGGAACCAATCCTCTCACCATGTAGGAAGGGCACAGCACTTATATCTGACCATGGAAGGAACCAATCCTCTCACCATGTCAGAAAGGCTCAACACGGACACATCACTTCCTCTTGGGAGGAATCTTGATCTGGGGAACACCAAGCTTCTCCCTGAAGTACTCAAACTTCACCCTGGCCAATGGCTTAGTCAACACATCAGCTATCTGTTCATCCATTGCAACATACTAGAGCTTCACTGCTCCTCTCTGCACCATATCCATGATATAGTGATACTTGATCTTGATATGCTTTGACTTGTCATGGAATACTGGATTCTTTGACAACTTTACACAACTCTTGTTGTCACAGTATATACAAGTAGCATCTAAATGGAGATCAAATAAATCGGACAATAGCTTCCTCATCCATACTGCCTCACAACTAGTTGAACAGGATGCAACATACTCTGCTTCAGCTGTACTCAGTGTCACACAAGATTGCTTCCTGCTAAACCATGAGATCACACCTGATCCCATACTGAAGCAACACCCTGAAGTTCTCTTCCTATAGATGGCACTGCCTTACCAATATGAATCAACATAACCCTCCAGGTTAATCTTCTGATCAACCCTATACTTGAGCCCATAACCAATCATACCCTTTAGGTACCTCAGAATATGCTTTGCAGCAGTCAAGTGAACATGTCTCGGACCTGTCAAGTATTGGCTCAAGGTGTTCACAGCAAATCAAATATCTGGTCTTGTGTTCATCAGGTACATCAAGGACCCAATCATCTGACAATACATCGTGGCATCAACTGTATCTGATGAAGCATCACTCAATAGCTTCAGCTTTGATGCCATAGGTGTGGTTAATGTCTTGCAGTCCATCATCCCAAATCTCTTCAGGATCTCTACCACATACTTCTCTTGTCCAAGGAAGATTCCATCTGTAGTATGCCACACCTCCATACCTAGGAAATAATGCATCATTTCCAAGTCCTTCATCTTGAACTTAGCAGCAAGCTTTCTCTTTGTATCAGCAATCAACTCATCCATACCTCTCACAAACAGAGCATATACATATAGTATAATCTTCATCGGGTTGCCATCTTCCACCTTGTAGTAAAGTTTGGAATCTGCTTTACTCTTGGTAAATCCCAAACTGGATAGAAAGCTATCAATTCTGCCCTACCATGTCCTGGGTGCCTGTTTCAAATCGTACAGGGCTTTCTTCAATCTACACACATGAGACTCCCTGTCATGTGTCTCAAAACCGAGTGGCTGCTCCACATACACTTCCTCTTCTACTACACCATTCAAGAAGGCGGTTTTGACATCCATTTGGTGTATCTTCCATTTCATCACTATAGCCAAAGCAAGTACTAAACTAATGGAAGTGTATCTGGCTACAGGTGCAAAGGTTTCTTCATAGTCTATTCCTTCTTTCTGAAAGGACCCCCGAGCCACANATCTTCCATTTCATCACTATAGCCAAAGCAAGTACTAAACTAATGGAAGTGTATCTGGCTACAGGTGCAAAGGTTTCTTCATAGTCTATTCCTTCTTTCTGAAAGGAACCCCGAGCCACAAATCTTGCCTTGTACTTTTCAATGCTGCCGTCTGCAGCATGCTTGATATTGTAGATCCACCTGGAAGTTACAACTGACTTCCCTTCTAGTCTTGGGACAACATCCCAAACATCATTCTTCATGATCGATTGATACTCTTTGATCATCACATCCTTCCATTCTTTCCATTCTAGTTCTCCAATCACTATTGCATCATCAAAAGTCTTTCCCTTTGGCCACATAAGAACTTGGCCATCTACAAAAGAAACCCTCATTCCTTTTGCATCCAATACAGATATGGAGAGAAGGTTCTTCTTTAGTCCCGGAACAAATAATACATTCTTCATCTTTAAAGACTTTCGCGATTCTAGTTTATAGGAGGATTCACCACTACCTGTTATTGGATATTGGTAGTCATCCCCAAGTTTCACCTTGTGAGGTGACTCATGTTTAGATAGCTTCGCAAATGATTCTTTGAATCCTGTCATGTGCTTGGAAGCACCACTGTCTATGATCAAATCATTGCTTCCATGTGAAACAGTTCCCGTGAGAGTGGAGATTAGTCACATATTCTTCCTCATTTGAAGAATCATCACTTTCTTGTCTAATTCTCTTTGTGGAAGGTTCATCATCCTCTGCAGCATGGGCATGATGTCTTCTCTTGTTTCCCTTATTCTTTAGGTTTATTTTGTTAGGGCAGAATCTGGATATGTGACCTTTCTCATCACATGTGTAACATCTAATAGTATTCATATATTTTCTTGAGTGTGAGATCTTACCTTTGGAGTGATAATGGCTCCTTCTGTTTTTCTTGGAGTGAAATGTGAGAGCTTGATCTTCACTTCCCATCTTCTCTTCGCAAGCTGCTATTCGAGCTTCTTCTTGAGAGAATTCTTCCCACAGTCTGCTGAACTTGACTAACTTCTTTCTGGCACAGATTCCTTGAATGAAAGAGTCCCATGATCTAGGGAGACCATTCAAGGTGGTCATCACAATATCTGCATTTTCCACTTCTTCATCTACTGCTTCCAGCTGCTCCTTGATCTAAGAAACCCTTGTAAAGTAAGACTGAATAGTCTTAACATTCTGAATCTTCACATTCTTCAATTGGTTTCTCAAATTCATCTTCCTGTTTATGTTCTTCCCTTCAAACAATTTGGTTAGGGCATCAAACATAGCTTTAGGTGTCTTGAGGGAGGAGAGCTGTGGTATGAGATGATCCTTGATAGAATCAGCAATGATTCTCTTTGCCATAACCAACTTCTTCTTATGCAAGGCCTTAGCCTCATCTACCTCTGGAACTAGAACCTCCTCATTAATATAGGAGTCCAACTCATTTTCTTCCAGGACCAGGAAGATCCTATACTTCCAGGCTCGGAATTTATCAGCTCCCTCAAGCTTTTCATCAAGATTGGTATTATGAGATATCTTAAACTGAGAACCTCAAATGGAAATACAAAATATTTAGATCTTACAAGGTCAAGATGTCGGATCTAGATTTGGATCTGAAATCCTGCATTACTGGTTCAATAGCAAATTAGGGTTTTGCTTTTCCCGAGTTCTATCCACCCAAATGCCTTGAAATTTATCCTTGACTTCGATTTTGGGGAGGAGATCAATCTAGGCTTGGGCTCACTAAAAAATTCCTCTTATGTGAAAAGCCCTAATTTTCGGTAGTAGTGTTGGGTCCATAACTGAAAAACCTCAGAATTGGATTCTGCTTCGACAGAAAGATGCACCCTAAGGAGGAGAGTTATTCCACCTTACTTTTGCTGAAAATATATGGAGGAAGATCGAAAAACTAGGGATCCCTAGTTCCCACAGCTGCACAATGTCTTCTTCTCAGGTTAGCTCTGATACCATGTTAGAATTTCATCGTTAAGCTAGCATTATATTAGGATCTTTATTGAGAGAATAACAAGCACAGCAATCAAACACAAGAGACAATGAACACAGTTTTTATCCTCAAGGAAACCATAAATTTTGAAAACCTCGCTACCTCCTTGGAGATAGAATCAGCACCAAAAGTAGAACCCAAAACAGTAAGTGATCTTTCGATAGCAATAACCTTCTTCTTGTCTAGCCCCAGTGTCTTCTCCTTCCTCAACTATGCGCTACACTTGAGTGTGTATGAGTTGTGTGATAAATAGAGAGTCTAGCTCTCTATTTATACTAATCCCAACATGACAAAAACCCTACTAGGGCTGACCTCACTAGGAGAGTCTTATAACCCTAGTGCCCCAGAACTGTGGGCACTTTAAACCTTAGACAATAGGAGGGTTACCCACAATGACTTGACATGACTTGTTTACATGATAGACCTTCCCGATAGGAACATCGGGGCATGACATAACTCAAGTACATCCCGGAATAAAAATCGGGTTATAATATAAGAAATACAAGTGAAATACATTCCAAAGTTACACATACATCAACAAAAGCGTCTCAAAAAATGCCTTTTTTGCTTCCTAAATAGCATCCTTTATGCCATCCAAAATAGCATCTCTTTTTTTTACTTCTAGAATAGTGTCCAACTTTGCTTCCTAAACAACGTCGAGGTTTGCTTCCAAAACAGCGTCCAACTTTGCTTCCTAAACAACGTCGAGGTTTGCTTCTAGAATAGTGTCCAACTTTGCTTCCTAAACAAAGTCGACGTTTGCTTCCTAAATAACGTCATATTTTGCTTCCTAGCGAGTGTCTTCTTTTGCTTCTTAAATGACACCCTCGTTAGCACCATATTTGCTTCCTTAATAGCACCATGTTAGCATCCAATATTGCATCCATTTTTGCTACCACTTTAGTATCCCATTTTGCACCATGTTTTACTTCCAAATATGTGCCAATTTTTGCTTCCAAATTTGCATCAATTTTTGTTTCCTTTTTTGCATCGTGTTTTGCTACCAAAATGATGCCAAATATTTCTTCTATTGTTGCACCATATTTTGTTTCCTATGTAGCACCATCTTTTGCATCCAAAGTGACGTCTTATTTTTCTACCATATCAACGCCATGCTTGGCTTCATCATTAGCGCCACGTGTTGCATCCTTTTTAATGCCTAGTTTCGCATCTCTCATGTTTTGGTCACTAATTTAGTCATTTTTAGTAATTTTATATACAAGTTTTGGTCATTTTGTTTGGTCGCTTATCTTTTATTTTTTGCTTACTAATTTAGTTGTTTTTAACTGATATTATAGTAGCATTAGGGCATGGAGGAATCGAACCACCAACCTCCTACTTGTAAGGCAGGCACTCTTCCATTGAGCTAGAACCCTTTAAGAATTTTGGAACCTAACTTACAGAGTCCTCTATAATGGTAAAAAAGATTAATACAGAAATTTGAGTATCTAATGGTCGAAAAAGGATGATAGATTGTATTATATTCAATATGGGATTGATTACGTTCCTTGGTTCTCTATATATCATTATCCTATGATTGTAAAATTTCTATCATTACATTACCAACATCTGTAGATTGTGAGGCAATAGCATCACCTTTTTCCTATGATCTAGTGGTATCATGGGCCTAACCTGATTTTGTGTCATCAACTATTTGAGCCCTCTATAACTGAGAAACAAAATTATCCTCAATTCCTAATTCTATCATAGTGCCACTCATTCCTCTAAGTTGCTAACTATCATCAACCCAGCTACTCAAACGATTTATTGGTCACCCACTTCAAAGTGTTCAGTAAATATAATCCAAATGGGACGGATCTGAAGTACTTTCAATATTAATCTATGCTACAACCCTATCATTCTCTGCAATCATAGACACATTACATTATATATGTCCTTAAACTATGAATTCTAAAGTTTGAATCCAAGAAAAACAATTTATAATCTAGCAGATGATCAACAACCAGAAATTTTAAAAATTACATATTGCTCAACGAAAAACTGATCTAAATGGGGTAGTAGTCAATATGGCTCAGTCACCAAGTGTGAAAACCACAACAGTGATACTTAGCCCCACATACAATAGCAGTCAATATGAATCAGTCACCAAGTGTGAAAACCCCAGCAGTGATACTCAGCCCCAAAATTGGTACAACTGTAGCAAGGCAAGATAAATTTAGAAAACATAACTTTCATCTCTTTTAACTTTAACACTCCGATGGTCACTGTGTTAAAGTTGGTCCTTGAGATACACTTCATCAAATGCAATGTACAGAACATAAACAATAATATAGTACAAAAAACAAACTAATGATTGGCAACTAATAAATAACAATGTCGGTTCATATCTAGTTTGAATCAGCCTTATACTCAGATACTTTTAGGATCAAATCTTGTCACTAAAAGGACAAGATCAACAATGAAACAGTTGACATACATTGAGAGAGAAAAGGTTAGGAATAGGGTTAGGCACATACAGTAGCAGTCAATATGACTCAGTCACCAAGTGTGAAAACCCCAACAGTGATACCCAGCCCCAAACACAGTTAGGCACCAGCAGGATCACAACCAATTCAAGAAGATTAACACAAGTTATAGTTGAGATCTTAGCAACCCAGCAAGGTCAAGCCAGAGTCCTAACAACCCACAAGAATCATAGCTCTGTACAAACACCTCATAGAGGTCACAACTCAAGTTCAATGAGCACACACAACGGTCATAGCCCAGCACAGGTGGCATCCAAGAGTCATAGCTCAAGTCTGAACAACCCCAAGTCCCAAGGGTCACGATCCACTCTAAGAAACAAAAAGAGGGTCACATCCTAATTCTAGGCAAGCAATAGTGGTCACGAACCAATCTAAGAAGTCACAAAAAAGTCACGACATGTCCAAGAGGGCTCAAAAAAGTCATCAATAGTCACGACCTGTTAGAGAAAGCATCAAAATTCTATGGTTCAGTTAAGGTAAGGCCAAGTAGTCACGGCCTACCCAAGAAGGGTTTTACCTAGTCATGACCCAACTCAAGAAGGGTTCCACACAATCATGGCCCAACTAGCAACTCAATCATAGTTCAAATCTAAGGGGCTTAGATCAGTCATGTCCCAACCCTAAGGGGATTCTATTAGTCACAACCCTTAACAGAAAGGTGTCTATTAGTCATGGCCTCCCCAAGAAGGGCTTCTATCAGAATTAGCATCCTACAAAATATTATTCCCATCTCAAGGAAGATCAACACACATCAAGGAAACCCTTAACAAGCTGAGAATATTGACATGACTTATTCATAATAGCAATAACTTAAATAGGAAGGTGAAAACACTAGCAGACTGAGAGGAGAGGTGGTGGAAGCTCAGAGATAGAAACAAAACCCTAGATGTCAATCTATTAGCATCAGCAAATCCTAGACAGGTGAAAGATCATATCTTCAAATTTCTCTTGTGAATGCACTCTCTAAAATGAAATTCAAGACTTGAATTTATAATCTTAACAAGCCTTCTAGAAAGGTTAACCCACAAACCCCTATCTTTTAGGGTTGTTACCAAACATAACATAAAATAATGTTAAGTTGACTTAGGATAGGGTACTAACAGTTAAGTGGTCATATAAAATAAAAAAAATAAGGTTAAGTCATCATACCAAAGGTTCTCAAGGTACCACATACAACAAGGGTGCTAGGACCAAAAGGACCATAAGTCTACTAAGCATCAAAACAAGGTGGTAAGGAAACCCCTATACCCATAAGACCAAGGTGTACAATAAAGGTGGGGAAACAACCCCTTTTACCCATAGGATTGACAAGACCAAGGACATTAATCTTTTATCTCTCAAGGTATACTGTCATGTGTGTTCCATACAATTTTATCATCACCATATAAGGAGAATTCATGACAACATGTATCGTGACTTCTCAAATACGCATTATAGGAGGTCTATACATTGAAAGGGTGTTTTTTCGATAAATTTCTATCTCATAACTTGCGGCCATGAGTTTGTACCTGTGCACTATCTTTAACATGTATTGACACTTGCTTGTCTACATCCCTGTTTGGATTCAGAATACGAAAAGAAAGCTTCTGGTCTAGTTTTTCTAGAGTGGGATGTAGGAAAATAATTTCATTCTCTTAATAAGGTGAGAAAGAAAATCAAAACCAAATATGTTTTGAGGATGGAGAATCAAAAAAATTCATATATACCAGCAGCCCAGAGCATTTGGAGACCTTGCACAGGTACGAGTTCCTTGATCGAGAACTTGTGGATAGCGTTCCCAAGTTATGAGATAAAAATATATCGAAAAACACACTTCAAACTGTACAGACCTCCTATAATGTGTATTTGCTTCAAACTGGGATAAATAACTTCAACAATGCTTACCAATTTCCCAAACCTCAAGAGAAAGATCCATCATATATATAATGAAAGTACTCCAAATTTAAAATCCATTCACCATAATAATATTTGGCAAAATAAGGTCTGATATAATTTATCTCACATCTGGAATCTTCACAAAAATGATAACTGCTTACAGAGAATACGTAGATCACTAGTTGGTGAAAGAGTGAACACTTGGTATTGGCTGGTAACTATAGTATGGGGAGGAAAACACCCTTTCACTATACAAACATCCTATAATGTGTATTTTCTTCAGACAATTTGTCTGAAATAAAGAACTTCAACAATTCTTACCAATTATCAAGAGTAATATCCTCCATATATATACTGAAAGATTTAAAATACATTCACCACAATAATAATTGGCAAAATAAAGCCTAATATAACTTATTTCAGAGCTAGAATCTTTACAAAAATGATAAACACTTACAGAGAAAACATGGATCGTTGGTTGGTGAAAGAGTGAGTATTGGGTATTGGCTGGTAACTATAGTATGGTAAGGAAAAACACCCATTCACTATACAGGCCTCATATAATGTGTATTTGCTTCAAATTGGGATAAAGAACTTCAACAATGTTTACCAATTTCACAAACCTCAAGAGAAAGATCCACCATATATATAATGAAAGTATTGCATATTTAAAAGACATTCACCACAATAATATTTGGAAAAATAAGGTCTGATATAATTTATCTCAGAGTTGGAATCTTCACAAAAATGATAACCAATTACAAAGAATAAGTGAATCACTAGTTGGTGAAAGAGTGAACACTTGGGATTGGCTGGTAACTATAGTATGGCAAGGAAAGACATCCTTTAACTATACATACCTCCTATAATGTGTAATTGCATCATATTGTTTGTTTGGGATAAAGAACTTCAACAATGCCTACCAATTTTACAAACCTCAAGAGCAAGATGTGTTCGTCCAGTATTCAGCTATTTTCTGTGGAAGAAATTTAATGTGGAAGAAATTTTAAAAAAAAAAGAGGATTGTGGAAGAACCTTTTCCAATAAAGTGGGTTGAGTGGGTGGATTGAGATTAAAAAGAAGAAAGAAAAATATATATTGTAGAACCTTTCCAATGGGGTGGGTTGATTTACAAAGGAAAGAAAGAAAAAAAGAGCAGGATCGAGGATTATTTTTTATAAGGGCAGAAATGAAATATCCATTATATATACAAATGCAAGATGCACATGTTGCATGTAATTTCCATACCATTTCTATATCCATAACTTGGATCTACTTGTATTGTTCATCTTTCTCCCCGAGGGGCTTCCCACCTTGGAGCCTACCAATTATCTCTGCATGATTTAGTTCATTTTCATTTTTTCTTTCTGCATATTATTTGTTTTAGGAGATGCTTTAGAGCTCCCACTTTGTATTGACATCATTGCAACCAATAGTCTATTTGACCTACTTTAGTGGTCACTTGTCGAACATTAATAAAATTATCTTATCTTATCTACAACAATTACTCCTTTTGTATTACAACACTACACAACTTGGGTGCAATTTTCTCTAATACAAAATCTAATTGTTCTTGTGAAGAAAAATAAACACAAAACGAACGAAAATATAATTTGCAACCAGAACTCCGGCATTTTAAAATACATTTCACTACACCTTGTGTATATCATTCCATGCAATGCATGTTGGTACATGGAAATTTATATTAAGTATCAACCATAAGTTTTAAACCAAACATAAAGGTATTCAACAAACCAATGTTGCAGAGCGCAAAGTGAAGCAAGGATCGAAAGCTACAAATCCATGAGCACACCTACCCAAAAAATCCAAAGGGTATTCCATATATAATATATGTTATATTTATTATAATGCGCGCCCAATGCCAATATAGTAGCATAAAATATAAAAGCATAGATTAGAGTGTTACTTGTAAATAAATACTACATTATTGAAAGGTTAGAAATGTAATCCATAGTAGATAGCATTAACCATTTAGTACACAAATAACATTATTTGAAAACTAAACAAACTCTTAATGGCCGTGATCTTTTTATATTTGTTTAGCCCATGGAAGCTTGTGTTAACCACCATGATTAGCCCCATGTGATGGGCACAGTCAACACTGAATAGTTAGCTCCCTTATATAAGCATTGTGAAATAAGGGGAAAATTGTATTCCTTATATGAGCATTGTAATGAAAGATCTTCCTTATATAGTACTGGTGCTGAAAGGACCTTGAGGAGACAAACATATGAGATACTCCTTCTCAGTAGTTTGTTGGATCAATATGTAATGTCCCGGTTTTGACCCTGTCACATTAGATGTATATGATGTATATATTGTAAATGATCATGGTGTGGAGCTAAAGGCCAAGGCCCCACCATTGATCGGTTATGCTATGTTCTGGGTTTAAATTGTCACCGATTGAATATCGGGGCATGCGGCATATATTATATTGGTCATAATGTAAATATGCATCTATAAATAATTAAAATGAACACAGCTAGCTACGGTCGCGGCAACTAAATCGAATGGGGCATGATTTTCCCAAGGATGAGGATGTGGGGGGGGTTTGTCAATCTTGAGCCAAAAAGGGAAAAACCCATGTGTCTTCTTCCTTTGTCTTATTCCAACCACTTTCATTTAAGAATCTCTGCTGGCAATTGAGGCAGTTATTGTCTAGGAATGGGTGTGGCAGGACTGTCAGTCCTTGCCCCCATGCACACTCCACCCATAGTTGACTTCTGAATGGAAAGGAAAAATGCACTCTTCACCCACGCAGATTTTTCTTCCTCTCTCCATGAGTTACTGAGCACCCACAAACTGCAAATTCGCATCCTTCCTGTTGTTGTGCATCCACGGGCAAAAACGGAGCTGTTTTTCCTCACGCAGGACCTCCATTGTTTGTTCCTTTTCCTCACCGGGTCGGATTGCTTCCTCATGCACAGGAATTTTCCTGGTTTTCCAGCTGCTACAGCGAGCTGAGAGCTGTGCATTTTCACCCATGATTTTCCTGAAAAGAGCCATTCACGTCCTCACTGTATGTTCTCCTTACAGACCGGTATGGTTGTGTAATTTCCGTCATTTTTATGCTAAGATTGGAGCTGTTGTTCTTCCCCCACGTTTGATGTTTAGTTGGGACTGTGTAATTCGATTATTGGGAGTCGTTTTGGCCACGAGAGGGCCAAGAACGACTCAGAAATCGTTTTTCCCTGTTTAAGCTGTGACAGCTAAATGAGTTTCCTGAGTGCAATAGTTGGTCTTCGGACTGTGAGAGGAGCAGGGATGTTGGCTTAGCTTTGCTTAATAAACCTGGTGGCTGGAACCACACAGACAGAGCTAGAGGGATGGCCTTCTTCTCCATCACCCCTGAATAGCACTGGAAGGGAATGCAGGGCCTGAGGGACTGTGTAGCAGAGAAGGGACTGATTCCTTGTGTTGGGTGTGGATGGGTGTCTTAGAGGTCAGGCTAGTTCTGGTGTAGGTTTCCTTGGATCTATAATGAGCTCACCAGCTTAGCAATCTACCTTCTCGAACTCCTTAATGTCCTGATAAACCCAACTGTGTTGGCTTGGCTGTGTTTTGTATATCCCTGGCTATGTGTAAGCCTGCTAGTTCCCTCAATCCTTGGAGAATCATGCCCAACTCGGGGGTGGCAACGCTGCTAAGAGATTAAGGAGCACGCTGGCCTATGGTTGGGTGGAACGTTGCAGCGACGTAGCTGGTTGCGGATCGAGTTCATCATAAGATAAGTGATCTTGTGTATTTTACCTCTGCAATTCTATATTTACTGTTAATGAAAATGAAATGAACATGTTGAACAGAATGCTTGTTGGAATGTATGATGTTTCCGCTGTGTCTAATAGATAATTGCATCTGTGCATGATAATTTCTCATATGTGCTTAATTAAGTTCAATGCATACGTTTAAGCGTTCTGTTTCCAGCAATTTTTAATCATGTACATGTTCATGGGCAGTTAGCCCGGTCTGATAAAGCTAGTAGTCGCGTCCTCTACGTCGGTCGGAGGCATGGGGACGTGACACAATAATTTGGTTAATGGATGAATGAGGAATTGGTGTTAGATTGTACCTCAAACAGTCTTCTGCAAGATTGGGCAGTGGGACACACTAGTGAATAGATCTGGGCACTTTAAAAGGACAGTGAGAATACATTTCTTCTTCAGCACTTGGGCACATTAATTATGAGGGAGTAATCAGTGTTATAAGAGTGGATTTCTCTTCTATATTTAGTAATCTATTCATAGCGTCTTGCATGTCGTTTCTCAGTTAAGTAAAAGAGGACACATGAAATTACATGTGTTAGAACACTAAGTAGTTTTCTAATTTCTAGCTTAAGTCTAAATTCAGTTAGGAACATGTAGTCTAGTAGGTAGGGTGCTGCTTGAATGCCTCATATCATCTTCAATTGAGGTGCTATTGTGCATGTACCTACTCTTCTTCTCAGTGTATAAAAGAGAAGGCAGGGGTATAGGTTTATCCATTCATTTTGGAGAAACAAATAGTGAAATAGTTTCCTGTGGTTTTCCTGTAGCAGATTTCAAATCAGACAATACGAAAGCAGTAAAATATTTTGACAGTCCATATACTAATATTTTTTTGTCTTTTAAGTGTGAGTAAAAATGATGTGATTTAGGAGTTAGGACGGACCTATTAGTTTCCATTATAATTTTTCTGCAGTATGTTTTTTGTAAATTTAATCATTATTAGAAGAAAATGATTTGAATGGATTTAAGGTTTCAACTATCTAGTAGTTTATAAATTCTTTTAGTACAAAGTCTACTGACCATGGTTTAAAAATTTTATCATGGTACTAGAGCACAGTTTCTGAAATTTCCTAGATTCCATATATGGAGAGGAACACACTTTCTAGAGTAGAGAAGTGTCAGAGGATTGCATTGGGCAGTATGTCCAAGCTTCAGTGATCAAAGAACAATTGTGCAGTGATTGGCACGTGGACCTCAGAAGGTTTGTGGGGTAGGAAATCCTATTTTTGATGCAGCGACAAAGCAGTGGAAACAATGGCCATTCCTAGCATGTGAATGTCACTTGTTGGAGGGAACCTCTTCAACTTTTTGATGTGGAAATTGAGATTGTAAAACCTCCCAAAAATGGTAGAATTGTGGTACCTTGTAGAGAAGATGGTTTCACCACCTACAAACCCAAATATCTGGCAAAACACAACAAGGTAGTAACCGCAAAGTGAATCATGTTGGATTCAGTGAAGGATCACTTGATCCCTTGTATAGTTAGGGAAAACACAACAAAAGACATGTATGATGCCTTGGAAACATTGTTCCAGAGTGCGAATATATCTAAGAAGATGCTCTTGAAGAACAAGCTCACCTCTTCCCATACAAGCAAAACATTAGCAAGCAATCTCATTAAAAAGCAAAGTTGAAAGACCAAATTGCAACAGTTGGAAACACAGTTGAGGATAATGAGCTAGTTTGGGTTTCTATGAATGGTTTAGTCCATTGGAGCACAACCTTGTCCAAGTAATCAATGGTTGTGAACATTTTCTTGAATTTAAGCAGTAATCAAATGCTTTTATTGGAGAGGAGATGAGACTAAAAAAAGTTTCCATCAGTTATGAGGATGTTTCAGACTTAGCCCTCATTGAGAAGGTGATGGAGGGAGGAAAGAATGAATTCAAGGAGGGTTATAAGAAGAAAGAATATTCAAGGACCCCTAGCTAGCAGAATAAGGATTCGATCCATACCAAGAGCTTCAACTGGAACAAGCATGGCCATTATGCTTCTCGATGACCTCAGCAGAAGATGGGTAAGCAAGGGTAAAATGCTCTTTTGGATTTGACTAAATAAAAAACATAAAATTACCTGAAAATTAAACTCTGCCCCTCATGGGTTAGCACAGAAACTAGATCATATATTCCAGTAAAATGTTCTTGTTTATGTATGTCCATAGCTTCTATCAAAAAGAAAACTCGGTAGGTAAGAAATGTAGTTGAAATACATTTTAACAATTAGCTATTAGAAATGAAATCTACTAAGAACCAGGTGTATATGTGTTCAACTTCAACATATATATAAACTTCAGTTCCAAAGCTGGTTGAAAAACAAAAATTTAAAAACAAAACTCCATCTACAGCCAGGGATTTCTATTACAGGCTGGATTAAGAAACATAATTCTGGTCAACTACTGAAATGGTTAATTCTCTTCAACTGCATATCTATCCATTTAAAGATAAACATTTATTATTGAATATCAGTTCAAAATTTATGTAAAAACAATAGTGGTATTGTTTTCATTGAGGTTTTCTTTGGTATTATTTTCATTGAGGTTTTTCCTTTTTACGGCAGAACATAGTTGAGCCCTCTTCAAAATAGTCCTTTTCTTATACACCTTGTAGCTTGTGTCCCTAACGTAAGCCAAAATAGTCCAAATCCTTAAAATTTCAGACAATACACCAAAAAAAAAATAGATAGAAATGCCATAATCACTAGATGCTGTACAATAGTTGGTGCCAATTGCAACAACTTCAAAAAAAAATTCATTTCCACCAGGAAATCCAGGGATCATTTAAGAAGAAATTTTAAATTTGTTAACGCAAAAACTTGAACCCTAGGACAACAGCTGCATAAAAAGAACATTGATCCTAAACAAGAAGTTTGGTATCCATTGTTTTGGCCAGTTACAGTTTTTGCAGTGTTTTCCAACAAAGGAGAAGAGTTTAAGGTGCTCATCAAGTGAAGGGATTTGAGTTGGAATGTATATTGTATGCGCATCATACAGCATAGGGTTCTCTTTCTTCGATGTTCAGGGTGCCATTTATGAGATTTGGTGATGCATAGGGTATTTTAGTGAGATTCTACAATGTGTAGGTTGTTGTTAGTGTGATTCACTGATGTTCAAGGTGTCTTTTATGATGTTTGATGTCTTCCTCACCAACATTGAGATTTTCTTCAACTCTTTGATGTTCTACTTTATAACATTTAATAAATCTCCAAGGTTCAAAATATTTAATATTTGAAGACTTCATTTACTGCTTGAGCTGCAATTATGGACCTGTTATGTTTCACAGCACAGTTTACAGTTCAATATCAATATTTTTCCCTATCAACATGGGACACAAAGTCCCTTTTTAAACGTCCTTATTAAAACACCCAAAAAAAATGTTTGGGTCCACCTTTCTTCAACAATTTTAAAACCTATCCCAAAGCCTCTTATGCATTGTTTAGCTATCCTAAAAGTCCTCAGGATGCCAACAATTGTCCTCCTTCATGTTCAAAAACCTTATGAGAAAACCCAAGTTATCCCATAAATCTCCAAGTGACCCACCATGTAAAATGGGGGGTAAAACATTGTAGTATAAGACTTGACAGTCCCTTGATTTTGCAAGAAAATGGATTTTAAGGAGTATATCATGCCTTATCCTTATGAATTCATTTGAAAAAGGAATAACCATAGTATTATAGATGTATTTGAAGCAGCTTGACATGCCTACACTTGAATGGTCAAAGGCTTTCAAAGTTTTAAAAAGAAGGAATTCACATGAAAAAGGCCTTCAGTTGGTCACTTGGAACTCATTGAGTCACAACATATCCTTACATCCTTCAGATTAGGAGAGGAAATTGGATGCTAGAAGTACAAAAGGTGGTTTGTGGACTATATCGATGATGCTAAGGCCTACAAAATATTCATTCCTAGATGTTTATCTTTAAGGAATGTGGTTTTACTAACCATTCTATTGTTTTGTCGCAAGCTTGCAACCTATAGTCACAGCTGACAGCAACAAGGATAATGTACAAAAAGGAAATTACAATATTATAAAATATAAGGATGAGGAGATAGATAATAAAATTAAATAACGTGCAATGAATGACCAAAAGACATTGACAAATAAGTTAATGCAGGGAAAAATACTCAATGTATAGGATTCTCATAAGTCACTATGAATGCAGAAATGATCCACGTGCAACATATTCATTCTTCACTCTAATCCTTGAAAATTTTCATCATTAATTTTCTAACAGTAAGAAAAAATAAAATGAGATGCTTTTTTACCCTATTGGAAAATAACAGATATCAAGCTTACCTCACCAACAAGGCTAGATTTTGCATAGTCAATAGCATGACGCAATGCTCTGCCAATACTTTCCTTCGTGCTTGATAGCGTCTCTAGCATTCCTTCAAAAGTGTCCCTGGAAATTGCGGCTTCTGTATCCCCACTAAGTGTCCCTCCAACCGGATTTTGCTCTGATCTTATTTTACCTTCTTCACTTGATTCTAGATCCATCATATTTGACAGACCCCACTGCTGCACATTAACTATGGTACTTCTTGATTTTGATGGAAAATGGAATCCTTTGTATCCTCAGTTTCCTCACAAGTGAAGTTAGAGTGGTGAAACTGTGATTTGAACTACTCCCTCGGATTGGTGAAGGACTGGAAATAAACGAAATAGAATCCTCAGTTTCTTCAATTGAAACAGAATGTGGCAGAGCTACAGAACGTGCTTGTTCTGGCTTAGCTTGTGCAGCTGCTATAAGATGCTTCATAGTTGTAGATGGGGTAGCAATGTCTAACTCTGGTTGAACAAGGCTAGTGTCTTTCCCCTATGGGGGGTTACTATGATCAAACCCCAGTTCAGTGGGGTCTGTGAAATAAATAACTAATTCATTAGAGTTTCTAATGCAAAGCTCTGATCCTTCAAGGTTTGTGTAGTACGACTCTGATTCATTAGGGTTTCTATAATAAAATCACCCTCCAGCAGAGTCTGCATAGCCATTTTCCTCGAAGCTTTGATCATTTTGAATAGCTTTCAATGGATTTTCATCCAAATAAAGGTTTTTATTTTCACTTTTCTTCTTCTTCTTACTCATAGACACTTCAACTTCCATGGCATCTTCCATTTCATTTTCTTCTTTTTCTCCTCGGTAACCTTATCGCTACAATGTTCTTGGTTTTCTTCTCCTTTGGCTTCCTCTCTGAAATGAAATTGCAGTTTTCTGGTTCATTTCTTCATTTTTTCGACGATTTTTGGTGGACAGACGCCCCTTCCTCGCTTTGATCAGCTAAGGCCTGTAACTCTGAACTTCTCATCTTGTCTCCACCCAAATTTCTGCCAAAACAACTGATTGTAATGTCGAATAAAATGTCTCAAAATCTCGGGTTCAATAGGAGATGGAGTGAGGGGGCTTCCCAAGCTCGTTGCACAATATCCAAACGGCAATTACAGAAACAAGCGCCTATGCATACACTCTACAAATGCTATGCTTGACAACATTCTTTGAAACCTCTGGAAAAATCAAAGTTTGCAATAGGATGCCTTATTATTATTATTGTTGTTGTTGTTGTTGTTGTTGTTGTTGTTGTTGTTGTTATTTATTGCATTAATATATGACAAATTAAACTTATGGATCAATATTGTATATTAGTAATGGCTCTTTTTAGTTGTAATAAAATTTTGAAAGAAAAATACCAATATGGAAGAGAAAGGATTATAAAAGGAATAGTTGTCTTGTAAACATCTATAAAAAGATGGAAATGGATATAAATATTTTTAATTAATAAATTGCAAGATAAATATGTGAGTTGAGTGTTTTTGTTGCATATGGAAATGTTGAGTGTTTTTGTTGCATACGGAAATGTTGAGGATTAAAGACCTCAAAAGTAAGTTTTCTATAAGGACCATGCAATTATAGGTAAATGTATACAGAATTTGCAATAAAACAACGAGGTAATTGTTCTCAAGGAAGGTAAACAACATTGTAAAATAGTTGCAACATAGGCTTCATTTAATTTCTTGTTTGTTATGTTTATGGGAAATATTTAAAACAATCAAGAAGCACACAAATATTTGCAACATAACCGGATTACCATATATGAGAAAAAATTATGCTAAATGATATGAAGATGATCACAGTTTATGTCATTCTTTGGGGTCATATGTTTAAGCCTGTATTAAAAAACTCCATGGGTGGGGGGATTTTCATACAACCTTTTCTGAGTGGAAAGAAATGTAACACTGTCAGATACACTAAAGGAAATGTAACAAATGAGGATAAAGGTTGGGTTAGTTAGGAAACCTTTCATTTCATTGTTAATCATTGCTTAGTGAAAGCCTTAAATTCGAAGCATTAATCTAGAGAGTTATCCCTATAAGGGAATCAATAGAATGGATTATTTTTTCCTACACTAAAGAGTGTTAGATGGGGAGAATATTCACAAGGAATTGTGAAGTAGGGAAATGAGAAATACTCCTTGTGTTGGTTAAGGTATTTGATGGGAATTTCATGTTTGATCAATGGTTGGAAGAGTTCCGTAGAACTATCTATAGTGAGCAAATTCATTGATCTTGAAACCAGATGGATGGAGTTGAGTATTTCTGAGTTTGTAGCTTGATTCGTTCACCCTAGTGGCCTCATAACCCAGTTTGTGGGTGGCATCCATCCAAGAAGCATATAGTCAGGTGAAAATTTTCAAATGCACAACTAGTTTCCTAAACAAACTCTATTTAAGAAATAATTATTATGTCTCTACTTATAAATATTTAATCGAGTTGGGGTTTCTAATTGGAGAGCTCATCATGGCTAGAAATTGAGGATATATTGGTGAAAATCAAATTAGGGAGATGGGTATAGTGTTGAAAGGATTTTTAGGTGTCTTGCAAGTTTTGTCTCCCTAAGCTGAAATCTCTTTTAAAGAGGGCCATGAACCTAGTAGACTATGGGGAGGATAGTGAACCAAACCCTAACTCAATATTTTTCTTAAAGGAAGAACTCCTTGATATTTGTCATAGTTCAAGATCTTTCCCAAGTACATGTAATTGACAATTGAGACAATCATGGTACTAAGGAAGGAAATGTGCTGAAATAGATGGTGTAGAGAGGGCCAAAGTTCCTATAAATGACTAATCCCCAAAAGCAATATAGAGAGTGCAATAAAAGCTCATTTTTGTGATTTAGGTTCATTCAGTTTGCGAACTCTACATTTGGATGTGGAAGAGAATTCTAGAAAGATGACAAAGTAGTATGTTTTCCTATAGATATCATTCTATAGAATCAAAACTTTCTAAGGAAAACTTGTTTTCTTTAATGTTGTTCGAAGTCACAAGCATCGTCCTTTTGGGGTTTAATTTAATTATCATTGGGTTTTTGTAGGGGAGGGTCAAAATTTGTACCAACAAGTTCATGGTTCATGGTTGTAGGGGAGAAAGACACCATGCACTGATATTTTAGTATTTACATTAACAACTTATTCATGACATCAAATGCACTAAGCAAAATCAAATCTGAACATATCAAATATGAGAGAGTTCACATGCCTAGGAATAAAGCGTTGAAATGACTGACTAAATGACTTGGTGTGCCCATAAATGTTGCTGTAGATATATCATCTCCACCATAGTTACTTTTTCACCAAGTGATGAATTAAAGTGTGGTATATGGCCTTCAAAATGTCTGGCTGTCAACACAGGAGACACCCTTCATAGGGTAACACTGCTATAGGTTCAGTTCATTAAATAGTGTCAGTCTCTTCTATTACACGACTTGGAGGTATTACCCATCAGAAAGAATTCTTAAAGACTCCAATATTGCAAGCAATCATCCACATCACAAGGAAAGGCATCTCCTTGGTTGGCTGACTTACTATCATATTAGGCAAGTCAATCATTCTTTGGTTGGCGTCTCAGTAAGGCTGGTCGGGTTCGACCGATCAGTTGGAGGTTTTAACTCACCCTGGGGTTTTTCCAAAGTGGCTTATGGTAATTAAGGAGTCATAGAAGTATCAGGAACTAGATTCAACTACCATGTTGAGCAATGAAAGCATCCAAAGAGATGAAATTTGTCGGCCTCAACCCCTCCTGTGAACATATCTCCTCCATTTTTCCCTATGTGTGACCTTGGCCTCTCCTGTGAACATTGAACAAATCTCCTCCACTTTTCCCTATGTGTGGCCTTGGCCTCTCCTGTGAACATATCTCCTCCACTTTTCCATACTTTTCCCTATGTGTGGCATCTGCCACTCCTGTGAATAGATTTGTTGATTAGATTCAATGGACCTTTGACTTGATCACAATGGAGAATCGAAAATAACAATTGAGGTTAGAGGTATCGCAAGGGTATCTCATAATTAGAAATGAAATCTCACCTAGACTCACATGATCACTTCAAATTATTATTTTTATGGTTCTTTTATAGGTATAGCAAGGGTAGAAAGAGTGGGAGGGAATATCATTAGCCTCGCTGGAAATACAATAGTTAGATTCCCTTAGGGGCTTGGAATTGCGTCAAACAACCATGCAAAACTATACATGTTTGGACCAATTTTATTGCATGGCCTTTTGATCAACAAAACTATAATATTGGGGGATTCTTTATATATTGTCCAAAAAATGTATAAGAAAGTGATTAGGGAAGGTATTATTTACCAAAGAACCTTGCACATAATTCATCCAAATTTGGAGGGGATTGGTGATGTATAGTATTGAGTTTAATTTACAATTAAAAAATCTCAATAGACTCATTTACCTAGTTAATCGTGTACTTTTAAAATGGAGATCGCGACATGTGGGTTGGAAAAAAACAACCTACTAATAGTGACACAAACAACTCAAACACAACATGTGCATCTAAAGTACATTAAGTGATAAACCTAGGAAACAAGCCATTGAACCTAGAATCCTTTCGGAGGTTAATGTTGGGACACATGTAATATCACCTAGTTATGTGGAGAAGCTGCATCTTATGTTATCTTGCATGGGTTTCAATGGTACCGATGGAATTGACCCTCCTTGAAAGGATAAACTTGTTTGTCCGAGACCATCTTGCTTCATAGGCATAGGAGCACTCCCTCTAATTTGAACACATTGCACAACAGAAACATTGCTAACAGGTCTGACATAAGTTGTTCTAGCAATTCTTGAACCAAGACGCTCTACTGAACCACCAAGAATTTGTTAGTATGATATGGATTTTCTTCATTACAAATTAAAATCTATTACGATTGGAAGAAATCAATGGAAACACAATGACAATACAAAGGGTTCCCATTGATTATAGAATGGATTTGTAATTAGCTTAAACAATGAATTTCAATGTTGTATGATATAGAGTTTTTCCATTACAACTTGTACTCTATTGTGATTTGATTCATGGATTAAGAGTTTTGCTCAACTTCCAAGTTTGTCACATTCATTTCCTTCTAGATTTGAAACCCTTATCATCTTGGAGTATAGTGAATAATATTCAATAGATTGAGCAAATGGATTCCTTATATCCTATGCAACAATATGTTGTTGACCCATCTTGTCATATTTTATCACTGGCCCTATACATGACCGCATCTCACTACAATGTGTTGCATAACAACCCCTTCACAAGCTTTATACCAATAAATATTTATAAGCTCTCTGCATCGTATTGCCTTGAGATTTATAACTACAACATTTGTGGAAATGTACCTCTTTACATGGGACACGTGTGAGTATTCCTTCTTCCCAGGGACATATTGAATAACTTTCCTAATTTTCTTCTTTCAAACAATAATCTTAGTTGTGTCCTTCCTTCTGAAATATAAGAGATGATGAAACTAGGAAAGCTCGATCTGAAACTGCAATAATCTCACTAGAACCATTCCTTCGAGGCTTTTATATCTCAACGAATCCTTCAAAAATAGGCAGTTTAACTAAGGTTTTAGATATTAGAGAAAACTAATTGTTGGAAGAAACCATATCACCAACTCTTGGCCATCTTGTGATGTTGCTAACAAGTTAACCTTGATTATATGGCTGATGTGGAAACACTTAACTATGATGATTTGGATAGTGTTTCAAAGATACAAAATAGCCAATAGTGTTTATAAAATAGTTTTCTAAAAGAATATTCAAAACATATTTCTTCAAGCACTGCAACAAATATAATGCTTTCTAACATTGGAGGAGTCTTTCCTCTTGGTGCATTTCTGTAATGTCTTGGTGGCGAGCACTTGAAATAACTCCTAAAACTTGAATATCTACCACATCAAAATAAAATTATTCTATTAGGAATTCCTTCCAACTTTGGAAATTTAATGAGGCTTTATGAATGCATACAAACTTGTCCCTTTCAGGAATATTCCTTTAACAAAGGCAATGAGACCTTGGGGAAGAGCGATCTGGAGATGGTGTACAATAACGTCGAGCATAAGATAAATGGCATATCATGATGCTTACAACTTAAAAGATAAATGTACCTTCATCAACTACAACTATAGTCCTACCTTTGTCTGGAAATATTTCACCACAATTAGAAATATTAACTGGAACAATAGGTCTTCCTTGATCTGTAGTTGATAATTGCTCAATTTTCTTCAGTACATCTATTCCCTCAACAACTCTTCCAAAGAAGACATGCTTGCTGCAGATAATAAGAAAAGGGACATTAATTATATGAGAGTAAAACAGACAATATAGATGGGGAGAGGCAACATATCCAGATTAGTCAGACAAATGTTAGCCTCACCCCCTTAGTAGCATATAGACCAACTGAATTGGACTGAAGAGAACTGCCTACAAATATTTATCATAATTTAAAATGTCAAATGGTAAAAATACATTGGTGTCTCATACCCAAATAAAGTAACCCATTATTTCAAGGTAAAGGAATCTTGTATTTCTAAAATACAAAATTTCCATATGGTGACACTCATGAGTCATGGATAAAGAGAAAATATGTCGATCACAACCAACATGTAAAGTTGCTTAGACAAACTCAGGTGAATACAAAAAATCATAGATATGGAATCAAGTATATACCCATCAATATGAGGTGTTGCTGCAAAAGTAATAAAGAACTAAGAACCATTGGTGTTCTAAGATACGAAATTTCCATATGGTGACACTCGTCAGTCATGGATAAAGAGAAAATATGCCGATCACAAACAACATGTAATGCTTCTCACACAAACTCAGGTGAATACAAAGTCTGTGGGACTTGATGGATTAATATTTTATGGGATCAACAAAACAATTACTCATTGAGTGAACAAAATAAAAAATGGAGCAAATCCTAAGTATATCTCATCAAAAGAACCACTGCCAATTTTCTACCCAAGTCTATACTTGTTGTTTACGTGTGACTCCATGTCAAGGGATGTCGCAATTTCAGACCCTATGTGCACACATTTGAGGTTAATATGCACATTTCAGTACCCACACTCATGTCCCAACACCCCCCCACACTCTTCAACATCTACATGTGTTCTAGCTCTGTGCATACACTTTGTCATCATGAGATTTGTGGAAATGACCATGTTTTGTTGAAGATCTCTACACTAAACTAGAATATGAAAATATATATATATGCACAATGATATTTAAAAAGTTTCTTGTCAAGTTATGTTGTCTCAAATAGTTCCCTTTAGCAATAAAGTGCATTCTACATGCAGCATACTATAATTGCTTGACAAAATCAGTGAACCAACAACATACTTGGTTGTAATGATAAATATTCAAGTTTTATGCAATCAAGCACTAGAAAAATGAAGTCAAGAAATATAACAAGGATACCATATTTGGAATATATTGGGAAAATTGCTTGTAATGGCAAGCAATAAAGGGTTTGGTTCTTGTATTTCATACCTGTAAAAATGACCTTACGGTCATTGGAGGCCAAATAAGACTTGAAGGTGAAAATATAGAGTTGAATTTCTTGCATCCTACACCTGAAGGAGGAGCTTTGAAATGGAATTTGCTAACAGTTAAGGAATATGCAAGAGTTATACTTCTCACATATGAAACCATCCTATTGGAATCAATTCCTTGTTGAATGGTTATCAAAAATACATTTGATATTTTTCCATTTGCATATTTATCCTATAAATACCTATGTGTTGGAACATTGAATTCTCTACCAGCTCTTAGTAACGATCTGAACAAGGCAAATTCCTTTGTCGTAGTAGTGGCTCTTAAAATTTGTGGCATATTGAGAAATGTAATACTATGAACAAGTGATAGAGTATATTACAAAATATCTAGTAATCAAGAGTAATATTAGCAATGGGGATTTACAGATGTTTGTAGAAGGAAATATCATTAGGACTCTATGATGTCGAATCCTCCATCCAGCAAAGTAGCAGGTCCACATTACCAGCATTCAAATCCCATATTTTGAAGATCAACAATAAAGATCAACCCCATATTCAAGGGCATCAAATCAAGAATTTCCATGCAGTCATTTAACAGATGGTATTCAAAGGAGGGACAAATATCAAAGTATAGGATGTTAAAGCATATTTGGGTCATAGATTGAACACTTGAAAGCTACATGATTCTAAGAAATCCTATCTAGATTTATGGAAATAGTGGGGCATATATCCTCAAATTTCAGGTAGAATATTAGTTGACGGTTATAGTCAAACCTTATATTTTAAGGGAATCGAACTCAGCAGCGGTACTAGCGTTTAGCAAATCAACTCAACAGCAGTACTTAGCATTTAGAAAATCAACTCCAGTTGTAGCATTTCCTAGCTCTATGTTGAATGTTTTTCTTGTCGAAATTCATGGCGCAATTCATGTCACTAACCCTGGATTCATATATGGTACATGCTATTCAGGACGTTTTTTTGGAGGCTATTATTGGCATTATATGGGATGCTTTTGTGGACGCTAATTGGGACGTTAATTGGGATGTTATTTGGGATGCTAATTATCGTCCAAAATAACGCCAACTTTTAAAAATGGACGATATTTGGGATGCTAATTGGGATGCTAATTGGGAGGCTAATTGGGATTCTAATTGGGATGCTAATTGGGACGCTAATTGGGATGCTAATTGGGATGCTAATTAGCATCCAAAATAACTCAAACTTTTAAAAAGGGACGCTAATTGGGATGCTAATTAGGATTCTAATTGGAATGCTAATTGGGATTCTAATTGGGATGCTAATTGGGACATTAATTGGGATGCTAATTAGCGTCCAAAATAGTGCCATCTTTTAAAAAGGGACACTAATTGGAATGCTAATTGGGATCCTGATTGGGATGCTAATTGGGATGCTAATTGGGACGCTAATAAGGTCTCTAATTGGGACGCTATTTGGGATGCTAATTAGCATCCAAAATAGCGTCAACTTTTAAAAAGGGACGCAAATAACGCCATTAAAAGCACCATCCAGTGGAAAAGCGTCCACTTTGTCCAAAAAATGATGAAAAATACACTAAAAGGGACAGTGGATGCTAAAAAGGAAGCTAAAAAGGACGCTAATCACAGGTTTTTGTTGTAGTGATGCCTTATGTTTCAAAGAATGACAACGGTTCCGTAGGAAATTTTTAATTATGCATGATAACGGAGTATGGGTACATGGCGTTATGGTATCAAAGTATGAATGTGGAGGAGTGTTTCATGACCATGCCCTGTGTTTCAAAGAACGACAACGGTTCTGTAGGAAATTTTTAATTATGCATGATAACGAGGTATGGGTACGTGACAACTTCTAGTTTAGTCTCTTGGAGGATAAGAATGTATGGATTAATGGATTTAATAAGGTCCTTTATCGCTAGTTATTTTGGTTGACTACCTATTTGTATCACATTCCAGGAGACCAACTTGATTACTTCAATGTGGAAGATAAATGGGCCCCTTTCAACACCCGACTTGGAAAATATCACCATTATGTGTGTGTGTTTGAGAGAGAGAGAGAGAGAGAGATTAGAATATATATATAGAGAGAGAGAGAGAGATATACATAAAGTGGTTCACCATGGAAGCCCAATTTTACACCATGGCTACGTCCACTTGGGAAAATATCTTATACTCGCTAGGAAAGTATACATGAACTTGGCCATCATTAATCACAATAAATGGCTCGCCAGCCTAATATTTCATTACATACAAAGGNGAATTAAAAAAAACTTTCCATTTTGGTACTCATAAATCACCCATTTCCCAAGAGTCAACAATATACCTTCTTTAAATAGCTTGTTTGTTTTCAAGTTCTGCTCCTTGTAAACATGGCGGCAGGTGCAAACATCAAAATACTCCATGATACAAATAACTTCTTAGAAAAGCGAAAGTAAGAGCAAATTATAACAATTTTGGACATGAGTTATATATTATCACACTAAATAAAACAAGAGCTATGTGCAGCTTAGTCCCTGCCTTATATAACATATTATACAAAATCAATATTAAATATTAGTAAGACACAATAAAAATTAAATAATATTATTCACCATTTCAATATAATTTAGTCATGATGACCTTCATAAGCACATTTGGCATCACAGTAGTCTCATATCACACATAAACATATATCTTAAAATAATACTATTTGTTAATAAAAATTGAACATTAATGGTATTATTTCAATAAAACTATAATTCTCTTTATTCTATTATCTCCAATAAAATTTACAAAGTTATAAAAACTATAATATTAAATTAAATTAAATATAAAAAAAATATATTAATTTTTTATTTTTAAAAGTTTTATAAACTATTGCACTGAGAGGAGCGAGGTACTTTACAATCTAGTATGGGGGCGATGTTGTAACGTACCGTAATGTTACCGAAAATTAAAAAATAATTATAAAAATACATGTCAGCTCATAAAATAAAAAATGCATGTAGGCTCATAAAATAAAATAAAAAATTATGAAAAGTAATGCTTAAAAATAAAAAAATAAAAGCTTAAACGAGAATCTATCAAGGAAGAGAAGGATCAAATTTCATGAGTTTAAGATTAAAAAGAATTACAACTCAAAAAATTGGATCCCTCTCAATACTTGATAGATCTGAGTTTAAGATGGATCTATGATTATAATATTTTTTTTGTAAGTTCAGAGTCTATTCTATTGATTCATAATAATAGTACAAGAAAAAATACAAGCCATAATGGTAGTTCTGTGGACTGAAAAAAGTAGAGTGAAGGTTCCCATCTCTAGAAATCAGGCTCTTAACATAAAAAAGATCCTCCCTATAGGAAAAAAAAACATACTAGTAACAATATAAAAAATGTTTAACAAAAGATTAGTGTTATGTAGCTATAAAAAACTAAAGAAACTAAACCCATAATGACCATGAAATCAAAAAAAGAAGACCCCAGGAACCTGTACTCAATGCTTGGTAGGATTCTCATGCTCGATGGGTAGCCAAAGTCGAATCCAATTTGTGAGTGTGATTTTGGTCTACTTTTAGTGGGGGGATCCTGTTGGGTGGTAGTAGTCTTGCCTCCATCTTGGCCAGGGATTTTGGAGTCACTGTTGGTGTCTTCTCCGTTGCTCAATGCACTGGTGCTGGAGTGACTTTTCTTGACCAGAAGCGACTTTCTCTTCATATAAGCTGAGGAAATGGTGGTGGTTTCTTTTCCCTGTTGAGTAGCAGTGGAATTCGCCGGAGGGGGAGGTGGTCTTTTATATGTATCAATTGGAGCACTAGGTGGAACCAGGGAAGACACTAGAGGATTGTCTTGAGACCCCGTTATATGAAGAAGAAGCCTAGCCATTAGGTTCTTCACCACCCAGAAATTGAGTTTGCGCATAACACTTCTGTTGACCGCGGAAGGGGATCCTAGGAGTTCACCCTCCTAGTCATTCATGAGCTGACGTAGGTGATCAGGAATTTTCACATCAAATCCATATGTATGAGAATTGCAGAAAGGGTCTCGTCGTGCTCATTGGCATTCCCTCATCATGCACGCCCACGTCGAGGGGTGGCTCGCATTCTACGGGACATATTTAGATGGATAGGAGGCACAAAAGGGAACAAACTCTGAGAATTGAGGTTGGCAGTGAGAGCAGAAGCATGAGGAATGAATATAGCATTGCCAACACTCTCTAGGAACGCAGGGGTGCTGATGAAATCCATAGTCGTGCTCGTCAGGAGAGGGGGTGAAATAGGAAATGCCACGCACCAGTGAAATATTAAACCTGCAGTAACATATGAGTTGTGCATTCCTCATGCAAGTTGCCATAATCCTGCGCAGGAGAGCTCAGGACGACATGACGTCAGGACTATCACCTCCCATCAAGAACCAAGGACGCAACCTTGAATAACCTTGATGCTCAGAATATGGGGGCACTGTCTGCATTGATGACGTTATTATGAGCAATCGAAGGAGTTGTGTTGGGGAACAGTTGTGCCTCTGGTTCATTTCTCCCATGCGTCCTTAGACAAGGAGTGCCACTTGCATCTAAGTCTTTAATGATAATAATTAAACATAACTAATTGTCTTATTATCTTATAAATATTATCAACTTTAAACTTTAACATCTTTATTACTTTCATATTTCGAGTGGTATATCTAAAAAATAATAACATTTTAAAAACAAATTTCCAAACAATTCATTTTAAACCTTACACAATTACTTAAAACATTAAAAATTATATATATATATTTCAAAATACTAAAAAAATATAATAAATATTTTTAAAACACATAAATATTAATATCTTTTAACAATGACATGACAATAAAAATAAACCCACCCCACTCTAGTTGTCGAACTCCCCTAGTACAATAATTGAATCATATCCTTGTGTTTTCCTTTATCTCGAGGATGCCCACCACACTAGGCAATATGCCCACCAATATTTTTTTTGTTTTTCAATACCGCAAATAAATTTGAATAGAGTTTCACTCTAGGAATAATTCAATTCTTGTTTTTTAAAGTCTTTTAAAAAGTGTTAAAATTTGATTTTTTTAGATGAGTCAAAGATTTTTACAAAAGTTTCACACCACAATAATTCAAGTTCATGGTTTTTGGCGAGTTGTTAAATAGTTATATAATTTGATTTCTTCCAATATCAATTTTGATTTATGTCTACGTGATGAAATTGAAATTGGTAAGATAATTTTTACAAACATTTTAATTTGTTTTTATAAAAAAAAGTGTTTTTAGATTTTTTTTAATTTTTAATTTTTTTTTGTAACTATGGGAATCGATAACTAGAGCTGGGCTGGTACTCACGTGACACAGGGTCCAAGGATCCTTCCTGCTACCACTATACCCCTAGGTGCCCCACACCAGCCACAAGACATGGGACACCTGGGTAAATATAGGTGGGATTTGATTGAACTCATGACATTCAATTTACAACAAATGACTTCATAACAACTAAACCGCCAATGAGCCACACCCGTGTGGACTTTTTTTTTTAAATTTAACATGGTAACAAAACTATTATTTATTAGACATCTTAGTAATTAAAATATGCAAAGTCATTTTGGTAGTTAAAACATACAAAACAAGTTGGTTGCATAGTTTACTTTTATATTTGTTCCTTTAACAATAATACACTATAACCTAAAACACAAAATATCTTATTAATAAGGAAATAACAACACCATAATCAATTTTCTTACCATTACATTTCAATGTACACATTCTTATTAATGCCACTTAATGTAAATGAACTCAACATCCAAATTATTCTTGCAAAATCATAGTTTTAAATTGAAGTGGCATAAAACCACTCCAAAAGCATCTAGTTATGAATGTTAGGCAATTGTTTTCTAGAATGATCAATCCTTGCAAATGTCTTACTTGCCTTTTGAGCAGTGTATAAAATTGAAAAACAGATATACACTAATGATTTGACATGGTGGTTTCACCACTAGTATGCATTAGTTGAACTCCACTATAGTTGAAATAAAATGAGCTTTGCTTCAAAATAAATCTTTATTAAGTTGCTAAATTTGTTATAGCCATTTTTGAGATTTGTTTAAGTGGACTGAACATTTATAGAACACTATTAATAGTTCTTGTTTAGGTTTGTGTCAAATTTGCAAAGTAAAATATGCTTCTTAATCCTTGAATGTTAGACATTTAAACAATGCTCTTTTTTGCCTTCTTAATACTCCGCAATGTTTAAATCCCTACAAATGGACCATAAGGAATCGAGCAACTCATCATTAACCCAATGTCACAAGGCCACACTCTTCCCCATATCATTAAATGCATATATGTTACTTAGGATTAGAAGGAAATCATCACTAATAATAAAAAGTAAATAAAAGAGAATGCAATCAAAACAAAAACAAGATAGAGAAAAAAGAGAGGAGAAACCATGAAAGAAATGAAAATGAAATAAAGAGCTAAGAAACTAACACAAAAAGGGAGATGGAGGCATGGAGGGATGCAACTGTGTAAGTTTACTATCGATTTAGTAATTAATGACGAGTTTTCATGATTATCTTACTTTTAAGCCATTTTCACAACCCATGTTTTGAAATATCTCTATGTTTTCGACACTTTCATGTAATGGTTTTAATTGTTGTTTATCTTTTATGCCTATTTTTATCCATTTATATATTATGCTATAAAATTTTCAATCAATTTTCTCCATGGGTGCATCATTTTTATCTTTTTATTTGGTATAATATTTTTATTATTTATGTTTTATTTTTTTTAAATGTTTGAATTTCCATTAATAGAATTGTTTTTATTAAATTTATTCATTTTGTATTTTTACAAGTTTAAATAATTTCTATGTATTGTAAACTAAAAACTATAACAATACATATCAAATTAAAAAAATGGTCATATTTATTCACTAAGGCACGCTATGTGTTTGGTACCCATTAATGATGAGATCACATGAAGTAGTTAGTTTATTCCTTATTAAGAAACTACTTATGGAACTAGAAGGTTATGAATGCTTTAGAGCTATGCTCATAGGAGGTTTTCCCCTTGAAGAATTCCATGGAAATTAATCACTCGGATATTTTAATGCAAGGAATATATTCTGCAAGTTTAAACTTATTTTCTCTTCTATTTGTTTTTTGCATTGAATTTCTCTAGATATTGTTTATGTTCTATTGTTTTTAATTGGTTAAGTACATTACAAGTGATATCGAAGCTCTTTCCTAAGCTAGCATATGGCTAAATTTAAAACAATAAAAAAGGGATAGAGACATATTCCAACATCTTTAGATAACAAAGAGATATATCATTCAATAGGAAAATCTATGGTTGGAGAAAAACACATGCGGGAAATACAAGTAGCATCACATGGTTGGATTCCCTTGTAACCCCTACCCTTTGAGTAGCATCACTTGTTTATGTATTTATTGTTTATGTATCCTAGGGTATATGAAAGTCCCCTATATGCACTTGAAACTAGCCTTACTTAAACCTTCAACCATATTGTTTCTATAGTACATCAACAACAACACTCAAAGAGATCACTCTTTAGTACCATTCCTCAATGGACCTAACCATACAATTGTTGGTGACCTATCTTAAAAGACTTCTTGTGACTAGTTGATCACATTGTTATAACTTTATACTAGAGACAACCTATAGGAAACTATGTCCTTACAAATGGATAACAAGGTTATATCATTATTAAATTTGGTCAATTTTATAAGTCAGTAGCTAGTGGCACAAAAGGATGAACTACATCAATAACTAGTGGCACAAAATGAGGAACTCCATGAAATTCACCTTACTATGAATAAGATTTTGGAGTGTCTCCTCTAATTGGAAGGGAAATTGGAGCAACAAGTTGATCCCTACCACGAAGAAACTTCAATAGATGTGAGATTCATTATACAACACCCTTTCTTAATAACAATGCATGGCATTGCTTTCCCAAGGTGGATTCAAATATATTTTATGGGATTGATCTTATGGGTTGGATTACCTAGATGGAACATTATTTTTCCCTCAATGGAATATTAATAACATGATGAAAATTTGGGTGGGGGTATTGTACTTGGATCAATAACAATGGAAATTGCATAAGCAATCCTATGAATGTACATTGAACGGAGCTAACTAGTTTGTAAAGTACATATATGTTTGTTTTGAAAGAGATCATGATTCATTATTTGGGAAGATTGACTACTTAGTTGCACTGAACTATCATAGTTGATTACTTTATAGTATCTTTTGAGTAATTGGCAATCTTCATAGGTATAACTAGTTATTTTTTTAAATAATGCATCATCGCTGGTTTCAAGGATGAAATCAAATCCAAATTCTTGATGCAACACCTCACTTGTTAAAGAAAGGTAACTTCTGAAAAAACTCTATTATACCTTTTATTGTATTATTATTATTATTCCTCCTTTTAGAGATGTTATTCCTCCATTCGGAGATGTCATGTTCTATTGTACCTTTTATTGTATTATTATTATTCCTCCTTTTGGAGATGGTATTCCTCCATTCAGAGATGTCATTGATGTACTTGGTCATGTAAAAGTCATGAGGTAAAACATCCAGTGTAAGTCAAGTCAATAGTACCCACAAAAGTATTTTATAAATGTTATTTTGAGTCTTCCTAGGTAGCTCATCCCTAATTAAAGGACTAGGATGGCCTAGTTAGGTAATTAGGTCACTAACTTGATGAGTATAAATAGGCGAGGCACCTCCCTCATTTAGACACATATGTCACACAAGTAAGTATACAAGAGAGAGAGTGAAGAGTTTCACTGGAGATAGAAAGGTGCTGGTCTTATTCTTGGGTTTGTTCCCTGTACTTGGTCGAATTCTATATTGAGGAACTTTTGTTGGGTTTTCTCCCCCAAGAGGGTTTCCCAGGATAAATCTATGTTTTCTTTTGTCTTATTGTTCCTGAATCTATTTTAGTGATCATATTGTATATGGTTATTATGTAATGATGCTAAATGTTTAAAGTTCTTGTATAACCATTAAAATATTAACATGGTATCAGAGCTACCCTAAAAGAAATATTTGTGTAGCCATGACACTGCTACAACTGCAACTACTAGAGATTAGGGGTTCACGCTTGAAACCCTTGAAGGAAAAATATAGTCATCCAAGAATTTTTTCTATAATGTAACTTTGGTGAAGGCTCGGGAGTTAAAAATCGATATGTCAAAGCTAAGATATTGATGTACCCTTTGTATGAGTTTTAGTCTCATATTATCTTTACTTTAGGATATATGATCCCTCCAAAACAGGCTTCCAACCTCTTCCATAATTCAATCTTAAACATGTGATATAGGGAGAAATGTTATATATCAGACTAGGAAGGTCCAAATCGAATTTCATAAGATGTTCTGGAAATGGAACAGATTTTAGTTTCTCTAGTGAGAGTTTCATAACAATAATTTGAAACAATGACATGTGGAAGTCCGTACAAGTTCACTCTACTAAACCAATCCATAAACAGGTCATCTTGGGAAACTTAACATAAGTTCCACCTAGTGAATCCAATCTTTCTATAACCAATGGGGTTGGATAGAAGACATATCATACTACCTCAGGACGAATTTTGAGACCTTTAGGAGCATAAATTGTGGAGATAAATCTGAATTAAGATCGAATAATTTAGCAGAAGAAAAATGAAGAAACTAGGGCATCAAATATTTTGTAGTTCTTCCCACGGATTTGGGAAAAGGACTATACTAGTCAATTGGCCTTGAGGATGCACGTATTTCTATCCAATCAGATCTGCAAGACACCAAGTTTAAAAAATTAGGGTTTCTCTTTCAAACCCTAGGTCCACCAGAAGCAGTCTTTTAGATAAGTATTGAAGCAAGCATCCAGTTGAAGCAATCTTTTTGGAGCTAAGAACTTCTAGGCACAGATGTATAGAGTGACTCTCATACTATAAGAGCATGACTTGGAAGACTATGTCAACTGATAAGCTGCATATCCAGAGGGAGATGAAGGAAAAAACAAAGCATAAGAAGAACTTCACCAAAATTCAGAGGGAGGCAACCTGAAGGAAGCAAGATCCAGACGGGGGAAACCCTACAAAAACATACAAGATAAGTGTTTGTGTTTTATTTGAGAATGTTGTAATTTTTTTCCCTTTTGATCTGGCATGGAGATAGATTTTCACAATTATACTTATCATTGTAATTTTTTTCCCTTTTGATCTGGTAGAGATAGATTTTCACAGATTCCAAATTGTGATTGGTTTTATGGTCATCCTCCCAAATTCAAGTGTATTATTTAGATTGATTTTATGGTAGTCATACCAAATAACTGGTAGTTGGTGCATAGATAACTGGTAGTTGGTGGAAAATAATTAATTTAATTAAAAAATAAAACACAGCTAATTACAACTACTGGTCAAAAATGGAAAATAAGTAACAGATTTAATTTATTTGTGATACTTAACTTATGGCTTGTGAAGTTGACTAAATGTGCTAGTTAAAAAAATGTAGCTGCCATGGCTTAAGAGGAAGACACCAAGGCAGGAATTTGACGAGAAAATTAACAGTCATGAGGTAATTTTCCCGTCATATAAGGTCCAAAAAAAACCAAAAAATTGTCATGACTCTGCTTAAAAATTGTCAAAACTGATTACAGAATTGTCAAAACAGTCAAACTTGAGCAGCTGTTTCAGTTTCAAATTCCTACACTGAAAGCCACCACCCCCTTAGGAGGAGATACTGGATGTGAATACATCTTCGTCAGAGATAACCCGAGCCGATGGACAAGCAAAGCGTGAGCGAGAGGAAGAGGCCGTAACAGCCATTGAGGCTGAGGAAAGCTCCACCGGACGAGTCGATGCTAACTTTAGCCCGCTACACCGTTGCAAGCACAGTCACCCTCCATCAAATATAATATGTTTTGTTTATTAATTTTTGGAATATTATATTTATTTGGAAGAAAATATATACATAGAAGATGTTAAAAATGGTTTATAAATCAAATAGAATTATTTAAAATATAACATTATATACAATAAATAATGTATATTTTATTAACATTTTTAGAAATTTTATCATAAAAATTACAAAAGTTTCTCTCAAAACTCATGGGAGTTTGATCTTATAATTTACAAAATTAACTACAATGATAATCTCTTGTTTAAGCATTAAGTTTCAACACAGTGCTTTCATTAAAGAATGACTCATCCTCTTGGCCTTTGTTAAGATCTTCCTATCAGAACGCCAATTCCACTTCCTCAAGTTTTTTCTATCCTTAATTTCGGCCTCCAAGGACACTCAGATAATCATTCCTCTCTGGTCTTTTTCATCATTGCTAAAGAGAATAATTATTCCTCTTCTTCATCCTTATCACAGTTGCTGCTTCATCCTCATCACAGATTATGCCTTGTAACAATCTCTGGTCTTTTTCATCATTGCTAAAGAGAATAATCATTCCACTTCTTCATCCTTATCACAGCTGCTTCTTCATCCTCATCACAGGTTATGCCCTATAACAATAATGATTAACAAAAGGTACCTAGAATCTTATACATTCATTTAATCACACTAACATTTAAAAATAAAAATTTACTACAGTGAAATAATACTTACAATTTGGATAAATTTTGAAGATTGGATTTCATATTATCATCTTGCCATATTATTCCTTGCCACCAAGCTTCTGTGCCAAATAATGTACTTAAACTAACTAGTTTATCCATTCTCTTGGGAAGTCTTTTCAAAGATGGACACTCCCATATTTCTTCATTCCACAAACCAATATTTGATGGTCCAGTAAGGCTTTCCAATCTGGGTAATTGAGAGAGAACCATTTTCTCTAACTTTAAGAACCCTCTTTCCCTTTCAGAATTCCCTATTCCCAACTGCTTCAAATTAGGCCACTATATCAACTTTAGATACTTTAGATTTGGTAACCGCTCCAATGGAGATAGCTCCCTTAAATGGGGACAGACAGACATTTTCAAGGTGTTGAAACTTGTAAGTGTAATCCGGTAGACCCATGGTAATTCCACATGGAGAAACTCTGAAGCTTCCTCGTGTTCTTTATGTCGGGAGGAAGATAATTCCTTTCATAATCTTTGTCACATGTTACATGAAATTCCAACCACAAGTGCCTCATTTCCAACCAGGTTCCCATTATGCCTACCTCAATTCTTGAAGAAGTTATTCCCTCTTCTACAGCTATGTTTACCCATATTCTCAACGTGTTCAGATTTAGGAAACCCTTCAATCTACAAATACTTGTTTCCGATTCTTCTTCCAGACATAAGCGAACACCGAAAGCATCGAGCCTCCTCAATGAAGTAAGTTGGGAGATTTCATGTGGAATCACCTTTAACCTCTTACATCCCCATAAACTTAGATACTTGAGAGCTTTAAGCTGCCTACAGCGTGAAAGATCCAAAAATTGAAGGGAAGAGAGTGTTAGCCAAATTCCGATTCTGAACAAATATGGAATAAAACTATAAAACTGAATTGAAATAGGAATGCCCAATAGATCATACCTCCAGCCATTGATGCTACTGAACTTGCTATAGAAGATTTCCCTGTTCCACAAGGTTTAGCTTCCTGTACGGCGCTTCCAAGCTCTGCTTTCTCCTTCTTGATGGTGTAAAACTGAAGGGGATTGAGATAGTGAGCTTGGGGACCAACAAGGGTTTTAAATAGCCAAGCTCCCATCAAGCTTTTGATGGCTATGTGTCAAACGTTCCACAAAACTAGGTGATGGACCACTCCAAAAGCTCCCAACAAGAAAACTTTTTCCAAACCAAATGAACCGTTGGAGATCTTGAGGAGCCGCTGAATGGATGATGAACCGTCGGCCGGACACGGGAGCTTACATTCTCCCACTTGGTCCATAAGTCCAAACTTAATGTCTCATCTTAAAACCTATTGACAATCTGTATTAAGTAATAGATACAAGAATCATGGCGATAAGTCCTCTTATGACAAGTATTAGCTTCCATGTATTACTATGTATTTATTGCTATTTTAATTTATGTGGCAACAATTTCTTAATGAATAAACCTTATGTTTATTCTTGGTCCTCACAGATGAATTTTCTCAAATTAAATTAAGGTGCACATATGTATGAGAAAAAACAACACAGTAATTAAGAATTTCATTAAAATAACATTGTCCATACAATGAGAAACTACATGATGGAACCAAGTCCCATATTCATTACATGATCCTTGAATTTAAATGGTGGCATGCCCTTAGTCAAAGGATCAACGATCATCAGCTCAGTGTTGACGTGCTCAATGACCACTTTCTTTGCTTTAACACGTTCCCTGGTGGCTAAATACTTAATTTCAATGTGTTTATTTCGACTCCCACTTTTGTTGTTTTTAGCCATAAAAACTGCAGCTGAATTGTCGCAATACATTCTCAATGGCTTAGAGATAGAATCCATAATTCTAAGCCCAGAAATGAAACTCTTAAGCCATACACCATGTAAAGTAGCCTCAAAACAGGAGACGAACTCGGCTTCCATAGTGGAAGTGGTAATCAAGGTCTGCTTGGCACTCCTCCATGATATAGCTCCACCGGCCATCATAAAAATGTATCCTAATGTTTATTTGTGTGAATCAACACATCCAGCAAAGTCAGAATCTGAGTAGCCAATTACTTCCAAATTGTCCATCCGTCTATACATAAGCATGTAGTCTTTAGTTCCTTGAAGATACCTCATTACTTTCTTTGCAGCTCTCCAGTGGTCTATACCTGGATTACTCTGATATTGTCCCAACATTCCCACAACAAATGCAATGTCAAGTCTTGTGCAAATATGAGCATACATTAGGCTTCCAACAGCAGAAGCATATGGAATGTTCTTCATTTGTTCCCTTTCAAGGTCATTCTTCGGGCATTGGTTCAAATTGAACCTATCACCCTTCACAATGGGAGCTATACTAGGTGAACAATCCTTCATCCGAAATCTCTCTAAAATTTTATCAATATAGGTTTCTTGAGACAAACCTAAGAGGCCTCGAAATCTATCTCTATGGATCTTAATGCCAATGACATAAGATGCCTCACCCATATCCTTCGTATCAAAATTTTTAGAGAGGAATTGTTTCACTTCATCCAGCATACCCTTATCATTGGTTTCTAGCAAAATGTCATCCACATATAAAACAAGAAAACAAATTTTACTCCCACTAACTTTCAGGTATATACATTGATCCAATATGTTTTCTGCAAAACCAAAAGAAGAAATTACATTGTGGAATTTCAAATACCATTAGCGGAATGCTTGTTTTAAACCGTATAAGGATTTCTTGAGCTTGCAAACCAATTGCTCACCATCACTAGAGGGGAATCCTTCAGGTTGTTTCATGTAAACCTCCTCCTCTAGATCTCCATTCATAAAAGTCGTTTTCACATCCATTTGATGCAACTCCAAGTCGAAATGGGCTACTAATGCCATAGTAACATGCAAGGAATATTTCTTAGATATAGGAGAGAAAGTCTCCATGTAGTCGATTCATTCTTTCTGAGTGAATCCTTTAGCAACAAGTCTAGCCTTGTATCTCTCAATGTTGCCCAATGAGTCTTTCTTTGTCTTAAAGACCCATTTACATCCAATGGATTTTGCACCATTAGGAAACTCAACAAGATCCCAGACTTCATTACTCTTTATAGAATTCATCTCTTCCTTCATGGCATCATACCATAATTCTGATTCTTTGCAATTCATGGCTTGTGAAAAGGACTCGAGATCATTTTCGGCTCCAACGTTAAAGTCAGTTTCTTGTAGATACACAACATAATCACCAGGAATTGCTGATCTCCTTGGTCTAGTAGATCTTCTTAATGTTGTATCACTATCTTCTTGAGAATTATGTGGTTCAACTGGTTGTTCAAAAGTACTTGGAAACTCTTGAACTTCCTTATCTACTAGAATCCCGTCAGCAGCTTGTGGAACTTCAACAATTGGTTGTTCAACACCAGTTTGTACTTGAGGGGTGCTGTGAACAATAACCAATCTATCACTTGAGGTGGAAGGTTGAGATTATGAATGATCCTTCTCGGAAACTATGTTCTTGGTTAGATCTCTCCCCCTGATCAAGTCATTTTCAAGAAATTTTGCATTTCTTGATTCCACAATCCTAGTGCCGTGAGATGGACAGTAAAATCTGTAACCTTTAGACCTTTCAGCATATCCAATGAAATACCCACTAATGGTCCTTGGGTCCAACTTCTTTTCTTGTGGATTATATATTCTCACCTCAGACGGGCATCCCCAAATGCGCATATGTCGCAAAATTGGTTTCCAACCTTTCAATAATTCAAATGGCGTTTTAGGAAAGGCCTTGGTTGGAACTCGGTTTAATATATACACTGTCGTCTTAAGTGCTTCAGTCCACAAGGATTTAGGAAGATTGAAGCTGCTAAGCATACTCTGCACCATGTCCAATAAAGTTCGGTTTCTTCTTTCTGCTACACCATTCTGGTCGGGTGAATTAGGCATGGTGTGTTGGGCAACAATCCCATGCTCTTGAAGAAATTTAGCGAATGGCCCAGGTGCTTGTCCATCTTCTGTGTATCTACCATAATATTCTCCACCTCTATCTGATCTCACGATCTTAATTTGCTTGCCGCATCATTTCTCTACTTCAGCCTTAAATATCTTAAAGGCATCTAATGCTTCGTCCTTTTTATGAAGCATGTAGAGATACATATATCGTGAGTAATCATCTATAAAAGAGATGAAGTATCTCTGACCATGTGAGTCCATCTCTGGACTACATATATCAGTATGTATGATCTCTAATATGTCTGAACTCCTATTGGCACCTTTCTTTGACTTGTTGGCCTACTTTCCTTTTATGCAATCCACACAAGTCTCAAAATCAGTGAAATCCAGAGTATTAAGTACTCCTTCATTTACCAATCTTTTAATTCTTTCTATGGAGATATGACCTAACCTCCGGTGCCATAATTTAGAGGAATCTTCATTAATAACACATCTTTTAGTGCCAGTGTGAACATGCATTGAATCATAAGTGACATTGTTTTGTAAATTAATGTAGTAAAGATCATCAGATAAAATACCATTCCCAACATAATCAGATTTATAAAATAAACTGACGGATGTTTCTGAAAAGTTAAAGGAATATCCAAAATGTACAAGTCTTGAAACTGAAATCAAGTTTCTAGAAAAACTTGGAACATAAACGACCTTTTTCAATTCTAAAACAAAGCCACTGCTTAAATTTAAATAGCATGTTCCTATAGCTTCCACATGCGAGCCCATCTTGTTTCCTGATAAGATGCTTTGCTCACTTCCCACTAGCTTCCTTAGGTTTTGCAAACCCTGCAAAGAATTCGAAATGTGAATTGTTGATCCAGAATCAATCCACCAAGTGTTAATATTGACATTGACCATGTTAGATTCATAACAAACAAATGAGATTGCATTACCCTTGTCCGCAAGCCATTTCTGAAATTTTTCACATTCCTTCTTCATGTGTCCCTTCTTTTTACAGAAGAAACACTTGGAAACCTTCTTAATATTAGTTTGGGGAGGTACTTTACCTTTCCCTTTCTTATTGGCTTGAAATTTTCCCTTCCTGTGCATTGCCAGCATTGCACTTTTTCCCAGTTCCATCACCAGTCTTTCTTCCTCTTGAACACACATGGTCATGAGTTCATTTATGGACCATTTATCCTTATGTGTGTTGTATGAGATTTTGAAAGGTCCATATTGGTGCGGAAGGGTGTTCGGGATGTAGTGCACCAGGAAAGACTCTGATATTTCAACCTCAAGTTTCTTCAATTGAGCCATAGTGTCCCTCATTTGCATGATGTGCTCGCGCACACCTTTCACACGGGTGAGCCTTAGGGATGAGAACTTCATGATTAGGGTGCTTGCTAGTGCCTTGTCTGAAGTGATGAATTGATCATCAATGGCTTTCAGCAAATCTCAGACCCTTTCATACTGATCAACTGAACCACGAATACCAGCTGAAATTTTAGTCTTAATGAACATCATGCTTAAACGATTAGATCGCTCCCATCGCTCATAAAGCGTGATGTCCGCTGCAGTGCTGGTGGTTCATTTTTCCTAATAGCATAATCTATGTCCATCCATCCCAAATGAAGGAGAATTCTCTCCTTCCAGACCTTATAGTTATCTCCCTTAAGTTCAAGGATATCACAACGAATTTCAGAGAAATTTGCATGTTGTACAATTGCAAAAAATAAAGATCACATACTTACGTTAACATTGAGACCAAATAAAATTTCATGTTTTACCAATGTAATTTCATGCTTGAAGATTGAATCTATTGACATAAAAATTGCCTGTGGGCTAAATTTTTAATTCAAGCATATTCAAATATTCTTCATGATAAAACTATTAATTCATAATTCCTGTGGGTAAGTTATGAATAATTCAATATTTTATCGTAATTAATTACATAAATATAATAAAAATTTCTGTGGGATAAAATTTATTATATTTAGTATAATTAATTACAATTACTGTCTAAACTTTATTTATTTAATTAATTAGAGATGTTGTGGCTATTCTCTAATTAAATATCATAAAGATCTACTAGACATTATTGATGTTCAGTGTAACAAAACAAGTTTCAAATGAACAGATCTGAATGAGACTGGTAGCTTCAACAATGTACAATGTAGCTTCAATAATAGATAGACAAAATAAGAAACTCTCCATGTAAAAATAAGAAATTATGGAATAAAATCCATTATTTTCATATAAAATAAATAATCAACCGTCAAAGAAGCCCTTTTCCCATTAAGTCTTCGATGCATAATTTACTAAAAACATAATAATAAGCCCAAACTGACATATATGAAGTAACTTATATCCTCTTAACCTTATACTTTGTTTATCATCTAAAACAATCCTTCAGCTACGTACACGACCCACTCTAATACACAATAGCAAGGTCACGGTCTAAGCATTCTCATAAAGATCACAGCACCCTATAACAGGCTTACGGCAGAGGTCACAAAAACAGCGACCTAAACTAAGGAAAATGCGTATCCACTGTAATCCTTACACACTTTAATCAATTCAACTTAAGATAAGAAAGAACAAACAATAAAAGTCTTCCATTTTAGTCATAATACAGAGGCACGAACCAATACTATATATAAAAGATCAGACAGAGGAGGAAGCTTCCATTCTGAAAAAGAAATTGTTTTATTCTACTCTGAGTGCAAACACGACTATCCAATAACATATTAAAAAAATGCCAATAGAAACGAGGACCTGTAACCAAAATGAAAGGAACAAATGAAAACACGGTTATCAAGCAACTGAAACTACTGCTGAATTTGCAATTCGATACTTCTTCAATCACAGAAGATCATACTTTTGAACACTTTACATATGCCTTCTATTGTGTAAGTGTAGGACACAATGAAACCACACATCGTGACCAGGCGTTTTCTCAAGAAAAGATAACCCCACGCTCTAGCCCTAGTAGTCAAGCAAACATTCAAGAAAACAAGGAATCAAGCGTTCAGGCAATATACTATTAAAAGGTAAATAAATAACCCGCGCTTAGTCGAGTTTCTACAGTAACTAAAGCCCTATTCTGCCGGCAAATCCTCCAAAAGCATAAGACAATATTCAGTGCTGTGTGTGGAGCAGAGTCACAGGTGTAACTCCATAGGAATCGAACAAGTGCCCACCGGGCGGTGAAAACCATTCAAAAACCACAGATCTTTATAAGCTCTGCCCTCTTCCATTCACAATGCAGACAAATCGAGAAAACCCTATAGTGGCAACTACATACAGAACACCAAGGCAGAGATAACTACTCTAATACCAACTGTTAGCCAAATTCCGATTCTGAACAAATGCGGAATAAAACTATAAAACGGAATCAAAATCGGAATGCTTAATAGATCATACCTCCAGCCATTGATGCTACTGAACTTGCTGTAGAAGATTTCCCTGTTCCACAAGGTTTAGCTTCCTGTATGGCACTTCCAAGCTCTGCTTTCTCCTTCTTGATGGTGTAAAACTGAAGGGGATTGAGATAGTGAGCTTGGGGACCAACATGGGTTTTAAATAGCCAAGCTCCCATCAAGATTTTGATGGCTATGTGTCAAACGTTCCACAAAACTAGGTGATGGACCACTCCAAAAGCTCCCAACAAGAAAACGTTTGCCAAACCAAATGAACCGTTGGAGATCTTGAGGAGCCGCTGAATGGATGATAAACCGTTGGACGGACGCAGGAGCTTACAAAGAGATGACATATCTTTTCAGGAAATCCTTCATAGTTAACAGGGATGTTAATATGAGAAACTCAAGCTATTTTAGTTGCCCCGGTGACAATGGGATTGAACTTGTTATCTTGTTGTCCGACAGATCAAGAACCTTGAGAGAGCGCTCGCTAGAAAACTTAATGGAACATTTTTAATTCCACTACTCGATAAGGAGAGACTTACCAGTTTTGGTTGTGTGAACTCGGCGGGCAGGCTTTCAATATAATTATTGCGAAGTGATATCCTCCTGCATTCTTCATTGCGAATCTCTGGGAAATTGTGCAACTTTTGGCCTGCCTCGAAGACACAATTCTCCTCCTTCTGGCCAATGTAGATCGCCAAGTCACGAATAACATCGTGAACTCTTATACTTTGCAGCTTCCAGACATTCTTGACCTCCTTCATCTGAACATTTTGGAACAAGCAACGGTCTACAAGAAGGTTAACGTAGGTGTGCCCAATGGCCATGTCCATTACATGGCTCCCCTCTTTGCTCGTCACCAGGCCCTCTGCAATCCACGTTTGCACTAATTCCTGAATAGGAATTTCTTTGTCTTCCGGGTACATGGCACAGAAGAGGAAGCAATTTTTTATGTTTGAATTGGTTAAAGCATCATAGCTACATCTTAAGCGTTGATAGAGCTCTCGGTCAACAGTAGGATGAGTATCTGGAAAAGATGGATCTGCAGTTTTCATCAAATTTAGAGAAATATGCCAATCAACTACACTGGTTTTGCTGATCATTGCTGCGGCGACTACGGTTATTGCCAAAGGCAAACCTTTACACTCGTCAGCAATATTCCTGGCACAGTCCTCTATATCGATGGACACACGGCTGTTTTTGAAAGCTATTATCTTGAACAACATCCACGCTTATCACTAGAGAGCGGTTGTACTTCAATGGACTCTTCTGCGCTCACTGATCGAATAAGATCTCTGTTGCGAGTAGAAAACAGGACTTTGCTTTGTGTATCTTGGCCAAGTGCCACACCTACTTCTTGCAAATCGAGGGAACGCCACAAGTCGTCCAATACCAGAAGAAATTTCTTGTCTTTCAAATTTGCACACAATTTCATCTTCCGTATATCGATATCAAAACTGCTATTTAGGTCTAATTTTATTGTCTCCGAAATAGTACCCTGCAAGTCCGAAATTTTATTATCTGCAGAAACTGTGACCCAAATTACGTGATGGAAGACATGACTGACCTTATACGTGTTGTAGACTATCTTGAGCAGAGATGTTTTCCCAACTCCGGCCATACCAAATACTCCAATTACCTTCACTTGGTCAGCTTCAGTAAGCCACTTCCCTAGCTGTATTTGCGCGGATTGAATCCCCGAATCTGCAAACCCACAGACTGGTACATCTTGAAGTAATCCTTCCGCTTGTTGCGTTGCTGATTTGGCAATCTGCTGGGCACTGGCAATTGTTGAAAAGTCGTCCTTAAGTTGTTGAAAGAGGTTATCAAAACTTACCTTCCATTCTCGTATTTGCTTGGAGAGTGTGACGGGGTTGCACATGACGCAGTTGAGACACCGTTGTCGTGCCTCCTAGCGATGCAGTAGGCTTTTCGCCTGAGTAAGGGAACTGTCCAGCTTTTGCAACCAATCATTTACTGTCAGCCGGGGCGCTTTCGGTTCATCTTGGAAGATGGTGCTAATATCGAGTAGAAGGTTCTCCATACGCTTCAAGTCGGTCTGCAGAATCTGACGGTTTTCCTCCTCCTTAATAACATCCTTCAACACTAGGATGACTGGATCCACGACAATGTTGCTTATGGTGTTTCCTGCTACTCCAGTCACAATTTCCATGGCACGGCACAATAGAAAAGAGAGACAGAATGAGACAATACCAACAATTTTCAAGGAGAGAAGAGCAGCTCCGATTGAGATGCAGGAAGGTGGATTGAGCGTATGCAATGCAAAATGCAATAAGCGATCACTGAAGAAGCATTTGGCAATTCTATGGTTGTGCAGGAGTGGTATCCAGCATTACGCTACTTTGTACGATACTCACAAAGCTTAAAGCTCATCAATAATAAAAAATGAATTACATGTTAGACATTCCAAAGCTATGTACTACTCCAGCGTTTAGAGCAACCATTAACTTACCTTCTTTGTTCTTTTTAACAGCTCACAGGGCTAGGATCGAACAGTTTATATCCTGTATAGGAAGGCATTCGGCCAATTATATTGGGTTGTGGTGTTCAAATTTATAGTGGCAGTCCCTTTTCACTACCTGTTCTCCTTAATAAAAGACAGAGAATCAATAAAAGACAGAATCATAGAGTGGTAGTTTCTTTTGACTGGAACCTGTTCTCCTCAATAAAAGACAGAGAATTATAGAATCTACCAATTCACTCGTAAAAGAAACCTTCATAAACTAAATGAACCTGTTCTCCTCATTAAAAGACAGAGAATCATAGAATCTACCAATTCACTCGTAAAAGAAACCTTCATAAACTTCTTTAAATCTACCAATTCACTTTATAAAAAACTTTCCTTTACATTCAACTTTGATCTCACCTTGAGAATACCCAAGGCTACGGTACTGGTTAGCTGTTCAAAGATACCATCAACTTTGATCTTCTGAAGCTATGCTACTTGTTTACGCATTCAGAGCTACTATTAGTAAAACATTTTAAACATGCATAATCTGATATTTCGGGTTTTTTATTATACTTAGTGGCTGCGTTTTCGCATTACATGATTGTTGTTTGACATAGAATTCCTAGTGAGCGTTTACTATGTCTAGCTATAACTGAAATCATAGTATCTACTAAACATACACAATTTAACAATATTTAAGCATTAAAAGTACGAGACAATTAAAAAGATTGATAGGTAGGTTTTTTTGAAGACAAAAGATGCAAATTACAATAGAAATTTGTAACTGAACTTTATAGAATGTGGCTGCTATCAATGAGATGAAGCAACTATGGTTAGACCATAAAAACTAAAATGATATGCAATAGAACATGTTGAATTTGAAATCATATTTCTAGTTTCAATGCATTTGATTTTTGGGCCAAAGTTTAAAGTTTATTTGTTCAAAATTCCTCTGCCTTGGTGTATCTTTGGAGGCATCATGTTGACATTAAACATTTTCATAAATGATGGAGCTTGATTCTTTATGATTATATCCAAGACCTGTTTTACCCCTGGGGGATATTTGTAAGCTGAGGACTTTATTAAGAGCTTCAGTACTTTTCTTGAACTTCTCACTAACAGTCAGCTGATATTTTAGCTTATTTACTACTTCCTTGAATTCAACAACTTCTTGTTTTAAGCTCTTGGCCTCTTCCATACTAGCCAACACTTGTTGTCTTGAATTGCGTAGCTCTTCTTCGAGGGTTTTGACTTCGTCTTCTTTTAACTTCTTCTCTTCTTGATATTTGACAATTTTTCTTTCAAGACTTTGTTCTTTTTCCTACATTTTTCAATTTCATCTACAACAGCCATGTATTGGGCTTCTATGTCCACATCTGATTCCTCATCTAAGTTTGTTGTCCCTATAAATAAATTTTCTTCATCTTCACTTATCTTTTCAACTTCACTAACATCCTTGAGAATAGAAAGTCTTCCTTCTGCTCTTTGCTCAATTGAATAGAGGTATTTTATCTTGTCCCAAAGTTCCTTTACAGAGTTACATTCACCTATCTTCTCTTTGACATCATCAAGTAATCCATCAAGGATTGAAACCATTGCCATTGAGTTACTTTTATTGGATTTCTTTTGCGTTGGATTCCTTATCCTCTTTAGTGGGAAGTAATAATTGATCACTGAATTCCATAAATCATATGCCAATGCCTTCATATACATTTTCATTCTTGCACTCCAAAATATGTATTCTTCTTTTCCAAGCACCGGAGATCCATTTACTGTGTAAATCTCTTCTTGCTGATCCATAGTGGTTTTAATGGAATCTTCCTTCCAATGGTTAAACTGTGCTAAAGGAACCTGCTCTGATACCAATTGTTGGTTTATTGGTCAATACTAAGAGGGGGGGTGAATCAGTATTGTTATCTTTTTAGTTAATTTAACCACTTATTAAATTTAACATTAAAACAAATAACAACAAAAATACACAAAACACAATTTTAACGTGGAAGCCCAAAAGGATAAACCACCAATACGTCCTATTACTGCAAAATTGTTATTTACAAATAGTTTTTCCTACTGCTACAAACAAGGATGGTATTACACCCTATTTACCAATACCAATTGGAAGGAGGCTACGACCCCCTAGTTTATCAGCTACGACTGAAAGGATGCTACAACACCCTATTTACCAATGCCAATTGGAACAAGGCTACAACCCCCTGGTTTATCAACTGCTATTGAAAGGATGCTACGACACCCTATTTACCAATGCCAATTGGAAGGAGGATATGACCCCCTGGTTTATCAGCTTCTACTAAAAGGATGCTACAACACCCTATTTACCAATGCCAATTAGAAGGAGGCTACGACCCCCTGGTTTATCAGTTGCTGCTAAAACGATGTTTCGACACCCTGTTTTGTCAACTACGATTGACATGATGTTCTTACACCCTATTTACCAGCATCTGCTGGAAGGAGGCAACAACCCCCTACAGGCTTGTTGCCTGCCCTAGCTCCACCATGCCACCCTAGTATGATTTTCACAGACATTTGGAATAGTTATAAACTATTCACTTTGGACTCTATTAAACTTGCTAACAGAGACATATTCATTCTTGTTGGTAATAACTCCCAATTGATTCTTATTCCAATGCAAATGCCTATATTTATACAAATTACATGGCGGTTGGGTTTCACCTTCCGCTCAGCCTGTTTGGCTTCCAACTATTTATTTATATATTTATTTACATTATATAACCCTAACGGATTATATTCTAACAATCCCCCTCTTAATCCGAAGGGGTGTTCGTAAGTCCGAGCATGTTTCTGAACCTTTCAAACTTTTCTCGTTCAAGCGCTTTGGTGAAGATGTCAGCAACTTGATCATTTGTGGAACAATGTCGAATATGGACTCTCTTGGCTTCTACATGATGTCGAATCAAATGATACTTTGTGTTGATGTGTTTGGTTCGATCATGGAATCTAGGATTCTTAGCCAGCTTGATTGCAGAAGTATTGTCGACCAGTAATGGAGTGGAGTTCTCTTGTTTTTCTTGCAAATCTTCAAGTATCTTCCTGAGCCATACTATTTCTTTCGTTGCTTCAGCTGCAGCCACATATTCTGCTTCTGTTGTTGAATCTGCCGGAACTGATTGTTTGCATGATCTCCATGAGACAGCTGCTGATCAAAGACTCATAGTGTATCCAGAAGTTGATACTCCTGTCTCCTTATCGCCATCAAAATCTAA